>VWZX01003806.1:57626-561625 GCA_013399015.1 Galbula dea
AAAGATGAAAAAAAAAGTCATTGTAGATGGAATTGTAAAGTGATTTATTTTTCACAGTGATGGAAGCTGACAGCTGAGTCCTTCAACAGCCCTGGGCTGCAGCATCAGTGTTTTAAAATGGAAGGCATCCTGTTGGTACTGACAGTCTTCCTTTGCCTTTCAGCATGCACATCTCTGAAAGCCAACAAGAATTCTTCAGAATGCTTGATGAAAAAATTGAAAAGGTAAGACACAGTAAAGTAAAGATAAGTTTTTACTCAGGGGGTGGACATGCAGGTTTCCTGGCTCCGTGAGGAAGGCAACCAGACACCATCTGTTGCAGCACTTCTCCTTCTCCAGTATTTGGAGGGACTCTGGTCCAGGATCTCCCTAACCTCTCATTGGTTAGACAGTTCAAGTGCAAAGAAGACCAAAAAGGTAAAGAGTTTACAGGAGGTACTGGAAAGAAACCTTTGTTTTATGGAAATACCACCAGGCAATGAATGGCAAATTAATGCAAACATTCAGGATACAGGTGGACTGTTGGATAAAGGAGAAGAGCACAGTGAGGCTTGTGTGACTTGACTTTTCATTTAACCTCTGTGGGAGACAACAGGAATCTCAATGCCAGTAATATCTGGGATACCCTTCTTAGTTCTTGCTGAATCTATTCAAAACAGCTCCCAGCTCCGCAGGTTATGAGTAGTGCAGCTGTATATGTGGATAACCCTGCCTCAGGACCTCCACTGAGTAAAAGTTGTGATGGTGGAGATGTTTTGGAAAAGGGGGTGAATAGTTAAGGATGCTGTTGAGAGCAGGTTTCATGTGTCTCATGAGATTTTTAAATGAGAATCACAGTCTCTTTGTCAGCTAGTAGTGAATAATTGTATCACAAATGTTGTGGTTGTTCTCATAGATGGGAAACTGAGACTGGAGGCTAGATCTCAGCCTTGAGCTGATGTTTGCTCACCAACATACTCTGGGCCCCTCACTAGGAGGAGGACGTTGAGGTGCTGGAGCACGTCCGAAAAAGGGCAGTGAAGCTGATGAAGGGTCTAGAGCACAAGTCTTGTGAGGTGCAGCTGAGTGGACTGGGGTTGTTTCATCTGGAGAGAAGGAGGCCAAGGGGAGACCTTCTCACTCTCTCCAACTCCCTGAAACAAGTTTGAAGCAAAATGGGGGTTGGTCTCTTCTCCCAGGTAACAAGCGATAGGACAAGAGGAAATGGCCTCAAGTTGCACCAGGGGAGGTTTAGGTTGGACATTAGGAAAATGACAAACCCAAAAGGGTTGTCTAGCCCTGGAGGAGGCTGCCAAAGAGGGAAGTGGACAGTAACTGACACATCTCTCCTAAAGCAAATGCAGCAGCCAATGGTAAATCTCAGATCTGCTGTGTGATGCCCAGAAGAGGAGAAATGGGTCCCACCAGTCAAGCCAGGATGGGAAAAGTCACTGCACCCATCACAGTGTCATAAACCTGTTTTAAATACTGTCTCTGATTAAGAAGATAGTGTTTTCTGCTGAGTGAGAATCTATAGCAAAATTAAGCCATTTCTATTGGTGGTCAGGCAAACAGTTACCTATGTTCTCTCTAAGCTAATAGTGCAAGGACTAATTTAGTTAGCTATTGTACATGGATTCACTAAGAGTTGCTGTGAAACACAGCAGCAGAACTACCATGTTTCTCCTAAAGTTTTTTCTACCTTTTTTTTTCCCCTCCTACATATCACCTTTATTTAGACCCTAATTTTGCAGGACCACACTGTGCTGCTTTTGGCAAACTCCACCTTATGCCATAAGCAGAAATGCCATTAATGGAACAGGATGGCTCAAAATAGAGAGTTAATCCTGGCCATAGACTTCACAGCCTTGAGTCCAGAGACCCAAGACATCCATGAAAATAGACTTCTTGTCCCACCAAGACTTTCATGAAAAATATGAAATAATAGCAAAATTAAAAGCTCTGACATAGAAACTGTTGAATATGGAAAAATATACCCCATTTAGCACTTACCAGCAGAAACATCATGATGATGGCTATCATGGAACATGATCTACAAAAAGCTGGTTTCTCTGAGTCCTGCATGTGGAGCAGTAACACAATCATCAGAAATTATCTCCTTGAAGTATGTACTATTACTGTAGGCTGTGGCACAGTGTGTAGGCAGCTGTATCCCTGTAGGATAAACTACCAAGGTATAATTGAACAGTTGACAGGCAATTTCTAGGATTATATCTGGGGATTGTAACTCCAGAAGAGAAGCATCTCTGGCTCTGTGGTTTAAAGAAAAAAACCAAAACAACAACAACAAAAAAAACCAAACCTGAAATCAGTCCAAGTAAGCTGCACCAGAGGAAATCACTGGTGCTGTCATTCCTACATGGCTACAGTGGGCTGTAAAAAATAATTGCAATGCAAACATACTCCTGGAAAACATGAGATTGAAAAATGTGAAGAATTCCATATTCCCAGCATGGTGGGGGTTGGAAGGGACCTCTGGAGATCATCTAGTCCAACCTTCCTGCTAAAGCAGGGTCACCCACAGCAGGTTGCCCAGGATCACCTCCAGATGAGTTTTGAATCTCTCCAGAGAAGGAGACTCCACAACCTCTCTGGGAAGCCTGGGCCAGGGCTCTGGCACCCTCACAGCAAAGAGGGTGTTTAGGTTTGTGCCCATTGCCCTAAACCTCATGTTTAGGTTTGTGGCCATTGCCCCTTGTCCTGTCACTGGGTGCTACTGAAAAGAGCCTGGCCCCATCCTCTTGACCTTCATCCTTTAGTTATTGTTAAGCATTGATGTTATGGTGTGAACTCTCATGTGACTGGTGAATACCCCGAGCCTGGGGATGTCATTTTGGGTCAAGAAATAACTTGGTCTTGACCAATGGCACTGGTGTGAAAGTGAGATTGCAGGGGTTCCTCTGCTGACCCACACACCTGGCTGCCAGGAGCTGGGTCAGATACTGCTGGTTTGTTGTTGGGGGCCATGGGAGAGATGCCTGGCAGCAAGTGGCTCCCTCCCCTCGTTAGTAAAACTGGGCATGAAACGCGGGGGGGAAGACACAATGCAGCTCCTTGTGTCGCATTTGAAGAGCTCTGTCAGAAAAAGGGGGGGGCTTACTAACCCAAACATATGCAAGGGCAGAATGATTAGGCTAAAACTCATTAGCAAAGTGGATTGCTTTTAATGACTCTCTTGATTTTTCTCTTAACAAAATCAGAAACGGACAAAAAGGAGCAGGGGATACAATGCTTTAGTGCCGCCTCCCGGCATTTACTTCCCATCCTTTCTGCGAGCGCTGTAAACAAAACCAGCTTGATGAAAAGGCTTCCCACCGCAGAGCCCAGCTAACATTTCCCAGCCCTGGCCATATCCTCTGAAAGGACCCACTGTGTCCCTCAGGCTCTTTCAACCATGGCAGAAGAAAGGGCTGCTTGGTGCAGTTCATTTCCCTCTCCTGGTCCGGTCAGCCTCCTCTTCCTCCTCTCCTTGCCAGGGCCACAGCATGAGGAGGCTGGTGCCAAGCTGCAGAGCTGTGGCGGAAGAAGCGTCTCCTGAGCTGCCTCCTCTCCCTCAGCAAGTCCCCCAGGCACACAAAGGACTATTCAGTGGGGAAGGCTTCTGCATTCAGGTGGTGTGAGGGGTTGTTTATTGGCCTGTCACATACAACAATGGGGGAAAAGGGCTTTTCCTGGGATATTTTTTTTTTGTCTCTAACAGAATACCATTAGCCATCATGCATTCCCCGATAGGGCCACCAGGATGCTAGTGCTTTCTAGGTGCAGAGAAGCGGGAAAGCAAAGGAATGTGTGTTCCCCAGGGCTCAGTACTGGGACCCTTTAATATCTTTATCAGTGATCTGGCAGAGGAGATCGTGAGTGCCCTCATTACATTTGCAGACATCTGCTCCCCAAAAAATGCCACCATCACTTTGATCTGCACTCAGGTACTAGGAGAGCTGGTCCGACCACCACTTCACGTGGTTGGTAGCTCAGTGTGGTTTCTGCAGAAGATTTTATCAGCTTGGCAGGCTGTTAGCTCACCATCTGGAGTGAGGTTTTGCCCAGCCCCACCAGGATAACTGCCCACCTCGAGCACAGCAGGCCTGTCACTGATCACAAATGCAGCCACTCCAGTTATCATCTACTCCAGCATCTATCAAACATCCTCTGAAACAACCAAGGGGTCAAAATTTGACTTTAAATTTAAAGTATTTTACTGGACTGGGGACACAGTGCTTAGCAGGACCAAAGCAGCCTTTATTCTCTGCCAGTGGGAAGATGGATTCCTCCCTTGCCTTTCTGCCTGAGGAGCACCAAGGAGATGCCCGTGTGTCAGATTTACAGTGCAGCAGGGAAGGCAGCTTTATTCTTTCTCTGATCTTCCTGAGGAACTCTGACCTTGGTATTACTGATAAAAATTTAATTAAGGAATAAGCTTTAGACAAAAGCTTTTGTCTAAAAAAAAGTTGGGGAGTAACTTGTAACTTTATTTTGCTTCCTTGTAGCATGGTTCCTCCCCCTCCTGCTCTTCTTAGGAAGCTGAATACCCATTGCTGTCTATTTTCTAAAGGAGACCTCACTTACAGGAGACCTCCTTCAAGAAGATGCTAAAGCACCTGCTTTGCATGAGCTGCTCCAGGGCTTAAATGCTCTTTCCCTTGTGCTTAAAGGCTGGTATGTGCTTAACCCTGCTGAACGGGGCCAGGACACTTCAGACCTTTCTGTGCTGAGCTCCACATGCTTCATTGTCATGCTGGAATTAAATGATGGGCAGATGTTGGTGTGGCTCTTTGCAGCGTAGCTGGGGCAGTGGGTGTAGGACAGCTGGGATGGGTGCAAAAGAATTCATACACACACACACACAGAGAATATTAGAAGTTGGAAGGGACCTCAACAGATCATCCAGTCCAACCCTCCTGCCAGATAATGTTAACATAATCAGTTATTTTCCTTAAAAAGAAATCTACTATTTCAGTCATGGAATCAGGTATCAGTGTTTCATCCTAAAATTCAGTTGATGGAAACAAAAAGATCAAGAAGAATTTTTAGGAAGAGAAAATAACCCTCAAACACATCTAGAACATCCATAATGAGGTGTTTGCTGTCACAGCCAGTTCCCACTCTTGACAAAATAAGCTAAACCTGCCAGAGCAGGGTGGTCCCACAGGTTTTGTCACATCCCACCATTGAGAGGGTGACTGTAGCCCTTCCTTCTTCTGAGGAAAGAAAAGCAACATCCTCTTAACTCACCAGAAAACCCAAAGGAAAGCAAAATCCCTAATTCTGCATGCTAGCTACCAGCCTACTGTGCCTTCCCTCTGCTGTTATTCTTGGCATGTAAGGAACAGTTCCCTTCCCTGCATCGCAGTGTGCTCCTGCGCAGAGTGGCAGAGGATGCGAAGGCTTCAGCCGGACACAGAGGAGCTGCAGGAGCCTTTTTTGGTTCCTCCCCTGCTCCTTCACCACAGCCTCCCACTCCCTACCAGCTGGCATGTCAGCAGGGCCACCCCTGCTGAGCCCAGTGCTGGGGCAAACCCAGCTCTGGAATATTTGAGTATTTCCCTGCAAAAAATACAGCAGCCTCAGGGGCTCTTCCTCTGGCCATCAGGTGTTGCCACAGTTTGGACGTCATGTTAGCTGCTTGGGTTGGGGTCACGAGTCCGTGGTGAGCTCAGTGGGTGGCAGAGCTGCATGTCAGCACTGCAAGATGGCATGGAAAGGGCTCCTGGTGTTTCAGGCAGTTCTCACTCTCCTCATCTCCAGTTCAGCTGTGCCACCGCTGCCCATATACCTTCAAGGGAAGGAGCAGGCTGGTGGGAAGATGGAGATGGTGGCAGACCAAGGCCTGTGATCTCAAAGGCCACCAGTGTGCCTCCATCCCCACCAGCAGCCTGGCCCTCGGTGACCTTCAGGTGGCATGTTGAGAGGTGGCATTTCCATGCTGTGACAACGGCTTCTTCAGCACATTGCTTTTTAAGCAGTTTCTTGACAGCCTTTTGAGGAGTAATGCACTTGGTTGCTGCAGAGCAAACTCAGAAGGAGAGGAGCAGCAGGAGGAATGGGAGGGAAAAAAATGCAAGACAGCTTTGTTCCATGTTTTGGGGCTGTTTGAGCTTTAATAGCACTGATGGCCACTGGTGTGGAGTGTAGTGGGGAGTGATGAACCATACAGCTCCCTCATGAGCAGGAGGCCAGGGAATCAGGTCAGTGAATCTCCTGTAAATGCCCAGAGCTTCAGGCCTTGTTCACTAATGGTGGCTTTCACAGCTCTGAAGCTGATGGACAAAGCCTTCATCACCAGCAGTGGTTTGGTTCAAATGTATTGTGGTCTCTCATGGAGAAAACAAATGGGTTTGGAATGTTGATGTTCCTTCTTCCTAAGTCAAATCTTTTCCTTTAAAAAATGTTTGGGTTTTTTTTTTTCTGTGTCAGTGATTGCTGAACTGAAGTTAGGGCTGATTAGTCTCTTGGGTTTTGTTTTACCATATAAAGAAAGCCCTTTTACTGACAGTATGGGGCATGGTCCTGGGTGTGGACCTGCTGGGGTGACGAACAATGGGAAATAGTCAAGGGGTCGAGGGTTTTGGGACTGCATTTGAGGCAGTTGTTTTATGTAGGATATCTTGGGTGGCTTGTGTGTTGAAAAGCTCATCTCTAGCTGTTTCTGTGTGAAAAACCAAGGACAGTGGGGTCCTGTTGGGTTGTATGCGTGCCAGTTTGCCAGAAGCAACTAGTGAAGGACAGAAAGTATCTTCTCCAGACCATTCCAAGGGTAATGTCTGGATAGATGCAGCTGCAAGTCTTGTGTTTGGGATGGGATGGAAGGTGTAATATTACTGATCTGTAAGAAGTCCATGTTTTGTGAAGCTAAGCCTGTTTTCCCCCCACTGTGGAAGTGTAATTTCAATACAAACAGTATCTTTTGCTCTTACATGAAACTCTTGCTGAGGTTATCATCAGATGAGATGGTCTTGTTCACAGCAGCTGACTTGTGTTGCTCACAGGATTACAATGCTTATCAATATCTAATGGGTGAGGGTCAAGAAGATGGGTCAGACTCTTTGACTCTTTCCAGTGGTGCTCAGCAACAGGACAATGGGCAATAGGCACAGACTGGGACCTAGGAGGTTCCCTCTCAACATGAAGAAAACCAGCTTTGCTGTGAGGGTGCCAGAGCCCTGGCCCAGGCTTCCCAGAGAGGTTGTGGAGTCTCCTTCTCTGGAGAGATTCAAAACTCATCTGGAGGTGATCCTGGGCAACCTGCTGTGGGTGACCCTGCTTTAGCAGGAAGGTTGGACCAGAAGATCTCCAGAGGTCCCTTCCAATCCTCACTGTGCTGGGATTCTGTGCTTTATTGCTTTTGCCTTGGAGATTGTGTTCTGCAGTGGATCTATAGGGTTGTGTCCATCAAGATGCATCTTTGCATAAAACTGTTTTATAAATCAGTTTATTGGACTTCTCCTGGAATTAAGTTTAGGGGATGAAATCTGTGAGATTAATAGTGACAGACAATGAAGGGTCTCCTGTCCTGGTTTCACGCAAACCCTCCAGAAATAGTTGGAGGAGTTGTGCAAACTCTGTTTTGAAGGTTTCTAGCCAGCTCTGAACTTAAAGTCTCCTAAGTTACTGATATGTATTATTATTGTGCCCCCTTGATTTATGGTGTTCCCTTCTTCAAGTGGTCATTTACAAACTGTTTGGCTCTTTTCCTTGCAGGGTCGTGACTATTGTTCAGAAGAGGAGGATGTCACATAGTGCCAATTCTGCCACTCGCACCAGGAATACTGCTGTGTAAATAGATTACAACCCAGTCAAGACCTTTTGGAAGTCTTCTAGAGTGAACAGCACTACATAACAGAAGAAGATAATTTCCACATTATATGCTCCATTCAGTTACAGTGTTTCTTAATGAACAGATGAGGAATATTGCTAAGAACTCGTAAGGAACTGTTTTTGTTGCTGCTAGTTAAAACTCGTTGCAACTTCTCACTTTTTTGTGTCCAGATACGCAGCAAATCCTTAAAGTTAATCCAAAAGACCTTGTTGATTTTACTGGGGCCTCTGGCCTGTTTTCTATCAGATGATGAGGTAGTGTTATACAAAGCTTCCATAAGTGAACATTCAAGCATCTAAGAAACACCCTTAAGCTGTCTGTCAGTCTGCGGTTGGGCCGGAGTGCTTATTAGTGCTGGTGATTTCAAGCTTTGGAGATGGGATGTTTTTGCCATGGCAGGCCCTGTTTCTCTGCTGGGAAGAAGCTGGGAAACTGTTATCCATTAAAAGCATGTTATCACTGAAATACTGGAAGTGATGCAGGAGCAGGAATTTGTATTTTAAGAGGAAAAAGAGTTTCACTTAATAGGTATCTTAATCAAGGACGAAGCTTGCAGTATTGGCTTTGCTGAGCACGAATGGGAGTGTGATCACAATCATTTTGAATCTCTTTTTTTCTAAGAAAATAAACATTTTACTGTTTTTATGTATTCTTGTCTTTTACCATTCCTACAAGGCAATGTTTTCAGAGTCTGGGGACAAGGGAAGGCAAAGCCAACCTCCACATTGATGAGTCTGTGGATGTAACCTCTGAGAGCAGCTCTGTGCCAACTAGAGGTATCTGTTGTGTGGCCTGTAGGGTTTAGTTTTCCCTATTACACTGAGAGGATAATCCCTTCTCAAAACCAGATGGCATATTTTTAACAAATTCTGTCATTAGTTAAAAAAAACCAGAACAGACCCAAAAAACCCCTTAAGGCCAAAAATTGACACCTTTTGTATTTATTATTTCACAGGAGATTGTTACCCATGCTGATAGTGCTGCGTGCTTTGACACTGTGCGAGGGCCAGGTTTGCACTGCATCCCATGGAGAAACTTGGTCAGGACGTAGGTTTCTGTGCTGCTTTCCTTGCTCTGCTGTGTGTGATGTGTGTGGAATAGCCCAGGAGATTGCTTTAATAGCATCTGCTGCTGATGTGGCTGACACTTGAGTGGGGTACTCAGCTCAAAAAAGCTCTTTAATGAGGGCCATTTTTCACTGAACCTTCTGAAAATCAGATCCCTTTAAAGGGTTTCAAGTCCCTCAGAAATCACTTGGGACTTCTGAAAATCTCTAAAATTAGGGAATTTCTTGACTAAAAGATGTCCTCTAATGGTCACTCTGGGTGGGGTTGGACAGTCTACATCAGAAGAGTTTGTTCCCTATCAGTGCTGTGCCTCAAATATGACAAAAAAAAAGCAGGAGGATGGGGGCAATTTTCTTATGCTCTCTTCCCTGCACTGGATTTTCTTTTGGCTTTTGGGCAGTGGATGAGACTGTGGGGTAGGGAGTACTCACCAGGGAGAGAGACCTGGGAGTTGCTCTTATTTGTGCAGGACTGGGTGTGAGCACCTCCAGTAAGAGCAGCTTTCCCAGCAGTGTTTGTAAGGCTGCAGTATCAAGCTGTCATCTTAAGGTGGAAGCTGTCTCCAAACGCTGCAGACTTCTCAGTCCCCTGGTCTCCTGTTAGCTTTGGTTTGAGTCAGGTGGTTGCTGTGTTGCAGGATTGGGACAGCTCAAGCACTCCTAGCTTCTATAGCTTCAAATATAAAAAGCTCAGTGATGGGGTCCTCTCTGGCAGGTTTCACCACCATCATCTTTATCCTGTTAATGATCAAAATATTGCCAACAAACTCCAAGTTTTTCCTCAATCCTCAATGCATTTCAGCAGCTACTTTGACCACACAGCTGTTCCTGATCATCCTGACCTCCCTTGGTGAGGTTTCACCACCTTCCTCCCATCATATTGTCCTTCTTAGGGCTGTTGGCATCTCTCAGTGCTACAGAGCTGTTCAGTCTGTTAGGAATTCTTCAAGGTGCTAACTCTGCCCCCTTGCATATGATTATTTTTCCATCATTTCTGTCAGCTCTCGAGCAAGTAGCCACAGTAAGGAGAGTCAAGAGACTGAGCATTTCAATTACTTAAACTCTTCAATTAATAAAGAGTCCTGGGGTTCCATCTCACAAATCCTTCTCTCAGAAGTGCTTTATAGAGCTTTTTGCAAGTAGTGCAAGAGTGATGGGTTTGGGTCCAACCTTCTGAAATGGTTCATTTTCTAGACTCTGAATGTCTCCTGTATAAATCTCCTGGTACACATCTTGTGATACAGACACATCAATGCACCTGCCTCCATTTACCTGGAGTTTCTTTCAGCCACTTACTGGTTTTAATGTCTTTTTTTTTTTTTTTCCTTGCTGAGGTGATGTCAGCAGAGACATGGGCTTTGGTGGAAGCTTTCAGAGAGAGGAAAAACAGTTCTCATGTTCTCTGTGCACCTAATGTGACCCTAGTATGGAGCAGCAAGTGCTTTAGTCTTCTGTATTAAATTCTAACCCAACTGGTGGACCTTTAGCTAACAATATTTGTGAATGCCTGGGTAGACTGTCCTGCTGCTGGTTGTGGAGGCATGAAAATGGGCAGGGGGCTTGGAGGTCATCAGTATTGTCTTTGGAAGTGATGTGCACCAAGGCTGCCCCAGGCTGCTGGTGGAATTGGGGTGAGTGTGACAGGATTCAATTTTCTCCACCCTTCTGCAAGAAAAATGAATAGAATCGAGGTTTGGAGTAGGGGCTGAGGGGGGAGGTTACCTATTCACATCCAGTCAGCAGGTCCTTGGCCATGACAAGTCTTGCAACTGTCACAGTGTGTGCCAGGTAGAACCCTGATGGTTTCCAGCTGACTGAGCTTCTTGGTCAGGCAGGAGACTTGCTCTTAAACTCTTTGGGATATGGAAAAGCAAAGATCAGTGCTGGTTACTTGCTTATTAAAAAGAGCCTTGCTTATGGAAACAAAACTTAAAGAGAGCAGAAACCTTTTTCTAGTTTTAAGTGTCTGAAGTCTATGAAATACTTAGGTTTCTAAGCACGTCAAGCTTTGGGTTGACATCCTTCTCTTCACACCTCAGCTGCTAAGAGCTGCCAGCTTTGCTTGTTGAAGTAGGATAACCATCTCCTCAAGGCCTGAGCAGCAACTTGCTGCAAAACCATATCCAGAGCAAGTGCAAGGACCTGACTGGAGCTATGGAGCATGTGGGAGAGGGGTGGAAACAGCCAAACCTCCTTGTAAGAAGTTGCACATGCCACAGGAAGACTCACAAAGTTGCTCAGCTGAATGTTGCTTTTTAATCTGCTCTATTCCACCTTTGTAAAGTCCTAACACATGTTAAACTCTAAATATCCCTGATGGCTGAGGAGCTATAATAATATAAGCAGATTACCAGAGCTTAAAATGCATCTCTCCTTGAAGCCATACCTCCATGTTACTTTACTCTGCTCAGGTGTATTCAGCAGGGTGGAAAAGAGAAGGATGAGAAGGCAAACTGCTTAGATCTGCTGTGCTGGGCTTAGCTGGAAACAGGTTTGTCAAGGTTTCTTTTAAAAGAAGAACCAAGAAAATGATTTGGGGCCAAAATGCTTTTTAGGAGGCTGACACACTATTTAATAAGCTCTGAGTCATACAGGATCACAGAATCCTTAAGGGTTGAAGAGACCTCTAAGATCATCAAGTCCAATCATCAACCTATCAGCACCATGCCACTCAACCATGTCCCTAAGTACCACATCTAGATGGTTTTTAAACACTTCCAGGGATGATGACTCCACCACTGCTCTAGGCAGCCTGTGCCAATGCCTAACAGCTCTTTCTGGGAAGAAATTTTTCTTAATAGCCACTCTAAACCTCTCCTGGTGCAACTTGTGGCCATTTCCTCTTGCCCTTGCCACCTTTTTGCTTTAGAGTCTTTAGACTGTCTTGGAGAACATTGTGGCAAAGGGGTTTTGCAATCACCTTTCTTCTCTTCAGGTGCCTTTTCCTTTCTCTGAAGCCCTTTGAGCTGTGTTGCTTTTCCTCCTCAGAGCCTGCCTCAGGCAAGAGTGAGGTGAGAAACCAGGAGGCTGGAAGAGTTGCCCAAGAGGCCAGTGGCTAGCGCCAGATCCAGCCTTGCCCCATGGCTGGTGTGTGCAGAAGCCTGCCAAATACCAATCCAAGAGATTCACCCCAGTGCCTGCCTGGATGGTTGCTCCATCCCAGGTGGGCATGAATCCAGTGCTCCAGTGCTGTGTCACACTGCTTTATCATCATTCCAAACAACCAGGACTTGCTGGGGGCCGCCAGGGGTGAACGCTGATGCTGGCAGGGTAATTTGGGTGCAGTTTGGTGCAGTGCTTATAGGACATGTTCAGCCTGGGGAGTGACACCTGGGGGAGGAGTAGGGGGGAGAAAGTGTTTATTGGTTGTCCAGCTGACACTAATTTTTATTTCCAGCCCTAGTAACTACAGCTAGGGACACATTTTTGTATTCCATCTAGTTTTGTGAGGTTGTGGCAATGCCTGCTTTAGTCACTGTCCATCTCTATATTGTATCTATTGCAACACATATGCTTTGTTCTAAAAAAAAAAAAGATGTTGACTTTATGTTGGTTTTTCTTTAAATAATTGCTTTTCTTCACCTATGCCTCTTCCCAAACCCCTCCACCCTCTACAGCTCACCAAGATTGTTGGGGGAAGGAAGGTGGTGACTTTATTCTCCTACCTGAAATGTGGTTCTGTGTATGTGACTTTCTGTTCAGGGGTTACTACAGGTGATCAGTTAACACAAGGGGTTACTAGAGGTCACTTTGTGTTCAGGGGTTACTAGAGGTCATCAATTACCACATGGGGTTACTAGAGGTCAACTTTACCCCAAAATTGCTGTTGGGGGAGGGAGGGTGTTACTAGAGATCACCAGTTAACACACGGGGTTTCTAGAGGTCAACTTGACCCTAAAACTAGTGTTCAGGGGTTACTATAGGTCATCAATTAACATGCTTTGTCAATGCTTTTGGGACTCTGGGGACGTCTTAACTGACTGGCAGCAGAGGTGTTCTGATCTGGGTATCTGCTTGTGGTATGAGGGACCAGGAGTGGTTTACTTCAGCACTGTGGCTTTGAGGAAACTATTGAAGGACTTGAGTAAAGCCCCAGCCTGTCCTGTTTGGGGAGAAAGCAGGCAACAGCCCCTTGCAGGAGCAAGCCTTGCATGGCTGGATGGACTCGCAGAGCTACTGCAGGGTTTTGCATGATGCCCACATAAATTAAGCTCTGCAGGAAGCATTAAAGAGTGTAGATTGACAAACTGGGGGTTTCTTTAAAATTCTACAGAGATTCCCACTTTATCATGAAGATCTTTTGCTGGTGATGTTTAGGATGTTGTCTTGGACACGCTGGGAATGCTCATCAAATGCCCTTTCCTCTGATTATTCCTCCAAATCTCTGCTTAGATTTAGCTTTTTAAAGACACACCTGGACTGACTGGGGCTGGATCCACTTTGACTCCCCATGAAGGATCCATGCATGCAGGTGTTTTATGTGCTCGATGCTGTTGTGAGGCACATAGAGGTTATGGCATAGTGGGTGAGAAGCAGCCTGGAAACCCTCTAGGATGATGGAGAGGATGGATATGCAAATAAGATGTAACTGAGAAACCCATCTGCAGACCTTGGCCAGAATGCCCTTGAAGAGGCTCATCAATGCAGCTGGTCAATTATCTGACCACTAATACTGCTGTTTCCTGATTCCCATGAACCTTTCTGTGGTGCTGGACTTCAGACCCAAAACTGTACCATCCAATTTCCTTCTTTGCTTTCAGTCAGAGTTTTATGTGTTGTCTCTCTGCTAGCACCCAGGGACCAAACTTTGCATCCTTCCTTACCACAAGTCCTGTGTGGCCACAGACAGATCATGCAGGACCTTACTGCACCTCTCCATCCCTTCATGCACAGAAGGAGTAGCAGAGTTTTCCCAGTCTTGGCTGCACATCTGAAATCTTCAGCCCACGATCACCCTGATCCCATCATCCCCATCTGAGCTCAGGCAGGCTCTGAGCTTCTCCACAGCTGCTGGATGTGTGCGTGGTGCTGCCCCAAGACACAGCAGCCAGGGCTGTAAGAGAAAGGAGGCAGTGATTGGCAATATACCATGAGTTTTACTTTTTTTTTGCAGCATGCCTTTTCATGCTGTCAGAGAGCCCAGCTGATGACTGGCACTGCCCACGAAGCATAACATGTACTTCACAATTTGAATGAAGCACCAGAGAGACATGGTTGCAGCTCTGAAGACATTGCTGTCATCGTATGAAAATCAGGCTGAAGAGAAATATTCAGTCCTCAGCTATTTCAGTTTTATCAAGTCTATAAAACAATAATTACATGTGGCTTTGATTTTGGAGTTGGCTGTGACTCAACTCCTCATCAGCTTGGCTGACACACCAGACCTTCCAGGAGAGGCTTCCAGCTGGGTAATGCAACGCATCCGCCAAGGAGCAAATTTAATACGAGCTTTAAACAAGAGATTCCTGCTTGCACTGGCCCAGGCTGCCCTGAGAGGTTGTGGAGTGCCCTTCTCCGGAGAGATTCCAACCCCACCTGGAGGTGATCCTGGGCAACCTGCTCTGGGTGACCCTGCTTTAGCAGGGGATTTGGACTAGATGAACCCCAGAGGTCCCTTCCAACCCCCACCATGCTGGGATTCAGGGATTCTGTGTATTTTAGTGGAAAAAGTGTCATTATAAAAGGTTTAGGTGCCTTAGCAAAGCCAATGCTATTTGAGTACAGCACTTCTGTGTAGCAGCAGAGACAGGATGGTGTGGAGGACCCACCAATGACTTTCACCCTTCACTTGGAAAAACTGGTTGCATGACGATGACAGCCAGGGCATGGGGTGAGCTCCAGTCTTGAGCCATTCTCTTTATCTGATTGCTGATTTATCCACCGGCTTTCCCACAGTGAAAAGAGAAGCTTCCTCCCCCCTGCTCTCCTATCCTGGATGGTTTCTGTTGAAAGCTGGAGATCTGAGCTTTTATTTCAGGCTTTGCTAGTAGTGGTGCCTTAACCCTAACGAGTCCATTAACAGGAGGTGTTGCCCTGAAGGACTGTTAGCCCAGCAAGCAATGCAGGGCTGGAGCACGGTACCCTGCACACCCAGAGCTGGAGCAACCTGCATCCTCCATTGCTGTGACTTACCTTCCCCCTACTCGCCCAACCTGTGAATTGAATAGAAAATTTGCTCCCCCTGTAGATACATCTTAAAAAGAAATTAATTTTGAGACAGAAAGTTCTCAAGTGCAATTGCTACGAGAAACTAGAAAGCTCTGTGGGAACTGAGTGATATTCTTGGGGTTTTGGCATTCTGCTTTTGTGTCTATTAATAATCCCCTGGAGTGAGTCATATGGAGATGCATTTATTCACCGAGACAGAGAGAGCTGCTACCCAAAATAGCAGCTCTGTAATTTTTTATGATGCTGTAATGCCAGCACAGTGAGGATTGACATCATTTAGCAGCGATGCTCTCTGCCTGGCAATCGGATAACCCATGTCAAACCCAAAAATAAACCTGGAAGGCCACATGCTCCGTTACATAAAGCAGCCAGGAGAGCCAGCACGGGACGGAAATGCTTCTTTGCCCTTTCCCGCACATCTCCCTTCCCTCCCCTTACATCTTTTTAAGCTTTGATTGCTCATGTTAATGCAGTGTGTGTTGGGCCAGAGGAGAGAGAGGGAAACACCTTTTGCTGTGGAAGATCATGCCTGTCCCCAGCAAGCAACATTTACCCAACTAGCATCCTGCTACCCACCAGGAGAAATCCTAAAATGCATCAAATTCAGCTTTGAATTGCTTATCAGTTCTTCTCACCCAATTTGCTGCTCCACTGGCTCCAGGTGTCCCTGCGCAAGCCCCTGAGCATCCTCCATGACCAGGGCTGGTGCCCAAAACCCAATGACTCCATCCCAGTGCTAGGGAGATGATGGCAGCAGCCAATAAAGAGCATAAAGGCTGAGCAAGGCTCAGGAAGGGTGTTCTAAGGAAGACTGAAAATGATTTGCTCTAGTTTTGCTCATTCTTTGCCCTGCACTGCTGCCATCAGGTCTGTCCTGGTGTCGCAGTTGGTTGGGGTGCCTGAGCAGTCTCAAGGTGGTGCCACTGCTCCCCAAAAGCACATGTGGGTACCACCAAGTACTGTACATGCTGTTTTGGCAGAATTTTGGCTTGAAGGCCTCTGCAATGGCACCGGCCCTGGTGTCATGCTGTGCCCTCCCACCGAAGGATTAACAACGATTTCATCTGTGCTGGGGTTTAACAGCTTGGGTGAACTTTCCCAGGCAAATGATGTTTTATAGGCACCATTGCAGCTGCATTTAGTAACATTACCTTTTTCTGTAGCATTTGGGAAGAAAAAGAGACTCCTGCCACTGGAGCTGCGGGCTGACAGGAAGGATGGAAAAGGCTGAGTTTGTCAGAGCTGCTGAAGTCCTCCAGTTTCAGGTGACCTGACTGGAAAGTGGAAATGTGAAAATGAATAGCTCATCACTACCACTATCAGCACAAAGTAATTAGTAAAGCTGGGTTTAACAGGAGGAGTGATGTGGTGATGCCTTACCCTTTGTGCATCTGTGCAAAGTGTCCCAGGGGAGCAGGAGTACGGGGAAGGTGTTCAGACCTTGAAATAAACTACATATTCCTATTTCTTGTTATAAAAGAGCTAGAAGGAGGAGCAGGAATGGGGCCACACCCTAGCTGTTAGTTTTGTATAATATTTTTGCCTGTTCAGAGGCCATCTGCAGTGAGAGGGTGACTCCTTGTATTTCTAACAGTGTCTGGACATGGTGGAGATGAACAGGGAAAGACAAAATACAGATCCTCTAAGGTCTGTGGGAGGGGACTGCTGCAAGAGAATACCGATTCTTCTGAGAGGTTGTTTTTGGTTTTAATTTCCTTTTATAATAAAAAGTAATGCAGTTTGCTGAGTGTTTGCTCCACAGTCTCTCCAGTTACCCCAGTAGAGACAAGAGAAAGATGACTTTGGTGCTGTTCAGTTGTACTCCAAGCTCCCAACCACCGTCAGCAGGGGCACAGAAGCAGGGAGGGCAAACAGGTTAAATCCTTCTACACTAAGCCTTGAGCTCTGGTTTCTCATGGTGACCATGGTGCCTGCCTGGGACAAGAATTTTACAGGATTTTTTTTTTTTTTGGCAGCTGCATCCCTCTGCCTGCATGGGCAACACCACCACCAGCCCATGCCCATAGGTTGGTGCAGGTGCTTGCAGAGGATGAACTTCTTTGCCTGGGTTTTGGATGTTAGTTCAATGCATCATTAATATACAGATGAGAAAGAATGTGAGCAAGACAGTGAGGTAGGGATGGGGCATCCCTGCAGGAGAGTCAGAGAAGACACTGATTCTGAAGAAAGATTGGAAAATGGGAAGGGATGCAGCCACAAAAGGCTGCTCTATCCCCCTGGAGATGCTAGTCCTGAAAAGTTTGGTCTTAACTCCTCTGCTCCATTCCTGGCTTAGCCCTCACTCATGGTCATCCATGCCAAGAAGATGCCACAGAGGAGCATGACACATCTTGATGTATTTGTCTGGACATGGGGCAATGAGCACAAAGTGGAACGCAGGAGGTTCCATCTGAATAGAAGGAGAAACCTTTTTGCTGTGAAGGTGCCAGAGCCCTGGCCCAGGCTCCTGACAGAGGTTGTGGAGTCTCCTCTGGAGAGATTCCAACCCCACCTGGAGGTGATCCTAGGCAACCTGCTGAGGGTGACCCTGCTTTAGCAGGGGGGTTGGACTAGATGATCCCCAGAGGTCCCTTCCGACCCTCACCCTGCTGGGATTCTGTGACTACCAAAGGCATTGCCAAAAATCAAGGCCCACAGACCTGAGCAAGTCAGAAATTAGCATCAGTTTAGCACAGCTTGACCAGAATATTTACATTTTATTAAATCTTTACAATCAGCAATTATAATCAAGTACACAATTATGTACACAGATTATATACATTTTAGCCCAGACTTTTACATCACAGTACATAATTGCCCTTAGAAATATTGTATATGCTTTTCACCAGACAGTAAAACCCAACAGTAGTGTTACAGCACCTGTTATGAGACATCTTTCATAAGAAAATATACGGCTGTAAATTGGGCTGGCCTGACAAAAAAAAAAAAAACCATAAAAGAAAAAAGAAACTAATCTCCAAATCTGAACAGCCAATTTTTCATTCACAGAATGGTTTGGTTGGTTGTTTTTTCTATGTTCTGCCTGATGCCTTTTGCATAAGATGTCCTGTTTTGAACTCTTGGAGCCTGGAAGGCAGAAGCTGGGCTTGTTCCCTGAATGAGCCTCCTGGGCTACAGCACCATGCAGTGGAGCCAGGCAAATGCTTCAATTGCACGTTCCCATTTTTAAACAGGAAAAATCAAAACAACACAAAGTGTGCTGAATTTCTATGGTGTTTTCCAAGTGGAACCTGGTTGCTCATCACAATACTGAGTATGTTTTCTAGTTCTCAGGGCCTCACTTCTACCCAAAGGGGTTCCCCATTTGTTTACTAACAAATAAGTTATTATTACAAGTCATAGCTCATCCTTTTCCATCATTTCAAATGCTTCTATATCTTCATTCCAGTCTGCTAATATGGATTCCATAGGTTGGACTTTATTATCCCAGTTAACTTTGGAATTTGACTCTGTCTCGGTCTGTTGTTCCTGAGGCTGGCTGTCTCCTTGCGTGCATGCTGGCTCCTGAGCACTAGCCTCATCAGTTCCAGGGACACAAGAATCCTTATTTGAAATGGAAAGGCTGTCACTGTCTACATCAGCAGGAGATAAAGAGTCAGGGTCAATAGCATCAGAGCTTTTTCCTTCTTCAGGCTCCTCACTGACCACACCAACATCCTGAGATGCTGAAGTAGCTTCTTCTGAACTCTGTTTATGTGAATCATTTTCAGATAATTTCTGGTCCATATTCTCTATTTCCAAGTCTTTGAAAGAGGAGAAAGAGAGAAAAAAAATGCTTTGAAAAAAAAAACCCTAGGAAGACAATTTTATTATTATGTACTTCAAAAACAAGGTCACTTCCCTTGGCTTTATTTCCTCAAGGAAGTGCAGACTTCACTGATATGACAATGTCATTAAGGAACACGCTATACGAGGGGAGGGAAGACATTTAGATGCATTTTAAACGAGGGCAAACAACATAGTGAGACTAGTTTCTTGAGTAGTGACTTCTGGAGTAGTGCTTGAATCATCAGCAAACACCCACTGCATGCACTGAACTCCAAGGCCAGATTTTAAAGCATGCCCAGATCCACCAGGATCCCACTTCTAAGCAAGTGGGAGTCAGAGTTTGGTAAGTTTACTGAATTGTGAGTAAAAGACAGCCAAAGCCAAAGCCTCCCTCATTACATGCCCCCTCAAAGCACCTAACATATGTATCTCAAGTAGTGATACAGCTTGTAAGTTGACAACAGCTGTCTAATGTAAGCATGCACACTCCTCTATTTGATGTGTATTCCTAGTATAGAGGACACTGATATCTCAACGCTTCTAGGGAGTTTAACTGCAAATGCCATTTTAACATGAGATACTTACTGCTATCAATAATGTAGTTTGGAATCGTTTTACCTTTAAAGATTGTTGCTGGGATTCCAAAGGGAAGCAGGAGGAGAGGGGAAGAAGCAGATATGGATTACAAATTCTCAAAGGCAGAGCTATCTGTTGTAGGTAGTATTTTGTTAGAGCAGCTTAACCACAAGAGTTTGTTAGCAGCCATGAAGAAAGAACACTGCAGCTTTTGGCATATCACATTTGCAAAGGTTCAGAAAATGAATGCTGTCTTTGGTTTAGTAGGGATACTTGTTGTGACATGCTCTGCTTGGACAAAGGTGGGCTATGAGGAGGGCTCACAAAAGGAAAACCCAGGATTTTCTGCCATATGCAAACCCCATTTTAATTGGGAATGTATTAGCTTGCAATTTTCCTATATTATACAAGAAAAACTACAAAACATCTGAGGTCAGCAGCGTTATTTCCCACTTCTCCTTAGATAGGCAAAATAATTCTATCAGTTGTCTCTTTCTTTTGGGTACCAAGGATGTCACTGGGGAGCTTGATAAGAGAAAGGCATTTACAATGTAGGGCACTGAAAACACTTCTGCTATTTCTGACACCACTTCAAAGCAGATTATGACAAAAAGGGTTCAAAAGGAATCCAAAAGTCTGTACTTTCTCATTAGTCAAACTGACATTTAACTTACAAAGATCATTTCTGGGTGTTAATGTTAACTTGGGGTGGGGGGAGCAGATAATGACACTGCTCAGATAATGGCGCGCTCATAAAAAACCCAATACCAACGTCAAGCAGAAAAGTAGAAGAGCTACCAAATAATGTCTTTGTGCCTTTAGGTAGCAGTAGAAATCACTACTGTGCATGTCACATTGTGCCACGGCCCAGATGGAAGCTACTTTTGTGTGAACAACCTCTACTCTTACCTCTGTCCTTCGCTTTATCAGAAAGCAGCACCTCCACAGCCTCATACTCCCGGATTGCATCCAGGATAATGTTTCCTTCCTTGTTGAAGAGGAAGAGCATGGGAATTGTGATGTCATCAGTATTCTTCCCATCACCAGCCATTTGGAAGAGAGGAGCTGTGTCACTACTGCTTCCCTCATTGTCATCTAGCCAGACACACACAAAAAGAAAAGCCAGTGAACTTCTTGTCAGATAAAGAGAGATCTTAACTCTCAACTCCCACAGGCCTTCTAGAAGCTTTCTCCTGCCCAGTCAGTTAAGAAAATCCCAGGCAGAAATCTGAAGTTCATTGAGACCAGTTTGTTTAGCTACACTTTCCGCCCAGAACCAGACAAACCCAAAACATTTCTGCACAATTTCTGTGTTGGGAGTCCTGTCATCTCTGGAGTTTTACCAGCTTCTTTTCAGCTCTTCACTGTCTTCAAACCTGTGAAGTACAGGTTACACCTACATAAATTTAAGATTAAGAACTTAAGCTTTTATTTACCAATAACAATGCCTCCTATTGCTCCAGCTTTTTGAATGTTTCGTGCCTTTTCAGCAAACATACACTGGCCTCTCTGCATCAAAGCAATTTTCTCTTTCACTGCTTCAGGATTAGTGATCTCTGAGCATCCATTATATGGCTTAATGGTTGCAACAAATCCTCTTGTCTGTTTAGAAAAAAACAAAAAGCAAAAGAAAGATAGAATGAGAGCACTAGGTTCAAGCTTGCAAAAGACTCTTAAGCATTTTCATTTCTTCAGTTAATCCAACACATTCAGTGTTATTTTCTGGCTTCTTTACAGTGGAGCTGGAATTCTAAGAAGCAAAGAATGACCAAGTGAAAAACCTAATTCTCCGATTCAATGTGTTTGGTTTATACCTGTGAACAGCTGTCTCTGCAAAATTCTCCTCTGTGAACTATTAGCCTGTAACTCCTCCCTGGGGCTGCATCTTGCCCAGCTGAGGTCACAGGGTTTTCCTACTGCTTCCAGTAGGGACCACTGCCTCTGTGGAATTTTCTTCTTCCATCCAGATACAGTCTTTCATAAAAGCTTGCATGAGAGCAGCCTACTCTAACTCTGAAAAGAATTCTGTAAGTTCATGGCTGACACGGTAGGAAAACCTTCCCTTAAATGAACACCTCTTAAGAGACGCACTGTGGAGTATACAAATTGATTTCAAAAACCATACTAGGTATGCGTTGTAAATCCTAAATCATGACTGATGACTTGGGAGCAGAGCATGGGCATCTAGAAGCCTGTCACTGCTGTCATTCTGTCATTGCTGTGCCCTGTCATTTTAATCACTGTAATTAACTGATCACACTCTGGCTGGCTACCCTGAAACAGTACCAGGATTATACCATTGAGGCTGATGCAATAAGGAAAGTAACAGAAAGGTCTTACATACCCCTGCTTTGTGTTTGGATAAGTCCATCCCAAATTGTGCTGGTCCAGCAGTCAAGACCACCCTGCCAAAGAAGGGATGGGAAACAATCTGAACAGCACGAGGAGGTAGCTGTTGCTCTTTCTGTTGCTGACTGGAGAGTTCAATCATTTCCTGCATGAACCGTAAACCATCTTCTGCATCAAGTGAACTTGCTGCCTGAGAATAAAGAAACAATAGACAGTTTCTTCTTAAATGTTTGAGAAACTTGGAGAAAAAAAGTAATTGAAGTTATTTTTGCTTGGACCACTGCTACAGAGAGATTTTAAAATACACTGTGGATGCTCACTGGCACTCATTCATCATTTCAAGTAAGGAGTTAACCTTTTAGTGCCTCATCAACTAGAAATGTAAAAATATACAAACGTACAGACCTCCTAAACAAATGAAAGTATCTCACACAAATATTTTCAGATAAGATGTTGTTAGCTATGTAACTTTACATGAACAGCCTCCATCTGATGTAATGGAGAATTAGTTAAAAAGTGTTGCTGAGGCAAAATACTAACAAGCATCAGTCTGCTAAATATAGTTGTATATGCAGCTTCTGTGCTTCCTCCCACAGTTTTGCTGTCCCTCCTGGACCTCTGAGTGTCAAATATCATCACTAGTGGGATTTTACTGAAACTTTTAAAAAAAGTAGTACTGTCAGGTCTTACTTGCACTGCATGCTGTACTAACTGTACTCTTCCATCTTTCAGATGGATCAAACTGACTCCCATCTTCTTCAGTATCTCCAAGTGCTCGGGATTGCTGGCCATGAAATCTCTGGCTCTCAGTGGTGGCTTCGGTCCACTTCCCAAACTCTCTTCTCTGTCCAAAGATATCAGAGATCAAAGCTTTTAAAACCAGATTATTCTTGAAACATAACTTTTGTGTTATTCCTACCATCAGAGGATTAGAATTCTTTGGCATAATGTTGAGTATGAGCCTCAAGAGTAAAAGCTACAAGAAAGCAGCTTTTCAGTCAAACTAGGCTTTTTTTAAAAGTTGTCTATATTATCAATAATTTTGTAGTGCAAAAAAGCAGACATGATGTTGAAAAAAAGCTACCATGTGCTAGCTCTCATTTCTAAATAGTCTGCATTATTGTAAGATTGACTAAGTTTCCCTCATACTGCTCCTACTCAGTTTTCTTTATAAAACATAAATATCAAAGATGCAGTCAGAAGGATAAAACTTCCTCAGCTTCAACAGACTGGCCTAAGTTCTTCAAAACAAGTGAAGTTATGGATGGGGCATGATTTGCTTACTACAAAGCAGAGCTGCTCAAGAGACTACAGAAATTAATTTCACAAATCAGAGAGATACTTCCTGTAATATCTGGGCTACAACTCCCACTTGGACTATGTGGCTCATTAAGCTCCTTTTGCTTTGAAAGACTCACTAATTCCTGCTGGGAATGAACTAAGTCTTCCTGATGATGCCACAGAAAACATAACTGCTTTTCCCCATAGCCAAGCTACCCATTCTAGAAGGACTACAAACTCAAGCAGACCAAGTTCATATTTCTCCTTCTGTGCATAACAGACCCTGTTCTACTCCCTCCTAGGCTACCAAAAGACAGAACATAGTCATCTTACGCTCTGGAGATCCCCCTAGGACAGCTCTTATCCACCACGTTCTTCAAAGGTTCACGAATGCTTTGAGCAAACATCGGGTCATTTGGGAAAAGAATCTGGGTGTTGGGACAGGTCCAGTCAAAGTTGCTGTCATCCAGCTCTGTGTATTCTGTGGTCTGAAATGAAAGATACAACATCACCTGTTAAAAATGCAGGTTACAGTTTTAGACAAAGGAAATCAAGAGAGAGACCTACCCTTAGGTAACCTGTGTATTCAGGATATAGAGCAGCTGAATGCAGTAAATGCCCTATGACCACACAGATTCCAGGATACATCACTCAGAATACATCACTCTCCTGTGCCACATCTCAGAAGAATAAAGGGTAACCTGTGCACTATAACCCCTTTCTAGGGATACAGAAATGCAACACTGGTTTTCATCTGTAATCTTGTATAGCAATCTTGTATCCACAATTTCTAGAAGTTTTTTTGCAGAAACAGCTAATTCTCTACAAGCAAACAGCACTTCTCAAGCCTGCTGAGGGCACAGATAATGTCTGCACACTGTTATATGCTGGATAACTAAAGGAAGTAGTTACAACTTCATTTACTATTGTCTCTATGCTGAGTGGGCCAGCCTTAGGTCATTCCTCCTTAGTGTTACTAAGAAAGTCACATCTTTTCATACGACCAAAAAGATTCTCTTCCTCAGGAGACATCCAGGCTTGGAAGTCTGAACAGGCAAGGATGGATCTATATATAACTCACACAATCTTTGTTTTCGGGAAAGCTGACTTTACATTTGCACAAATCTCTTTTGTAACTTGTGAAACCAAGTGGAACATGTCCAGTGATTTGGAGCCATATTTATCCTGTTCTTAGTTTTGCAAGTAATTGGTTGGATAGCTGGCAAGTTAATTTCCTCACCTATAAAGATAATGTAGACATTACCTACTTGCAAAAAACCCACCTTTTGCAACATATTAGCTAATTATATATCAAGTATTTCAAGGCTCCCTAGAAAACAAGACCTAAAAGGCTATTAGTTTACTGGAATAAAAAGTACCTATGCTCTTAGGGTGACAAATAGGAGTCACATCACTTAAGACAGGAGGTCTGCACTGTTGCAAGCATCAGCTTAGTAAGACATGACCTTCTCCCAGGTAACAAGTCACAGAATAGGAGGAAACAGTCTCAAGTTATGCCAGGTGAGGTTTAGGCTGGACATGAGGAACAATTTCCACTGAAAGAATGGTTAGGCATTGGAAGAGGCTGCCCAGGGAAGTGGTGGAGTCACCATCCCTGGAAGGACTGAAAAGCCATGTAGATATGGTGCTGAGGGACATGGTTTAGTGGTGACTTGGCCGTGCTAGGTTAACAGTTGGACTTGATGATCTTCAAGGTCTCTTCCAACCTAAATGATTCTGTGATTCTTTAAGGGAATTTATGTCCCTGATGCTCTGACACCTTTTTCCACTTTCTCCTGTATTTCATTTGTTTCCCAAAAGTTGTTATTGCTTTTAAGATAAATTATGTCACATTAGTGAGCACAAAAAAATCCCCAAAACAACAACAACCACCAAACAAAAAAACCCCAACACCCAAACAAACAAAAAAGAGAGTATTTATGATGCTTCACAGCACAGTTGTATTACTAGAGGTTGTTTCTGACAGTTAATTTATAAACCCATATAAGTTGTCACATTTACACAATAGATGCCTATTGCATGCCTAAAGCAACTGAACATCCCAAAAGCTACAGCTGTATCTTGTCAAACTAACTTTTTAGAAGTCTCAAAAAACCCAAATTTGACAAGGGTTCATGTAGTAAAATAAACAACAACAGCATAGGCATGTTACTGCAAACATTTTATACAAAAACAATAGAAAATAAAGATGAAACTAAAAGTATTAACTGTGGTGTTGTCAAATTTATACAGAGACAGGGAATTATTTTCTTTTAAGATACTGCTAACATCCCACAGCTTTTTTCTCAGGATTCAGGAGCGCAGAATCAGTCATGGAAGCTTTGTTAGTATGATGAAATAGTTCATATGAAAAGCAGCGCTGAAACTGGTCTACTTCTTCAGACTATGATTTCTCTTGACTTTTCTTCCATTTCCTCTGATAAAGAAAGGAACTGCTTCAAAGCACCACTAAGATTGATTTTGATTTGGGCTGTTACTTACTGTATTTTTTTTAGAGATGGTTTGGTTTGTAGTGGAAAGCCAAAGTGGTAATAAATGAGCTTCTGTAGTGAAGATATAATCTTCAATATCAAAAATCATGTCTTCCTTATCAGCATACAGCAGGTAAAGATATTTAAACATCTCAGCCAGAAAGAAAGAGTCCATTCTGTGGAAGAGAAAAAAAATGGATCTTTTAAATAAAGTATCAGTGAAACAAATACAGATATTGTTCCCTCTATGAAGACTTCATGACTATTAACACTTGAACATAATTCCACTTGCATTCTTTCCACTTGGAAGAAACTATGTTTGGAGGGAAATGACTCAGCATGTTCAGTGTAAAACAGCATTACAGAAAAAATAACCCTCTTGACAAATTTCTAGATTTTAAGTATATTTTGTTTGAGAGTAATTCATCTGCTGCTCTGAAATGAAACATTATTAAACTAAAAATATTCCTATGTAACACTGTAAAACTATTGGAATAGTTTGTAATCTATGACAAATGGGTAACTTAAGACTTGTTTATCAAACCACAGACAGCCAGCTACTCCAAAGTCAATTAATTTGATTATATCAACAGGATGATGAGATATTCTTCTATAATCTCTTTATGAGAAACAAAATAAAATTGCCAACATTTTACCTGTCTTCATGACTTCCTGTCCGAACATCCTTCACTGCAGCAAACCCACAAGGTACTCTTGCATACTTGTTCAAGTTTTCAATGAGTGTTTTCCCTACTTCTAGATAGTAAGGGTCCCCAGTAGCCTATAACAGAAAAACAAAGCCCAAACCTAAACATTTAGGTGCACTTAGACTTACTGTACAATTAGCAGCTTTCAATTTGCTAATGCTCGTTTCATTCCAAACCTTCTCAGGCACTAGTATAATCTAATTTATTAGTAGTACTAAACAGTCTGAGATACTACTGCATTGCCTTTTACACACACATAGAGAAGCAGATGGAAATACTTACAGAAACACAAGACATTCAGGTATTGTTCTTCTCTGCAAAGTACAACCAGCTTATGCTCTTAGTCTCTATGATCTCTTTAAGAAAGATCAGCAACACCTATATATCTTTAAAAATATGGGCCCTTGTCACTTACAGTTTTCTTTCTAATGCTAGGCATATAAAACAAAACTCCTAGAACAATTTTTTTGATAACCAATACTTTCATCTTGTTTATATACAGAACTGGCTCCAGTAGATAAAATAAGCTGGAGATACACAACTCATTCTATATTGAAATAAAAAAAGTTCTGGGTGCTAGACAAAGTGACCAGAAGTCAGAGGAATGAAAGTGTTCTTACCTTATACAGGAAGTAAGTGCTTTCAGCAAATTCAGGTCTTAAAGGATGCTGAGCCCAGTGAACTCTGAAGTCTGTTGTGAATGCCTGAGGAAGAACAGAAAAAATAAATCATAGAATGAAAACCAAACACAGGTTTATTTCAGAAAGGTCACAGTGTTTTGGGTTGAAGGGACCTTCAAGGTCATCTAGTCCAACCCCTCCGCACTGAACAGGGACATCTGCAACTAGTTCAGGTTGCTCAGAGCCCCAAACAACCTCACCTGGAATAGTTCCAGGGATAGAACATCTCCCACTTCTCTGGGCAACCTGGGACAGTGTCTCACCACCCTTAGTGCAAATTTTCCTTCTCTCTAGTCTAAATCTCCCTCTTTTAGTTCAAAACCATCAGCCCTTGTCCTATCACCACAGGCCCTGCTAAAAAGTCTCTCCCTGTCTTTCTTACAGGCCCCAAGAATTCTGAATCCTAAATACACTGTATTACAACAGCTAAACACACAACAGTGGAGGGCTGAAGGCCCAACCATCAAGAGCCCCAGGAAGCTACAAGAACCTCTGTCCAGTCAGTACATTTGAGGCCAAAACCTAAACCAGTGCTCTTGCCTACTTAGTACTAGCAAGATTTAAGTATGTACAGAAGTCTGGACACCACCCAGCCTCTTCACTGGTGTCCAGCAAGTGCAGCTGTGGCAAGAGGTGCCAGATAAGAAGTTGTGCTCCAGACCCAGGAGGCAGCAGGCAGCCTCCAGTCACTCCCATCAGCACAAGAACCCAACCAAAATGCTCTGTGAAAGTGCCACCTGAGCTTTGACAAAGACTATTTTTGCAGACACATCTTCCACCTGACACTTCCCCTTCATTCAACTGTTGTTTCAGGCTGACAGATGTCAAAGCAGCTGTTCTACCACTACTCATACCACAGACTAGAAGTCAGTTATCTAAAAATTTCCTAGTCTCTGTATTCACTCTTAACATACACTGGCCAAAGCCACTTCTGTGATGGCTTACATTCACTACTAGTTCATACCAGGGGTTAAACTAAGTCTTTGCTAAAGGTGATACAGCATTTTGGCTTAAAAACAACTAACTGATCTTTCAGAGTTTCCTTTGTAAGCACAAAGCACCAAAAAAAAAAAAAAAAACAAAACCCACCCCAAAAAACCCTAAGGAGCCAAATCATGTAATTTTAAAGGCACTCAAAAAGTAAGTCCAGTGCTAACTGAGCATTCTTTGGCCTCAATATCCACATTAGGTGAACATGATGTTAGTTAAAATGTTCTCAACAGAAATAAGCTTACACCAGAGGAAAGTCAAATTAAAACTGGAGTCAGAAGCTTTCCCATATATTCATCACAGAATAAAGACACACACTTCAACAGGTAAACAAGCTTTTCTGTGCAAAGTTAGTTTGCTCAAAGACTGCGCTTGCAATACCTACAGCTGAATCTGTATACCTACTTTCAAGGACATCATGCAAAACTTCAGAACATTCTCTTGGAACAACAATTTGGTCTTTGGTTTCCCCTCTTTGGGTTATAAAAGATGACTGTGAATTAAAGCTATATTACTAAGCAGCTACTCATACAAGTTATGCATACTGAAATGAGTCAAGGGCAATTTTGAAAGGCTGAAATATAAAAGCCTAAGCAATTATTAACAGCAGCAGCTTCCCCTTATTGTGTTTATTACAGCATAATTGAAAGAAAAATACTTCATATCCAAAACAGTTGCCATACATGCAGAACTATAATCACATAAGAATACTGTGGAAATAAGCCTTTGGTTTTCATAACACATATACCTACTATTTTTTCAAATGGGTATCTGAGACTGCTCAAAGTGAGATAAGAACCAGTTTACACAATCAAAAAATTACTAACTTACCTCTGGAAGAAAGTTATGCTTTTTTATAACCTGATACAGCATCTCATGAGTTTCAATAGCAGGTCTAATATCACCCTTCAACACCTAGAATTAAATAATAAAATCTACAGTAATTCACCAGGCATGGGAGTAATATTCAAAGTTAGGCACACTTGCTGCGTTCATGGAAAGCTGGAGAACAATTTCTTTGCTGGAAGTGTGGTTTAGTTTGTCTTAAAGACATACATGACACTCAAAAGAGCAAAATTTGTCACTAGACTACTACAAAGGCAGCTTAATTTGAGTGTTTTCATGGCTAGGAGTGAAAGAAGCATTCAATGCACATTAACTTGCACCACAGCACTGAAGTGACAGGAGGAGTGAGCACAGAAATCTTCACTCAGTATTTGAAAAATCAAATTACTAAGCTTGACTTGTCAATTATATATCCAGTCTACTTAATTGTTTACTTGTTATTAAAATCAGCTACACGTGGATTTTAAACCTTACCTGCAATCCAGGGAAGAAAGCTAGCAAAGAATCCATCCAGGTCCTGGCATTTAGCATTGGTTTATGAATATGAACATCAAGAAGAAGAGGTGGTTGGCTAATGTATCTCATTATGGCATCATAGTGCTGACAAACATCAGAAAAAGCATGAGTTATATTGTCAATACAATTTACAAAGCAGATACAGATCACCAGTCTATATGCCCTATCATCAGGCATGTTATTTCAGTGGAAGCAGCAGCACTACACTCCCAATCAGGATGACATTTGGCAATGCACAGTAGCTTCTAGTTTTGCAAACTAAAAGGTAGTAAATACTGAAAAGCTCTACAGTATTACACATGCAATATACATCACGTTTTCCAAGTATTATACACACACAAAAGTAGATTCAGCAGCCACATGATAAACAAGTAACTGTGACATTTAAGGCACATTTGGTTTGGCTGAATCTTTAAAGCACCTGCTAAACAAAGCCAAAATTGCCTTCTCTGAACAAGAGAATTCTAAAGCAAATGCATCTCAGGAGGAGAAGGGAAAAAGGAGGTAGCAGGGAAAAAAAAACCAACATCAAAACCCAACAAAGCAGTTGGACTTGGTGGCTCAGAAGAACTTTAAAACCCACTAGCTCACTTCTCAGTTTGCTGACTTCCAATCCTACACTCCCCAAGATAATAAACAGCCTTTTTTGCATTCTCAAGCACAGAAAGTACAATTGTGAGGACATGTACCAAGTTGATAGGATACAGTTAACAGACATAATTGAGGCAAAAAAATGGTGGCTGCAGGTTAGGAATATGAATTAATCATTACACTTAAAAAGTGCTGTGACAGGCCTTCAGCCACTGAATTGAATCAATTTTAATATTGCTTATGATATAAAACCATCTTATGATATAAAATACTTTAATTAGATATGGCTATTTTCTAAAGAAAACATATGGTTATGAAAGAATAATGATGCTGATAAAAGCTACTTAGTCATCTTACGACTTTAGTAACCTAAGTGTATTTGTAAGTGTACTTTGATATATACAGGCCCTTAGGATCTGCAGTGAAATGCAGGATCCAGACTTGGAATTTTCATATCGTTTTTGTTGCTCCAGGACAGAAAGAAACTGTACCATGATTTGTTTTATAGAAACGCTTGTAGTATTACACTCTCCAAGACAATACCTGAAGAGTGTTTCAAGGGAATTTCAAGGTGGTCTTGAAATACAGCTTCTCCTGTACTGGAGACATGGAAAAATGTCTAGAAGATTCTGATTTTCACTGGATGTGTCAGGAGACAGTCCACCCAAGATTAGCAAAAACTCATAGTAAGAAGAGCTGACACTAGACACATCAGAAGTCACAGAAACGCTTCTAAAGCGCTCTTCATAGGCTTCTAAGGCTAATAACTGACTGACAATACAATTAGTCTTAAATTTATGGCACAAACCTAAGCAAGGTGTTAACTTACCGTGTTAAATCTTTCCAGGAAGCTGTCATCTCCCAGCAAGACATAGGCTTTTAATAAATATTCATAGTATGAATCTATTCCTGCTCCAACTCCACTATCTAGAAACAACAGAGAACAAGAAGGTGGTTTTACTTTCAGCAGCTGTAAGGATATTTTCCTTGGTTTTATTTGGATTTTTAAGGTTCTTTCAGTAAAAGGAAAAGCCTCCTCTCACTAGGATTAAGGCACAGATGGATGCAGAGACACAATACTGTACACATCTATGCTAAATGCTTTGCAATATCAGTGCCCGTAAGAATACAAACAGACATGCACTGAAGCCAGTTGTTTCACTCTTCTCTATGAAAATATGTTGGCCTCTTCTCCCTTGTGACTAGTGACAGGACTAGAGGGAATGGGCTTAAGTTGTGCCAGGGTAGGTTTAGATTAGATATTAGGAAGAATTTCTTTACTGAAAGAGTGGTGAGATATTGGAATAGGCTGCCCAGGGAGGTGGTGGAGTCACCATCCCTGGAGGTTTTTAAGAAGAGGATTGATGTGTTTCTTCAGGGGATGATTTAGGGAGAAGAGTAGTGTAGGGCTATCGGTTGGACTAGATGATCTTGAGGGTCCTTTCCAACTGTAATGATTCTGTGATCCTGTGAAAATATTTCTGCTGGCTGCCATAAACAGCTGCCATAAACAGCCACAGTCTATTTATATTTTTCCCTGTGTATTTATAGGAGAATCTCTGAAAATTTCTCCCAAGGCATTCCCCTCTCAGTATTAAAGTGAATCAGAGAACACTTTCTTTGCAATGAATAAAACTAGTTTCTCTACCAAAACACCCTTTCAGAGCAAAGCCAGGCTTCGTTGCAGCAGGTTTCTCCAGCACTGGAATGATCTAACTCCACCTGTCCATCCATTAATGGTTTTCAACAGTCTAGGTAAGTGTGTTGGAGAGGACATGTCAAGACTTATTTTTTGCCCTGAACAACTTCTGGTCACATATTCCAAGTCAGGACAGCACACACCTTTGCGGACCCAGTCTCCAGTATGGATGTTAATAGTCACCCCCACTAAATTGCTGCTGCGCTGTCGCTTTTCCCAAATAAAATCAAGCGCTTTCCGTGCGTATTCCTGCAACAACAGAAAACACCCACTAAAGGAAACCAAAGAAACACAGGCACTAAAGATTGACATTCTTTACTCTACTGAAATTAAGATGCTAGGAAGAAAGATGATGTTTCATAGCTAATAATTATAAAACTCAGTATTTGATTCATACAGTGTGTGAGGCTTGGCTTTTTTGTTTCTTTAACTGCATGCTGTGGACCACAGATCGTAACTTCAATGACAAAAAACCTAATATGTAACATCTGGAAGCAGAGAATCCAGAAGATCAAAGGGACATGAAGGTGGTGAAGGGTCTAGACCACAAGTGCTGTGAGGAGCAGCTAAGGGAACTGGGGTTGATTAGCCTGGAGAAAAGGAGGCTCAGGGGAGACCTTCTCGCTCTCTACAATTCCCTGAAAGGAGGTTGGAGCAAAGTGCTCTTTTCCCCAAGGAACAGATAAGACAAGAGGAAACAGCCTCAAGGTGTTCCAGGGGAGGTTTAGGTTGGATGTGAAGTACTATTTCGTCCCCAAAAGGGTTAGTCCTGGCACAGGCTGTTCAGGGAAGTGGTGGAGTCACCACGCCTGGAGGAGTTTAAAAGCCTTGGAGATGTGGTGCAGAGGAACATGGTTTAGTGGTACTTAGTGGTATAATTACAGAGATGGAACAGAACACTAACAAATACCAAATCCAAAAAATAAGATAGCATGGAAAGCAAACCTCAAATATAGATGTTCCTGTGAATCGGCTTAAAGCTGCAAACTCCAGGATCAAGGTACCTGCACAAGCTGTACAAGTATCAGTTTCTGTTCCTGTTCGTGCTTCTGGATGTCTTACACCAAATTTTAAGTTAACCTAGAGAAATGTAGAGATGAATATCTTTATTTTTACTAGCTGAAAGAATTTACACTCCCAGAAGAGGTCTGTAGAGCAACTATGTAATTAGTGCTTTTTCTAAAGGCAAGAAAAACAGAGCACACAGACCCATTCAGTTTTTCTCTGCTTTTACCACATACTCTCAATTCCAACAAGTACATGAAGTTACCAAGAAGTTCCCAAAATACTCAACCCTCCAAAACTAGGACTGGCCCAAATACCTGTTGTCTGGTTTACTGGACATGTGAATAAAACCATACCATCCTGAAAGCCTAACCCTAGCAATTTATTTACTAAACCAGGAGCTCAGAACATCACAGGTGCTCATGGAAACTAAGCTTGTACATAACTTGTTCCTCCCAGCTCCAGAGAACAGCTGCTGGATGGATCTGCTCTTGTTGTGGGTACACTGCATTCTGCAGAAGGGCCTCTGAACATTTTGAATTTGACATTTTAACCAGAAAAATGCTCATTTACTGAGCCCAAGTTTTTAGTTTATGGGAAAGCTTCCAATCAAAGCCACATCTCACAAACTCAGTGGATGATGTGCATGGGAAGTAGTTTTCTATCAAAGAGTATGTACAGTGCTTTGTTTGAGTATTATGAAAGTTCATATAATAAGTGGGTATTGTCAGATTACAGCTAACTTTGCCCTCTTAAAAATGTGGATGTAGACCATGAAGATTAATCAGTTCTGTGCTAAATTCACAAGCAAGTGCTTGTAAGTTGCTCTTTCACTGCCTTAGTGAGAGAGATGTACCAAAACAATTACTTTCCTCAGCTCCCCGGTGGTGCCTAGAGTAGCACAGAGTAAGAAATCAGTAGACAGTGATTAGGCAAGATTTCTGCTGTTACTATTTACCCACGACAATGTATATCAGAATTTCAGAGCTGGAAATGTAGGGATTGAAAGAGCCTAAGACTGTATTGAAAGACACTAGGTGTTACAAATGAGTAATTTATCTTTGATTTTCTGTACACTTAACAAAGATACAAGTGGTTTTAGAAACAGAGATCAAAACAACAAAAATTTTGCTTACAGAAGTAATCCTGGATGGCAGAAACCAGAGAACTTACTCTTGGATAAGGGAGACCACTAGTGGTGTTAAAAGCAGGTAAAAGCTTGTAGCCCAGTTCCTTTGCCATGTGCAGAAGTTCACCGTTGTACCACTGCATATATTCACCTTTTTCTTTCAGCATGATTGCCACCGAATGTCCACCTAGGAGACCTCTAAACACAAGAAAAATTATCCACATCTCAAAACAATCATCCACATCTCAAAATGTATATTCAGCTGAACAATAATGCAAAAATATCTACAACTTAGATAACTGTACCTAACTGTGCTGTATTCACAGATTTTCAGAAATGCTGAGCAGATGCAACTCCCAATTAGAATCAAGGTTTGTTGTCAGCATTTTGGAAGCAATTCTTGCAGGACTCGGTCCTGATTTGTAGAGGAATCATTGATTCATCAGTATATTTAGTGAAGAACAAGCAATACCTCTAAAACTGCATATAAAAGCTTAAAATGAACACGCTCTGCTCCTATGTTGAGCAGCAAGTGGGACTAAAGATGTCCAGAGGTCTCTTCCAACCTGAAATAATCTATTACAGTACATATCAAAATATTCTATCTGTTAAACCAGTATTGAACAGTGTCATTTGTAAGACTGTTTCCATTACGAAATTACCTCAGCATGCACAAGCATTTTTAATCCAAAAAGCCATGCCTGCAGCAGTCAGATGGGGGTCAGCTTGATTCAGCACCACTGCATCAATTCCTGCTTGGCATTTTAAAGCTTTGCTTAGGGCAGGTGTTGAGCTGTGCTAACTGACAACGGGAAAACTGTTTTAAAGGAGGTGAAATTTAAGGTATGCCTTAAGGACATTTTGCTACAAAGCCCCACATTTTAAAGAGGTTTGAAAACATAAAAGTTACTCACCCAAGGACTCTTATGTTGGTTTCAAAGACAGATACAACTATGTCGTTACCTAAATTAACATCCTTTATTACTTTTTTTACAGCCTCTTCAAACTCTTTGGTTTTGTTTAACACCTGGAATACAAATGTAACCAGGTGTTTAGGTTCCAACATGGCTAATACAGTTACAGTCAGGTGTAGAAGAACAAGTGCAATGACTTAAAAAAAAAAAAAGGGGATTTCACATGCCTTGGACAGATACTCTGGTCCTGCAGGGACATACTCTGACACAGTGCAAACCGATATTAGTATTACATTAAAGAGAATAAAAGCTGTAGACAAAGAGCAAAGTCACTGAGAAAGTACCTAAACTAATACCCAGAGATTTACTTGTTTGCTCCTCTCCCTGCTCACAGGCCATGACTGTAGTCCAACAGGACTCAGCAGGCTGCAGGCTGTGCTGGCAGAGCAGGCAGACTGGCCTGCTCCAATGCCCCCCATTCCACAGAAGCCTCCTCCTACCCACGGACTAAGGATTCACATCCTAAATTCGCCGAATCATCCTAGCAGCATTTCTGCTCCCAACAGTTTTCTCCCAATGCCCAAAGAACAGCTCAGGCATCTTGTAGAATCATAAAATGTTTGGTGTTGGGAGGGATCTTCAAGGTCATCTAGTCCAACCCCCTGCACTGAACAGGGACACCTGCAACTAGATCAGGTTGCTCAGAGCCCCAAACAACCTCACCTGGAATAGTTCCAGGGATGGAACATCTCCCACCTCTCTGGGCAACCTGGGACAGTGTCTCAGCAGTCACCACTGTAAACAATGTCTTCCTTCTATCTAGTCTAAATCTCCCTCTTTTACCTTAAAACCATCACCCTTTGTCCTGGCACAACAGGCCCTACTACAAAGTCTGTCCCCATCTTTCTTCTAGGCCCCTTGAAGTACTGCAAGGGTAAAGCAAGGTCTCCGTAGAGCCTTCTCCAGGGTGAACAACCCCAGCTCCCTCAACCTGTCCTCACAGCAGAGAGCTTCCAGCCTTTTCTCTCACAGTGACTTTCTTTCAGCTCAACTGATCTTTAAGAATCTTTGTGACTTATCCATTTTGTTATCCTAAGCACCTTTAAATTCTGCAAATGTTAATCCTGCTCCAAGGCAAGCAAACAATAAATAAACCACAAAAGTCCATTTGAGTGTCTGCTAGAGCTTGGGAGTTCCAGACTCATATTCAACATTTGTGGTCCTGATTCAAAGAGCCAAAGGTCACCACAGACCACATCATAAAAAGAGAATGGCTGTTAGAGAAAGAGCAGCGTAGGATTCACAGACCACATCAGTGCTGTAAGGATTTCCAGAACTTTTTAGGTTTATCTGGAGATGTGAATGGCCAAAAATTCCTGATTGCCAAAGTCTACCTTATGATGACAAAATATGCCAAAGGGCTTGAAGTTTTTTGGTGTTTGTTTTTGTTTTTAAAAAAGATATTTAATAAGTGGAATCTCTTATTAAGAGATGGAACACAGGAAGTTTGGCAATATTTCTTGACAAACACTTCGAGCAGTACTTTTTAACATATATTTAAGTATATTTTTAATATCTCTTTAAGTGCACATAGTTTCATCCATAAATACATATAATTTTAAAACAATAATTCAGTAGGTATTGAGATGTTCACCTATAACATGGGGCTTTAGACTATGTACTGGGAAGAAAACACACACTTCTTTGTTAAGTTAGAGCCCCCAAAAAAGCAAGAAAAGAAAGCATTGATGAAATGCGTTTTCTTTCTACAAACACCACCACTACAGCACTGGGACCTTCTTACAAGCAACAGCCACTTCAAACTGATAGCCAGAGATCAAAAGTGAAGAAAATATATATTTTTTTAATGTATAATTTAACAAAACAGAAATCTAAAAATAAGTCTGAGCACAAGAAGACAAACTTAATGTTTTATCAAAGTTTACCAATAGATTAAACTTACCACAAGAGTGTCCAAAGTATCAATCAAGGTCAGTGAAAATCTATGAAACAAAAGTGAAAACAGATTTACTACAGACCTGCATGCTTAGAAATAAAATAGTTCTGAATAGCAACCAATACTGTGGAAGAAATTAAATTCTCATAGACCACTAGCTGCCAAAAAAATGAGCTCTACACAAGTTGTTTAATGTAGTATCAAAACATGCTACTAAGTTTCTTCCCTTTGTTAGTGACAAAATAGGAACTGACTGAAACACGCTATAACTATAAAGATACCTTTATTTACAGCAAATCTTTCAAAATTCTTATAAGCAAATGAAATTTTTACTTCTAGTCTTCAATCAAAATCAAAGAAATACAACAGAATAAGTCTTCTCCCAACCTTTCCTTTCCTTTCTTTTTCAAAAAAACAAAGAATGTTGACTTATTAGGTATGATAAGAAAAAGATTTAGGAAGATCAAATATCATTCCAAGCTAAATTTCTCCTCCCAGAAAAAATTCCAATTGTTGCAGTCAAACTGAGTGTTGAAAATTAGTGGTGAAAGACTGCAGAAAATGCGTTTATTGTGTTACGAAACTTCCATGTGGGATGTAACAGAACAGGAAAAGTTACAGTAACAGGCAGTAAGGGTTGGGCTGAAGGCACATAGCAGCTCCTGTATCAGGAAGAAGTGAACAGACAGACTAGCTCTCCTCAGCCTGCAAAAGCTTAAGAATCATTACAGGAAGATTTTAAAATTGCACGTGGCATAGATAAAGTGGAGGAGAATTTGACATTCACCAGTTCTCATAGCACGTTTCACCTGGTGCCATCCAGCAACCAGCAAGTGGCAGCCTTAAAATAAAGAGCGACTTATTCCATAAAAAGAGAACATTAAGTCAGATCCACACTGTTTGAAACACAACTATCACAAAAAGGCTCTTCCTGTTCACATATTCTTCCCTTGGCCTGTTTTAGTGTATAGTAAGCTGAGTGGAGCTTTAGCCTAACCCAGTAAAATTGCTCACACAACTCTCACACACACAGAACAGGTTTTAGAGAATATGATGGGACATATGATGGAAAGCTTTGGGAACAGTTACAACTGCCATCTGAAGAACAAGCCTCAAGAATTTAAGCAAGTGCCCAACTTTTGAGACCCTGTAGGCAACATGCAACTATGCATGGAGAGTAATTAATATTCCAAATCAGTGGTCATAGGGCAGAATCCCAGCACAGCGGGCATTAGAAGGGACCTCCGGGGAAATCTAGTCCAAACCCCTTGCTAAAGCAGGGTCACCCACAGCAGGTTGCCCAGGTGGGGCTGCAATCTCTCCAGAGGAGACTCCACAACCTCTCTGGGCAGCCTGGGCCAGGGCTCTGTCACTCTCACAGGAAAAAAAGTTCTCCTTCATGTTCAGATGGAACCTCCCATGTTCCAGTTTGTGCCTGTTGTTCCTTGTCCTGTTGCTGGGCACCACTGAAGAGTCTGGCCCTATCCTCCTGCACCCACTCTTTAGATACTGATCAGCATTGAGCAGATCCCCTCAGTCTGCTCTTCTCCAGGGTAAACAGGCTTCTCCTGTTTAGACCAGGTTGAGAGAGAAGAACTTCCCTCAATCTACTGGCCACATTCTTCTGAATGCATGTCAGTGGACCATTGGCCTTCTTGTCCATAAGGGCATGCTGCTGGCTCCTGATGAACTTGTTCACCAGCACCCAGGTCCTTCTCCACAGAGTTGCTTTCTAGCAGGTCAACCTCTAACCTGTCCTAGTCCACGGGTTATTCCTCCCCATGTGCAGGACCCTACATTTGCCTTTGCTGAACTTCATGAGGTTCCTCTCCCCCAACTCTCAGACTGTCCAGGTCTCAGTGAAAGGCAGCACAGCCTGACAGGGTGTCAGCCACTCCTACCAGCTCTGTATCATCAGCAAACTGGCTGAGGGTACCCTGTCCCCTCATCCTGGTCACTGATGAAGATATGAACAATATATATTGAACAATATATATATTTTTATATACATATATATAACACAAAAATATTATCTAGTGGCTATGCATAACTGTGTGACACATAACTTTTTCCATACAAAAGTGGGGAGATGATGAACTGCACAGCTACAGAGGAGACTGGTGTGCCAGTACACTGCCTTCCATGGCAACAGAACTGACCTAGCTGTCTCACCCTGCCATTCTGTGATGCCAAAGACTTGTAGAGAAGATGATTGAGGAGTCAGCTGGCAAGAAAAAGCATTACATAAGAAATGTGACAAATAATTAATATAGCTAATAATTAGGAGCAGAAAAAAGCATGTAGATAGAAAAAAATCATAAGTATACTTACACTATTTAGTGCATCTAAAGAAGTGAGAGATATTTTTACTCAAATGATAGAATGTTACTATGTAAAAACAAAAGGTCATTAAAAAGAAAGCAAGACCAGGATTAAAAATGCATTATTTTGACCCTTTCTCTCAATAACTCCAAGGCAGCAGGCTTATAGGACATAGGAATATACATAGGAATCTCTAGACTAAGGAAATTCTGTACAGACCAAAATATAACCAAAATGACATGCTCAGTATCACAGAGTGAATTAGGAATATTTAAGACAAAGACTTCAGCTTTGATTAACACTGTTCTGCTTAGGGACACTAAGCAGCAATAGCAATAAAAAAAAACCCCATCAGCTATGTATTATTAAATATTCACTCTATAAATGTAAAGTGCACACAGAGACAACAAAGGAATCCATTACTGACACACTCAAGAGTAATTCAACTTTATATTTGATGGTTCAGTTTAAAATAGAGAAAAAAATCTTAAATCTACATTTTGCTGGCCAAAGAATTAGTATTTATATTATAAGCTATTTTAAAAGAAAAAAACATGAAGGATTTCCATGTCTGAAATGCTTTATACTTTGGCAAAGGCCTCAGGCTACCACACACATGATAGTCATTCAACTAATTATGTTTTCAGGGAGCTTTCTACTAAAAAAAAAAAAGCACTTTAAATATCACTTCTAAGGACAGCATAACAGATAACAGTTTACTGTTCCATGCAGCTGATATTTAATCCTTATAACTTCTCAATAGAAGTCAAATTAAGAAAAGGTTCTTCACCCAGAGGGTAGCAGAGCATTGAAACAGGCTTCACAGGGACACAGTCATGGCACCAACTCTCATGGAATTCGAGAAGTGTTTAGCCAATGCTCTTAGGCTTTGGGGTTGTCCTATGCACAGACAGGAGTTGGACTTAATGATCCTTGTGAATCCCTTCCAACTCAGGAGATTCTATGAAATTTACTAACAGCATAAACATCAGCTCCCATCTGGAAATGTGGAAAATACTTGGAGAATGATTAAAACAAAATCTTTGGGTGGCATTCACTGACCAATTCAGGTGGGTTTTTTTCTGATTAAGGTACAGTTTCACATCACCTAACATGGGAGGAAATAATAAAAGTGTTTCTTACAAATGTCACCTTCTGGACATGTCAACTGAATAAACAACTTTTATGGGCTGTAAAGTGTACTTAGATTCCTAGATGATTACATGAGACAGTAACCATGTCAAACACTAACTTTCCCAAGGCATCATCCACATCTCCTCGACTTGGTTCCTGACCCCGTACTCGTCCACGGCAAGTTAAAGGCATGAGTTCATCAGCTGGATACGCATGCTCCTGTCAGGAAACAAAATAAGGGAGTAAGTCACAAGTGTCACAGCCACTTCAGCAACTCTTCAGAGCCTGTTAAAAGGAAGCCCAATTACACTGTACTTCAGAAAAACATGACAATCACAGAATTTCTGAGGTGGGAAGGGGCCTCTGGAGGTCATCTTGTTCAATGTCTCTACTCAAGCAAGGCCATCTAGACTCAGTACCACATCCAGGTGACTTAACTTTTGAGTATCTCCAGGGAAGGAGACTCAGCAACCTCGCCGGGGTAGCCTGTGCCAGCATTCAGTCCCCATCAGCATGAAAAAGTGTTCCCTGATGCTCAGAGGAAACCTCTCATGTTTCAGCTTCTGCCCACTGCCTCTGGTCCTGTCACTGGGCACCCCATGAGAAGAGTCTGTCTTCTTTACAGCTTCCCTTCAGGTATTTATCTACATTCCTAAGATCCCCCTGAGCCTTCTCTTCTCCAGGCTGAAAAGCCTCAGCTCTCTCAGCCTTTCCCTCACAGAAAGATGCTCCAGCCCTTTAATGATCTTTAAGGCCCTTCATTGGACTCTGTCCAGTATCTCTCAAACTGGGGAGGCCAGAACTGAAAGCAGCACTTCAGAGCGATGAGCAGAGGGGGGAAAGAACCTCCCTTGACCTGCTGGCTACGTTTTGCCTAATGCAGCCCAGGACACCATTGGCTACCATGCTACAAGGGCATGTTGCTGGCTCATGGTCAACTAGGTGTCCACCAGGACTCCCAGGCCCTTTTCTGTTGAGCCGCTTTCCAGCTGGGTGGCTGCAACTGATCAAACTGTGAACAGAGCAACAAGACCTCTTTCTCTCTAACCTCCCAGACAAGTCTGCAAAAACTAACAGCACATCTGAAAAAAACCCAAACACCACCAATTAACTTGAATAGTTCATGCAACATGGTGTATAGGACACTTCCTGTAATGTCTCTGAGGCAGAAGTTACCATCTCAAAGACTAAACAAAAAACAATCAAAAAACCCAAAACCAATAACTAATGCAGGCATAAATCAAGTGGCTGCTATTTCAAGAGAAATTACAATCATAAAATTATTTTTGTTGGAAAAAATCTCCAAGATCAAGTTCAACCATTAACCAAACACTGCCAGATCACCAATTAACTATGTCCCTCAGCAACATATATGGATGGCTTTTCAATCCCTCCAGGGATGGTGACTCCACCACCGCCCTGGGCAGCCTGTGCGGCTGCCTCTTCAGGGAAGAAACTGTTCTCACGTCCAACCCGAACCTCCCCTGGAACAACCTGAGGCTGTTTCCTCTTGTCTCATCACTTGTTACTTGGAAGAAAAGACCAACCCCCACCTCACCCCAACCTCCTTTCATGGAGTTGTAGAGAGCAAAAAGGTCTCCACTGAGCCTCCTTTTCTCCAGGCTAAACAACACCAGTTCCCTCAGATGCTCCTCACAACACTTGTTCCCTATACACTTCATCAGCTTCACTGCCCTTCTCTGGACATGCTCCAGCACCTCAATGTCCTTCTTGGAGTGAGTGACCTAAAACTGAACCCACTATTTGAGGTGTGGCTTCACCAGTGCCAAGTACAGGAGTACAACCCCTGCCCTAGTCCTGCTGGCCACACTAGTGCTGCTCCAAGCCAGGATGCTGTTGGCCTTCTTGGCCACCTGGGTACCCTGCTGGCTCATCTTCAGCTGGCTGAATTAGTGGAAATCAGACTTCAAAGTGATTTTGGAAACATTTCTAAATGAACACAGGTGACTCAGAGTCACAATCAGTAGCAGACAAGAAAAGTTTAAAAGGTAAAATAATAAATACATAATAAATAATAATACATAAAATAAATATATAAATCACTACAGAAGGCATAACAAAAGATACAAAAGATTCACAAAAAAAAGCTTAATAAGACTGAGTCTTTTACATACAGATTTTTTAAATTTTTCTTTTTAAGGAAAGACATTGCTAGATCTTTTGGAAAAGCAATAGTTACTTTTCTTACTTCCAGAAAAAGCACTCTGCAAAGCAGGCTGTATTGTAATATTATTTCTCGTCAGTCAGGCAGAAATAACAGGAGTGGCACCATTGCCTAAGTCAAACACTGAAAAAAAAAATGCCTGTTCCAATTCCCTCTCGAGTCAATGCAAGCTTTGTAGGGTTAAACTACCATCAAAACGAGCTATCAAATGAAATACACCCAAATTTGAAATTCATCATTGAACTTCCAGGATCATCATAGCAGAGGTTCACTGAAAAAATAGTTTTCAGAGTGGCTACTGACATTAAAACCCAAGAGTCTTAAATCCATCTAATTCCAACAAACACGCATAAAATCACCTCTCCATTAGAAGCCAAATACAAGTGATTTGAGATGGAGCTTCTTTCCACCTAAACAGGAAGAAAAGCTTCTTTCCTTCGAGAGTGCCTGAGCCCTGGCCCAGGCTGCCCAGAGAGGCTGTGGAGTCTCCTTCTCTGGAGAGATTCCAAACTCACCTGGAGTTGATCCTGGGCAACCTGCTGTGGGTGACCCTGCTTTAGCAGGGAGGTTTGGACTAGATGACTCCCAGATGTCCCTTCCAACCCCCACCATGCTGGAATTTGGGGATTCTGTGCCTCTCTTTTGATTTCATCAGGATACTGGCTGCTCTACTGCTATCTCCAATTTTACTTTCAGTGGAGAACTAACATGTGGCAAGATAAAAAAGTTCAGTTACTGCACGGAAACTGCAAGTAAACATATTCAAAGTATTTCCAAATATATGGTATAAAAATAATCTACGTTCAAACATGAAATAGAGAGGAGAAGGAACATTCTTCTATAAATAAACAGCTCCAACAGTAACTTCTTTTGAAACTGATGGTTTGCTTCCCTGTCTACCACCCTCCCAAGCATTTTAGTCTTTGCATGACTCTTTGTTCTGATGAAGTTCAACTACAAAAGCCAGAATCTAGAGCATTTTAATATGGCTCAGATGTTTCTGAATATCTGTGAAAAGTATTCAGAAAAACAGATTAAAGTAGTATGCAACAAAAGCAACATCACAACTGTTTTAAGATCTCTGGCTTAAATTATGGAGGAGAAAAGAAGATGAGAAAAGTTTTGGAGAAAATGGACTTTTTCTTACAAAATCATATGGAATCAAAAGCATTTTGAAAAATAAAAGACCCCTTATTCTCTGTTTGGAGCAGGAAAGGCTTCTGGGTCAAGTGATTTCCCAACTTGTAACTTTTCCCCTTTCAAGTAACCTCAAAGGCAGGTAGCAAGAGCCATTAAAAATAAAACACAGCGCAAATGTCACAGCAAATGTACTTCTTGACAACATTACAGAAATGGAGCTCAAGACATACTCTGGACTATTTCTGCACATTTTGACTGAAGTGATGATCACACTGCTCTTCAGGTCAGGACCATAAATTCAGGGCAGCACCGTACTTAAAGGATGGAAAACAAGATGGACTGCTACTAGTGTAAACCAAGAAGCACCTATTGGCCTCATCTGACTGACAATGCCACATATTCTTTCTGACAGTTAAGAAAAAAACCAATCCTGTTTATTACAAATATTGTTGAAGGACTTAAAGAAACCAGCAGCTTTTTACTCAAAGTTCCTGTTAATAACTTAACAACAACAAAAAAAAAAAGACCAGGGTGTTTCCCCTTGCACGCAAACGTGAATTTTTCAGTCTTCTAAATTCACAACTCTTTAATACATATTAATAGAAACAGAAAAGCATATGTTTTCAGCTGGCTGTTTCAAAAGCAGCCACAAAAATACTGAATTCTCTTGCTGTCAAGAGTCAAGTCTGATATCTTAATCTTTTCTTCAACTTTGAACAAACAAGTCATATTTCTCTGTTTGTTTAGTGCTCCAGGTTACGTGGCGAGTAAATATCCTTTTGGCTTCACAGTTTCCAGGATCACTGAAGTCATTCTTCTCTTTCACTTGGAATTTTCCTGCTTCAGAAGAAGCAGACACCTACCAGATTCCAGTTTATCAGACAATGAACAGTAGGAGCAGAGAGCCTTTCTTCTGGTATGTAACATTGTAATCCAACTTTGCCAAATACATACCAGTTTTTACCTCTGAATGCCACAGGAATTCCAAGGCAAGTATTTGGTATTTTCCCCATGGAACCAGGTCCCAAGTAACTAGTTACAAATTCTCACCAAAAGCCTGATGTTTGTTAAACTACTGAGGTGCCAAAATTAAGAGCTAATGGTAAAAAGAAAAACTACACCCACTCTGAAAATACTCTTACTTGGCTTTCTGGAGTTCTCTAACTTGTGAGTTAAAAGATTTGACCTTGTCTTACATATTAAAGAATTAAACCACAAGACAGAAACTGGGACACGTGGCAAGATGCTGTCAAGAGAGTGGCTTGTCCTGCAGGAACTGGGCCAACTTAAACCAGAGGAGTTTCTGCAACAGCCCCAAAGAAGGTACAAAAGGACTCATAAGGTGAACTCAGCAACAATGCATCTTTTAGATTAAGCTTAGTCAACATTTACAGTTTCTCCTCACAAGTGTGATTACCTAGACTATATTTGAAAGTAGTTACTACTTGGGGAAAGTCAGTCCATGCTAACTAATTCTTTATTCTTAAACATATCTAAACTAAACTGCTGTATTCCAAGGTGGATTAGAGCACAGAATGGCTCACACATCCAGAACATGAGGACACTGGCACAGAAAATCACAAGTCATGTCAAAGGAAGCCACAGTGAGTGTGGCTCACTGTCATAACAGTCACATACTCAGAAGCAGCTATAACGCATAGATATGATACCCGATCCCCTTTTTGTACTACTCTGTTCTAGAAACGGTATTTCATAGAATCATAAAGGTTGGAAAAAACTTCCAAGATCATCAAGTCCAACTGCTGACCCAACACCATGTCACGAAGTCCCATGTCTACATGTTTTTTCAACATCTCCAGGGATGGTGACTCCACCACTGCCCTGGGCAGCCTGTGCCAATGCCTAACAACTCTTTCTGGGAAGAAATTTTTCCCAATATCCAACCTGAATCTCCCTTGGAACAACTTGAGGCTGTTTCCTCTTGTTCTATTGCTGGTCACCTGGGAGAAGAGACAAACCCCCACCTCACTCCAACCTCCTTTCAGGGAGTTGTAGAGAACAAAAAGGTCTCCACTGAGCCTCCTTTTCTCCAGGTTAACCCCTCAGCTGCTCCTCACAAGACTTCTGCATTCGACCCTTCACCAGCTTCACTGCCCTTCTTTGGACATGCTCCAGCACTTAAGCTTCCCTCTTGGAGTGAGAAGTTAAAAACTGAACCCAGGACTTGAGGTGTGGCCTCACCAATGATGAGTACAGGAGGATAGTCCCTACCCTAGTCCTGCTGGCCACACCAGTGCTGATCCAAGCCAGGATGCAACCAAACTGTATCTAACAAATCTTACCACAGAAGAAATACTGGACATCATTTTTATCTAAAAAATAAGATCAATTTGTATTCTCCAGAATCTGACAACTACAGATAGCTCTTATTAAGCTTCCTTTTCCTAGTAATTACTGGAGTCTGAAATGTAAAACCAAATACTTTACCAAAGCTGAAAACTGTTCATAGGTTGGTGCAAGACAAACTGTTTGAGAAAGGTGAGGCAGAGATTAACAGTTGCCAGCAGCAATTCCTAGCTACCATTCTGAAACCCTTCATAATCCTCCTGCCACTGCTCTTCCTGAAAGTAACATTTGTTCCATTCTTCTTAAAGGCTATACAAGTGCTCTTACTTATTTTAGCTTCGTTTTGCACTACCTCTCTCCTCTCTAGAATGTTGTGCACTGTAGGTTGTTTTGTCTCTGAGGTCAGCAACAACAACACTAAAAATAAATAAACAACTATTTTACTTACCATATAGTTGCTATAGGCATGGTCAAACATTTCAAGCACTTGGTTTCTAAAATAGAAAAAGAAAAAGCATTAGTGGTCTGTCTCACAATGGGCTTTAAACACTATCTTAGAGTAACACCTCTTACTGTTCCAATACCTGAGTATTAGTAACAGGTCTACTAACTCTACTCAAGTAAATGAAATAAAGCATAATAACCTTTTCTAATTCAGCTACTTTCATTCACTGCAGAAAGGAAAGTCTATTTCTTCACCTGACATGAAATGAAGTATTTGGGGATCTCTCTCAGCATCCTGCATTTCCCCTTAAATAGCTGTAGATGTCATTAACACACTAAAGCTAGAGATGGGACACAAAAAGAGATGCTCAGCAAACAAAACAAAACAAAAAAAGGCAAATAGAACTATGTTCTGCTCATCATCACCAACACTAAAACCAACTAACACAGCACAAATTCCTGTCCATGACTCAGAAGAGCACCAGAAGTTATGAGGTACACCTCTTCCTTTCATTAGAAGTCTTGTAAAGCAAATACCAAATGAAACCCTCATAGATCTCTATTTTAACTGTCTGAAAAGCAGTCAAGGTGAGAAATGCTACTCCATAAAAAAGCACTGGGGTTTTTTGAAGAGACAGCACTACTTTCAGTACTTCCTTAACAGCTTTACTGAGAGCCCTCCAAGGTACAAGAATATGCTAATTTCTAAGATACCACCAACATAATTTACAATCTCTGATGATAAGACTGAACATGAGAAACAAGAACACCACAATTATATTCTAAATATCTGATTTAGTGCAGTGACTAGGAAATTTAAGAAGTAGTTCTAACTCATCAGATGCATTAAGTCATCAAAAGAGGAGAGTATGATGCTGTTCTCAGGTACTGCACAGATGACATCCAGTTCTGCAGTTCTGGGATCCACTGCAGCAGTACAAGGTACACAAGTGCCACGTCCAGATGAGCTAAGCCTACAACACAGCTCACTGACAAGGCATACAGAAAACTTCCTAAAACATTTATTTGTCTACACACAACTTACATTTACAGGGAATCTTCTGAAAACTTCTGTGATGGACATGATCTTGTCATTTAAGTAACTCTCAGATTACCTGCCATTATTCAGAAACGACCCAGACTGGTGACCCCAATACAAACTGTGACAAGACTTGACTTGTACAGCACAGAATTACAGAATCATTAAGGTTGGAAAAGACCTCTAAGATCATTGAGTCCAACCATTAACCTAACACTGCCAGGTCACCACTAAACCATAGGCCTCAGCAACACATCTACATGGCTTTTCAATCCCTCCAGGGGTGGTGACTGCCCTGGACAGCCTCTTCCAATGCTTAATCACTCTTTCAGTAAAGAACTTTTTCCTAATATTCAACCTAAACCTCTCCTGTTACAACTTGATGCTGTTTCCACTTATCCTGTCACCTGTTACTTGGGAGAAGAGACCAACCCCAAAACTGAAGCCAGGATTTCAGGTGTGGCCTCACCAGTGCTGAGTACAGGAGGACAATCTCTGCCCTAGTCCTGCTGGCCACACTAGTGCTGACCCAACTCAGGATGCTGTTGGCCTTCTTGGGGCATCAGATGTTACAGTGAGTATAAGTTATGAATGCAAAAATTGTAAAACCAGCTTGTGAATGACATTTAAACTCCTTCTGTACTCACCTGAAGAAATTATACAAAGCATTATACACACAAAGTACCCTGAAAAGCCGTTACCCCATTAACTGTAAACAACCTAAAGAGTTAAATATCAACTTCTATTCAGTGATTAATAACCGTAAGAGTAGCCAGTGTTTCTCTAGCAGACTTTTTGCATCATTGTTCTCTGCAAATGACCAGCAGATGGGAAGAGAACGATGATTAAAATGCCCCAGTAATATACGAAGATCATGATATGCTTGACCACAAATTTCTCTAAAAAGCCCTACTCCATGCAGTGCAATACATTGCCACTTATACTGTAATCTTCAGCCTTTAACTAGAAACTACAGCAAAAGAGAATCAGCTTCTTACATGTACCTGCTTGGGGGACCAAAGCAGTTTACTTCACATACAAGAACACATACAAACATTTACCTTTTTTATGACTCCCAAAGAGTCACATGCTCCAGAGGCAGAGCCATAACTAAACCAACTGACTATGAATTCAGATTTACCTTTGGTCACTTTTACCTATAATGACATGTAACCATTGCCTGCAATCTGCAAGGCTAGATCTCCCAAGCGTAGGGAAGAAGGGTCTGACCACCCATGCCGCAGGGGCGACGAGGTGCGGCCTGTCGTGGCGACCTGACCCGAAATCCCAGCCTGGCTCTGGCAAACACACCTCAAACACTGACGGCAGACCGATGCCAAGCATCTCGGGATGAACGGAAAGGAGCGGAGCGACCTTCCCAGAGCTCTGCCGGGAAAGGCGCACCCGCCAAGCCCCACCTAACTCCCGGGGGCCGCGCAGATCCCCCTGCCCCAGCACGGCGAGAGCACTCCAAAGCGCAAAACCTCCGCTGGCGGTGGACTCGGCCCAGGCCCCGTCGGGCTCCGCTTGGGCCGCACATTGCTCCGAGGGCAACTCATCGCCGTCGTCATTTTTCTCTCCGCCCTCACTCCCAGCCCGGTACTCACCCTAATCGGCGCTTCTCCTCCCTGCTCATGGCCCCGGCGCCCGGGGCTGCCGCCAGCACAGAGGAGGCGGAGAGCAGGCCAAGGGCCAGGAGCTTCCACGGCCTCCTCCAGCGAGGCTCTCGCTCGCCGCCGCCGCCGCCTCCCTGGCAGCCCGCAGCTCCGCTCATGGCCGCGGCCGCCTGCCCGCTGCCGCTAAGCCCGGCCCCGGCCCATCTCCACGGCTGCCCGCCCCTCGCAGCGCGGCGGCCGCAGCCTCCCAGCGCCGACGCGCAGGCGGAAAAGCCCCAACCCTCCTCTTCCCTGTGGGGTAGCCAAGGAAACCGCCGAACCGCGCGCGCGCCCCGCGCCGTGTCCTGCCGCGAGACTTCCGGATGTGTGTGTTCCCCCCCGCCCCTACCACCGCTCGGCACGCGCCGCCCCGCCGGACCAATGGGAAGCGGGACAAGGGCGCCGAGAGGCGGGAGACTGCGCAGCTCACATGACTGAGCCCAGCGCGAGAGGGCGACGTGGACAAAAGGAGGGACGGAAAGGGAGGGGGGGGGTGATGTGTCTGCGCGCGTGCGGTGAGGGCTGGACTACGACTCCCGCCATGCACCGCGGCGACCAGCACGCATCCCTTGAGGCGAGCTGTCCAGTCCCGCCAAAAGTACCCTTCAGGGGGCAGTGTCTGGCAGGCGTCTCACAGGATCCCAGCATGGCGGGCGTGGGTGGGAGGGACCTCTGAGCATCACCTAGTCCAACCCCCGTGCTAAAGTTGGGTCACCCAGAGCACGTTGCTCAGGATCTTACACTGGTTCTAGTTTTGGGACCCTCACTCCAAGAAGGACATTTCAGGTGCTGGATCATGTCCAAAGAAGGGCAATAAAGCCGGTGAAGCGTCTAGAGCACAAGTATTCTGAGGAGCAGCTAGGGGAACTGGGCTTGTTTAGTCTGGAGAAAAGGAGGGTCAAGGGAGACCTCACTCTCTACAGCTCCCTGAAACGAGTTGTTAGTCAAGTGGGGCTTGGTCTCTTGTCCCAAGTCGCAAGTGATAGGACTAGAAGAAATTGCTTCAAGTTGCATTTCTGGAGGTTCAGGTTAGATACTACAAAGAATTTCTTCCCCAAAGGGGTTATCAGGCATTGGAACAGGCTACCCAGGGAGCTGGTGGAATCACTGCCCCTAGAAGTGTTCAAAAAACAAGCACAGATGTGGTGGCTGGTGACACAGTTTAGTGGTGACTTGGAAATGTTAGCTTAATGGTTGGATTCAATGATCTTTGAGGTCTTTTCCTACCATAATGATTCTATGACTGTGTCCAGGTGCCTTTGGAATTTCTCCAGAGGAGACTCCACAACACCTCTAGGCAGCCTGGGCCAGCCTCCTTCATTAACCCCTTGGCAGCCCTTTTTTAATTTTTTTTCTTTTTAATATAAGAGCCCCCAATTACATTACCACACACAGACACCAAAACAGCCTCCCAGTGATGGAAGGGAAGAGCCGCTTTTATTTCCTTGAGAAGTGTTTTTACAAAAAGTTCTGAGCAAGACACAATGTGTTTCATATCCCGTCCTTTAAAACTGGCAACCCCATGAAACCAAAGAGCAGGAACATCCCTTGGACTGCTCCTCTCAAGGCTCCTAACCCTCAACCCTCCAGGCAGTGAAAGGTGATTTATTATTGTTCTTGGTTTACAGGCAAAATAATTCATTCCAGATAAGTGTAAGAAATTCCAAGAAAGCAACCAAGAAAGAATTACTGAATGAGTGGACCATGGCCATTGAAGACTGCTGATCTCTATAAACTGCTGTCACTTCTCCCCAAGTCTGGTTAAAAACAGGGAAAATGCTACTCACTATCCATTTGCAAACATCTGAATGTACAGAAGATGTCCACAAAAAAAAATCAGTACCCTAGCCCTGAGGGACTTCATTTTAAATTGGAGAAGGTGATGTAGAGGCTAAATCCTCTCCGTTCTTTCCCATCCCACTTGTGAAAAACAAATATGCTAAGCACCTGCATTCAACAACTCAGTTCTTTAATATTACAAGAGAATATTACCCAGATCTAAGCCTGTTGCAGAAATAACTCAAATGACTATGATGGGAATGTTTATTGTAAATACTTTCTGTACAGATGTATTTGATTCATATCATAACCAGCTTTTATTGATGGCAGCCTTTGTCACAGAGGATCGCTGTCCTGCTAGTCCTCTTTCACACAAAACACTCATGTCCCCTCATTTCAGCATGGCTAAAGGAGGCCGTGGCTGCTTAACTGTAAAGCACATGTTACAAATGTGAAGTTACTTAACATTCAGTACCAATTAGAAATAGCTAATGATTTGTAGAAACAAAGTAGCTGACAGTGAAAGAACTAATTATTTGTAAAAAAAAAAAACCAAAACCCAACTGGCTGATGGTGGGGTCTGTCTCACAAATTAGTATTTTTGCATGAAAGGAGTCAAAGTACTTTTGCAAGGAAAACATCTGTGACCTTAATGTTTCTATACTGCAGTTTGACTTCTGGAATAAATAAGAGTTGCACTTATTTTACAATAGTGATGTTGCAGTTGGTCCAGTTCCCCAGCGTTCCTTACTCATGCAGTAATATTTGCCTGTTCCTCTAGTGTCAATTCTCTCTGTTAGTATTAGAGCATATTTTGATAGCATTAAGTAATAGGCTTTGCACAGTTTGTTGAAGTTAAAAGCCAACAAGTAGTATGCTTTTGGGACATTGTTATTTATTCCCATGTCATTACGGGTGTAAATCCTGCAGTCCTTACTGTATTTACCATTAATCATTGCTGTCCTGTACTGCATTATATTTATTTAGAAATAGTCTGAAACACTAAGCCAAACTTTGAAGGTGCCTTAGATCTCTAAAGTGAGGTCTTGAACTCCAAAGTCCAATTTATTAAAATACTGGTTTTCATTTCCAAGCTTAATTGCACATGCAAATAAGGCAGGTAAGCAGCTTGGTGCATAGATCATGGTTTGATATGGATGATCATATGCCAGCTATGAAAGCAACAGGTCTCATTTTAATAACTGCTTTTGAAATGTGATCTTGCTCTCCAAAATCCAAGCACATGTGAATAACCTTTGGCTGCTTTTTTGCTTGTTACCAACTGTATTAGAAATTATATGCAATGGTTATGGTATTTCACAATTACTGCAATTTATTACATAATTCCCATACCTAAAGGCATGCAGAAGTGGGAAACTCTGCAGGAATGGGAATGGCAGGACTCTTCAGATTCTGTATTAGATAGCCATGAGTGAATATATTTTATGGTGGGAAGTAAAACAGAAGGATTCTGCCTAATGGTTATAGTTAACTGTAAACATTCTCATCTTTCCCTTCCATAAAATAAACCAAAATAAAATAGCCGTAAAGTGCTCTGGAAGGCTAAATAACCCAGAAGTGCAGAGTGGGACTGAGAAACCTGCTCCCATATTTTCCCCATTTTAAATAGAGCAATAAGAGAAAAAAAAATTAGAACACTTGCTTGTCTTTAATAGTCATCAAAACTTTAAAATAATTAAGTAATCAGTTTGAAGAGTTTGCATAGAGTGTGGCTTTTGAGCAACTTACTATATTAACTATTTGGTTCTGTTTAACTACTGAAAGTTTTATTTATTTCCCATATACTGCATGCAAATAGTGAAAGCATCCTCAAATAGCAATGTATGTACCAACCACTAAGAATCAGAGCAGTACTGGTCAAATCCATGCACCTAAAAATCCCAAGCTACTCCCCTGCTACAACACCTAAGAACAGTTAAGTTGTTAAAATAACTTTATAGTTGGGGATGAGTTGCTTTGGAAGCATTCACTGGTCACATTTTCAGACTTTTCTGTAATTATAAAAGGTAACAAATTTTAGGTGAAAAATTAGGTCCCCCAACCATAAACTGTTTTTAAAGGGTGAGGGCTTTAACCAAGGAGAAACCTATCACCCATCACTCAGGAAGGGATTTGTGCTGAAATTGCAATAGCTTCTAATACCACAACAAAGCCTGTTTCCTCTAGCCCTGACCCAGTAACTATTCACAATTAAACAGGGATTACTGGAGTAAATAAATCCTGCAGGGCTGGGCTGAAAAACGCTAATTACTCTTCAGAGTTTTGCTGTGCATAACTGTCTTCCCTGTTTTCTTCTGTGAAAATACCTTTTACTTCTCTACCTTTTATTTCCACATGTGAAGAAGATTCATCTTCACCAGCTTTTGTATCCCCTGTCACGTCTACAGGGCTAACCTCACCCTGCTCTGGCACCAAAGAAACCAGCATGTCTTGCAGTCCTGTGCTTGGGTTTTCTGCATCCAAGATGGGCACTTGTGCTGTGTCTGCATTTGCAGGATTATGAACCAAGCTCTCAGTCCCTCCCTCCACCCCGATGGCATTGCTATTCCCTGCTCCTCCTTCCTCCCCACCTAAGCTTTGGCCTTCGGACACATTTTCAGTGTGTTCCTTTGGCTGCAATCTATCACTTTCACAGCTTCCCACACCTGTGTAACAAAAGCTTTGTTTCATCTCCACCTCTGCTTGTGCCTCCTGAGGCATATCAGAGCCTTCCACCAGCCATTCTGCCTGGGCCGTATTGCAGGCCCTCTCGGACACATTCACTAAATTCATACCATCTGTCTCCCAGCCAGATGAAGATGGTGGGTCCTCCTTGAACTCCATGCATTCTGCCGCATCTTTATTCATCATCGTCTGGCTCACCAGAATTTCTGCCACAGGCATTTTGCTTGTCTCCTTGTTCCCTTTATTGGGCTCCTGCAGCTTTAATATCTCACCTTCACAAATCTCCGTTATGTTCTCAGCTGGTGTATCTGCTGGTACCTCAACCTCTACCACCAGCAAACTCCTTATCTCATTCACATCATCAGGGCATTTACAACTCTTTTCTTCTGACTTACTTTCTTTCTCAGGATTATCCCCAAGACCTTCTCCTTTCCCTGTCTTTTCATCCTGGGAAGTAACCCCTGCCTCAGTACTTGCTGCTTGGTCATGGCTTTCTTCAAACCTTGTTCCTACTGCATTTTCACTCTGAGGTAACTCTTCCTTAATCTCCTTTTCTACCTCATTTTTCTTTTCATCATTCCCTAAAATCTCTGCTTTTGCTGCATTACCATGGTGGGAAGTCAGCTTTATCTCAGCGACTTCCTGTGCTTTGCCTTCTTTCTCAGTGCCACCACCAAACACAGCATCTATTGCTTCTTGACTCTCACAAGTTACCTTTTCCTCCACTGCTCCTTCATGTACCTTAAGTTCTTTTTTAGGGCTGGCTCCAAAATCTTTCACTGTACTTTCAGTCTCAGGAGCTTTTTGCTCCACAGCTTCTTGGTGTGCCTTAAGCTCTTCCTCAGTGCTTGCTACACACTCTGCTTTCACCACGTCTTCATTCTCCAAAGAGCTTTTTCCCTCTACAACTTCCTGTTTTGCAAGGGTAGCTGAAGGAGACTCTTGTTTGTCATCTATGTCTGTAACAATCACTTCTTCGGTTTTGCTTCCCATACTAACAGAAGTGCCTGCCCCTTTGTCTGATGACTTTCTATCATCAGCATCCTTCTCCCATGAGACTTTTTCCGTCACGGTGAGTGTTTCATCACTCTGAGTTTCTGGGTCTGACGCCTCAGCTCGGGCAGTGGAAGGCTTCTTCGCCGGAGTGGTTTGAGCTGATCCTGAAGGAGTCTTCAAGTCCGTTAGGCTGGACACGCTCTCACAGGTCAAATTCAAGTTATCTTCAAAGAGGTTGTGCTTCTTCATAATGGCAGCTTCTTTTATCACTGAATAAAAGAGAAAGATCAAACTGGTTTGAAAGACTGACAGAAGTAGCCTGAAAAAGTTACATCACTCACCTGAGTTTCTAATGTCACACATGTTGATATTACAGACAACAGTAATTCTCATTTTCAGTTTGTCTTTTCAGTTCACATTTCTTGGGCATGGGAGTGGTGGATGTTTATGGTGGTTCTGAATTATGGAACTTCAATATTGACCTAAGCATTGCTCGCAACAGAAAACTCCCATGTTTGGTACGTGCACAAAGGTCATATTTCAGTTCAGAAGTATTGTGCACTGAATATATGAATAAAAGTGTGCTAATTGTATTGACTATTATACAGATATTTTTAGGCAGGAGTGACAAAGAGGAGCTACTCAAACTTACTGTGGCAATACAGAAGCTTGTCTTTTATCTAGGGTATAGAGAGACAGATTCAGAGAGACTCAAGTATTTTATGTATTTATATATGCCATCAAAAATAGTTTGATTTTCTGACACAAAAAGGACAAAATGATCTGCAGGGAGTACTGCACTGGCACCAAGGGTGTTCTGGAAACTGCATCCAGCAGTACATTTCATTTGGGGAAATTAATTTTTGCTACCAAATATTTGCAAACAAGAGCACAGTTTCATTTCTTTGCCCAGGGAATCAAGATTAAATGAGGTTGGCATAATTACACTGTGTTAGAAACAGGCTTGTGCCAACCTCTCACTTGGAGTTTCCCAGGTTTAGTAAAGTTGCTCCATAATTCAGATTTGAGACCTTGCCACAAGTCAGCTGAATCCAAACACTGTAGCATTGTAACCACCAGTCTTCAGCGAAGTGGGACCTGGGTCTGAAACAGCCAAGATAGGACTCTGGGAAACTCTGAAGCTCCGGGAAGCTCAGGGACCAATGGTCAAAATGTTATTACTGTCACCTCAAGGATGTCCTCACCTTTCAGGGCTTCCTCAAGCAGTGTCTGATATAAAATCTCTTCATACACATTCTCTACTTGGATCACGCTAGTGTAATCAGAAAAAATGAACTGCTCGTATTTCTGCAGCTCCTGTACAGACACAGAAGAAAGGAACAGAGATATAAAACCAAGAGACACTGAGAGTTCTGCTTCAACAGAGCACCTTGAAGATGCCATCTAGAAGGTCTTGCAATGCTCCTTGCCGACTCCTGGAGTGACCTGTCTGAACTCTGACTAAGGGGACTATGTATGCCCATAATTTCTTAGGCACTTTCCAAAGTGTATACTTGCACTCCAATTACATTAAAAGCACTACGGATGATCGTCATCTGCACTCCAATGAACAACTCTGAAATAAAGAGCTGGTGAGGGAACACCTCACTCACTGTTTGTCCAAGGAGGCAAATCTATCATGAGCATGGGAGGAAGCAGAGGATTTGGTTCTGTTTTTCTAATAGGTGTGTAATGTTTTTAGCTTACAGATCTACACGCAATAGAGCGTCTAGGCAATAACTGAGTCACTATCACCAAGCGCTGATCTATAAAACGTAAATCAAATGACCTCTGCCCACTCCTAGAAGAGATTCCTACGTACAAACATCTGGAGGTTTCCAGGTAAAGACATGGCTAAGCATGTCAATGCCCAGCCATGAGCTGGCTGTTCATTTCTGCAGAGGTACAAACACAAAAGGCTTGTGGGTAATTAAACAGAAAGGCCTTGTGGGAAGTTTGCACCACTACTGCTTCCTCCATCCTGTGTAACAGGGATAGGATGTGGGACTCACCCTCTCTACATATGTTCAAGGTGATGAAATGTGTTCTGGTTTAAGTTAGAACAGACCTTCCTGTTCAGTGAGTTGACTTTCCAGCTCAGTCTCTTCTCAGTGAGGCACTTTCTGCAGTTCAAAGCATCTTCTCACAGACAGTCTCTGCTTCTAGCAGTGACAACACTCCATGGGGACAGTTACTCCCAAGCCTTGGGCTGCAGAAAGGCTCTGCCTTAGACTTGCTCCTCTGTAGACCAAGGACACTGCTAAGTAGGGAGGCTCTGCAAAGGGACCTGGATAGGGTGGATCCATGGGCTGAGGCCAATGGGATGAGCTTCAACAAGGCCAAGTGCCAAGTCCTACACTTTGGTCATAATAACCCCATGCAACGTTATAGGCTTGGGGAAGACTGGTTGGATTGCTGTCTGTCAGAAAAGGACCTGGGGGTGCTGGTTGATAGTTGATTGAATATAAGCCAACACTGTGCCCAGGTGGCCAAGAAAGCTAATAGCATCTTGGCCTGTATCAAAAATAGTGTGTCCAGCAGGACAAGAAAAGTGATTATTCCCCTTCACTCAGCACTGGTGAGGTCACACCTAGAATACCGTGTTCAGTTTTGGGCCCCTCATTAGAAGAAGGATGTAGAGCATTACAACATACCCAGAGAAGCGCAACGAGGCTAGTGAGGGGTCTGGAGCAGAAGTCCTTTAGATATTTGTAAGCATTGAGCAGATCCTCTCTGGGTCTGCTCTTCTCCAGGCTAACCAGTCCCAGGGCTCTCAGCCTTTCCTCCTCACAGGACTCCAGTCCCCTCAGCATCTTCCTAGCTTCTGCTGTTCCTTGTCTCTCTTGACCTGCGGAGCCCAGAACTGGACCCAGGACTCCAGATGTGGCCTCACTAGGGCATAGTAGATGGGGAGGAGAACCTCCCCTGACAGGGTACAGACTATTTGGAGGCAAGGTGAACAGGATTCCAGCTGGCCTGCGATGCAGCCACATTGATAAGATCTCCATGAAACTGTGGTGGCCACATTTGCTGAGTACTAACCTGCCTGTATGATTAAGGGCAACAGAGATATCTCTGTGTGTTTGTTTCCTCACTGTTGACACAATTACTTCCAGGCAGAGCCTGTCTGATGCTCCTGCTGCACAAGCAGGCATTTGGCTTTGTAGGAGGCCATCAGCAGAGGCTGTATGTGGTCACAGCCGTGCCTCAGGCTGCTGCTGAAGAGGAATATGCCCTCTCCACATAGACTGAATTTCAGCCTGCAGCAGGGCTGCTGAACATAAGGATAAGCTCATAACCTACCGTTGCAGCTGTCAGGAGTAGCCTAGTTTGAAGGAATTTCAGATCCCTTGGGAAGAAATGAAATGGAGATGGCTAAAGGTCTACAATTCCCTTTCAGAAAGCAAGTTCTGTACACAGTTTCCCCGTTTCCCGAAATCTTCCCTATGCTCCACATCTCCCCAGTCCACAAACTGGCAAATCTAAGTGTCCTTTGGCCAAGCAGGCAGCCAGTCTGCACAACTCTCTGAGAGGAAACAGCTTTACAGAGTTGAGGATTTACTGCCAAGGTGTTAATCCTTCCCTGCCTTTGATTATTGGGGGATTTTTAATCACAGAAACCTACTGGTTTGCATGTTGAAGCCAATGTCTTCTGCATTGTAGGCAAAGTAATCTGTACCAGAGCTTCTTGGAATATCTGCTTCCTGATAGTGCTGCTGTCGTAATCGTATTGCTGCCAGGAGAGAGAAAAAGAGAAACAAGCCCCATCGTGTTTGGGGTGATTAATCACTCAGAGGAGGAACTGGTTCTTGTTATCTTGAAACTGATGACAGGTGAATCCCAAAGGATGCCACATCACAGGCTGACTCAGGAGTTTGAACTCCCATTCAGGTTATTCCAACTTTTACAAAAATACTTTAAAATCTTGTTTTCTGGGTTCTCTTTCCCTTCATTTCTTTTTTTCATACCTAAGCTAGAAACAGCCCCCAACTGCTTTCTCCAGGTATTTCAGAACTGCTTCTTCCAAGAGTAAGGAATTCTAAGGGCAGGCTAATTATAAATCTGACAAAAAAACATTTACCCAGATTCACACCATCCTATCCAGATGATTCAACTGCAAGCAAAGGAACTGCACATGTAAATATTTTTACACGTCTGCCCAGAACTGGGTTTCACCTCCCAAATGAGCAGCTTGGCTAGCTGCCACCAAATCAGTATTTCAGCTGTATGGTGAAAGATCTCTTCTTTCAAATACTGAGGGCAATTCACATCAAATACATACTCGCCGTTTCCAAAAAGACAGAACCCAAGGTTCTTCCTGTGCAAAAACTGCAACATGACATTTACCTTTAGCACTCTCAGCTTCACTTTTTCAATAGTTGTTGTGACTTTTGCTGAGTCTGCCTGGTGACTTGGAGAGAACAACTGCTCAAAAGTATAGACTGCATTTTCCATCAGCTAAAAATAATAATAGAAAAAAAAAATCTGTTAAAGGCCAGTAGCATAACATTCCTACAGGCATAAAGAAGGCTGATAAATGTAACTGTTAACTTAAATGGGATTTTTGAGATGGTGAAATGGAGGAAGAATAATGGGCCTAAAATCAATAAATATTTCAAGTACTTTAAATGATTGTGGAAGGGGGAGAAAAGCCTTGTTTAGTTTAGATTGTAACACTCAGTTTTGGAATGGGAAACCCAAAAGAAGATTATCTAATGCAAGAGAATAAGAAAATGGAGCTACCTCAATGTCTATCTTGAGTTCCATACTAGGAAGTCTAATGTAACTAAACAAACAGTTATACCATCAGACTTACTCAGAGTAGATTCATTTATATTGTAGAAAAACTTCAGCTTTATTTCAGTTCTCCGAAGGCTAACACTCACAGAAATGTGGCAATAAATAGAGAACATTAAGCCTTGGTATCATTAGGGGATCTCATAGCTGCCTTCCAGTACCTAAAGGGGGAGTATAGGACAGAAGAGGAGAGACTTTTTGTATTCTCAAAGTGTGATAAGACAAGGGGAAATGGCTACAAGCTACAAGAGGGGAAATTTAGATTAGAGATTAGGAGGAATTTCTTTACCAGGAGGGTGGTTAGGCACTGGAACAGGTTGCCCAGAGAGGTTGTGGCTGCCCCATCCTTGGCGATGTTCAAGGCCAGGCTGGATGTGGCCCTGGGTGACCTGGTCTAGTGACTGGCATCCCTGCCCATGGCGAGGGGGTTGGAACTAGATGATCTTTGAGGTCCCTTCCAACCTCAGCCATTCTGTGATTCTGTGTGATTCTGTGATTATGCTATCATAGCTTTCTTGTATAGATTTCATCTCATGTCACCATCTAGACTGATAGTGACAAAGACAAAAAGTAAGCAGTAATTATGCCTACATGGTGAGGTTTGGCCTTTTTTAGCTAAGTGTTTTATTATATTCTTATTGGAGAAGTACAGGGACATCTACAGGTAGCTTGTCCATACAGCCTGGTCTTTCTTTGCATTGCATGAGAACATCCCAGTTGATACACAGAGAGCCACATACTATTTAGGACAAGAGGAAATGGCCTCAAGTTGTGCCAGAGGAGGACATTAGGAAAAACTTCTTCCCTGAAAGGTTTGTCAAGCCCTGGAAGAGGCTGCCCAAGGCACTGGTGGAGTCACCATGCCTGGAGGAGTTTAAAAGCTGTGGAGACGTGGTGCATGGTTTAGTGGTGACCTTGCAGTGCTGGGTTAACAGTTGGACTCAATGATCTTCAAGGTCTCTTCCAACCCTAACAATTCTAGGATTCCATAATTTAAATAGCAGGATGTTCACATTTTGCATAGTTACTCAGTTGCTGATTGCAAAGACTTGACTACACAACTATTTGCCAATACACTGTATGGTCTCAGGCAAGGCAAACATCCTTTTGCATTGGTTTCCTACTCTGAAACTGTGCATACAGAGGGGAGAGTGTGAACCTATATAAAATATTTCAATAAACACTACATGTTTAGAATCAAAAATACTTTTTAGGCATCACAGTGGATGATGGCTAAGAGTTGGCCTTCAGCATCTTAAAGGTCTCTTACAACTAAAATGATTCTATGATTCTTGTAGTTTGTAAATGCATATGTACCTACTTGTGGATTAATTCCTCCATGGCTAGTAATATTTTGATGTATGAGAAGATGCAGTGACAAATGTTGTAGGTCGATGTTTGTAACTGACTTTGCAGATAATGGTGGATTTGACTATACAGACTATTTATAAACGGAGATGGAGGTTTACTCCATTTGTGTGGGCATCAGCAGGCTGTACAGTAAACAGCAGAAAAGTAGTAGAAAAATGAGGGTAGAGTTAAGTCTGGGGCTAAATAGAAGATGAACTACTCACTTTCTATTTCATTTTTTCAATGGAAGCAAACGATAAATTGACATAGTTCTGCTGAAGTCACTGAAGCTGTTTTATTTATACTAGTTGAGCATTATGCTCCCAAATTTCCTAACACTGGCCACTAGAGGATGCCAAGCTCCCAAGCCAAGGAATCCTGCTCTGGCCTCTACTCAAGTTCAAGTGAAACCAAATGCTTCTTTTATTTCAGCACTATAAAAATGTAGACATGTCTGACCTTTCCTGCTAATAAAATAAATGCCCATAGAGACAAAGTGAAGCTACTTACTATTTGTGTAAGAAAAATGCCATCCTTTTAAAGAGAGAGAAGGAATAATAGGTTTTTTTAGAACAATTTGTGCTTTAATTTATTTATTGTGAATTTTGACTTGTGTTCTGCTCAGAGAAAAACACCAGTTGGTTTGTATGGGATCTGTTTTCTCTCTACTTTTTTTGTCTTGACTAATGGTCTTTACTTACTGAAAGCCACTGTATTTGGCAGCCTTTTGGAATGGTCCCTCCTGAAAGACCCAGACATGTAATTAGAATTTTATTTCTGAATAATTCTTTGGCTGCTGATCACAGCTGTACTTTGAAGAGCTGCTTTTAGGAAAACCCTATCCCAGCACTGTGCTAGAGACTTGCTTTCCATATTCATAACTCTCAGCCCATAGAACTAGACCAACTCCACAAGATTACTGACTAGATTATTTGGTTTCTCAGCTACGGATTCAAATCACAGGATTCAACATAGAGCTAAAAGGCCTCGTGATCTGGCAATCAAAAGGAGTCTACATGCCAGCTCCTAACAGACCTCTGGCCAGGCATCCAGAAGTAACAGCAAAGTAAAATTACAGCCTATACCAATACATACTAGAGGGGAAAAAGAGGTGGAATTCGTTTTTCAGCTGAAATGATGTAGTCACACTTTAACCATTCCCATGAGACATGAAGTTGTTTAAAGAACCTTCATGCAGCCACATCCTGAGATGTCATCTGTGACCAAGGAATTGCCAGTTTCTAACATTAATTGCCTTACTTTAATGATAAAATAACTACCAAGGAGGAGATGTTCTGTTGTAGTAAAACAGATTTAAGACCCTTCCTGAAAAATCAACCCTTTAGAATGGTAGATTTTAACAACCTCATTGGTTGCAAGCACAACTTTCTCGGGTTCTGAGACACTGAGAATTCAGAACAGGAAAGCCCAGGAGAAGAGATGAGCCATTCCAAATTTTGGTGCTTTGCTGAAAGATCTCACACATGCAACCTCACAAATAGAAATGTCAATCAGCTTCTAGCCCTGACGTTCTTAGTTTTTGTTATCTGTGCTTTGATTGAGAGGGATTCTGGGACTCTTGCACAGCTCTACTTTGAAGCAGCTTAGAAGAGCAAACCTAACCAGTTCTCTCAGGAGGAAAAACTAGATCTTACAGTACCTCTTGCATGAAGTTCTGTGTCCTCTGAATCACAAAATCAATGTGATAGACCTTGAAGCGGCTCTTGAGGTCTTGAAGGAGCTCCTGGAGGAGGTTCACTTTCAAATAGCAGGGCTCCATTTTCACAGAGTTGAATGGGAGGTTCAGAAGCTGATCCACATTCTGCATTCCAGCAGAAGAAGAACAGGTTTCAAGAGAAAAGAACCAGAGGCAAGTTTCTAATAAAGCCTGTAACTAGGACCCTAAACCAAATCCTCACAGCTCCGCTCTCGCTGCACAAACATCACAAGACTTTCTAAATGACAAAACCAAGCACTAACATTCTACCACCTGAGAAAGCAAATGCTGCTGTCAGTCAAGTTCTAGCTAGAGGGACCTCCTACTAACAGAAAGGGCTCCAAATATCTTTCTGTCTTACCTCCTTTAGCTTCATCATATCAGTTGTTTTCTGGAAGTCCTGGATGATTTCATTAACTTCTTTATCAAAAAGTAAGCGGACTTCAGTGAATCCAGAACTCACTGGACCCATCAGCTCCTCTAATATGGATGTGAGAAATGGCTGGATATTTTCTGTGCAGCACTTCTGGGCAGGCTCAGAAACAGTGGCTGGAGTGTCAGACAAATACAACAGTTAAGAGGTAGAGTGAAAAAAAGTAATCTGAACAGACTTACTTCACAACGAATTAAATGCCTCCATAGTTCTCCCTGGAGTCACAGCTCTGAAAAGATGATGATGGTGATGAAAAGAGAGTTTATAGTTTTATGAGTGACAATGAAACACCTTTTCCCATGCCCCACCTAACCAAACACTAGCAGCTTGGGGGCACTGTGAGAGTACAGGAAAGGGCAGCTCTCAGTACTGACAGATACTGGGAGGTTTGCACAGTGTGGCCACGAGGACTCTGTAAGGAGGCATCCAAATTTCGTACCCTACAGTTCACTGAAAGCATCCTAGTCTGGTACAGGAGAATATCAACAGAACATTCTGAGTTTTATCTGAGCTCCTAAGTTATCAGCTCTTTATTTGCTAGGTTAAGCAATATCAACTAATATTTTATTTGCTTTTTACACTCTTCTATATATTATACCAAAATTATAATTATCTCACATTAGTTTAAAGCCACCTAAGAAGCCCTTTGCTTTAAGTATTCTTTGGTAGCCTCTGTCACATAAAATTGGGGCAGAGTGGATGGAAAGCTGCCTGATGGAAAAAGGACCGGGGGGGGGGCTGGGCAACAGTGGCTGAAGATGAGCTGGCAGAGTGCCCAGGTGGCCAAGAAGGCCAACAGCATCCTGGCTTGGAGCAGCACTAGTGTGGCCAGCAGGATTAGGGCAGTGATTGTCCTCCTGTACTGGGCACTGGCAGGCCACACCTTGAATCCTGGCTTCAGTTTTGGGCTCCTCACTCCAAGAAGGACTTTGAGGTGCTGGAGTGTGTCCAGAGAAAGGCAACGAAGCTGATCAAGTGCCTAGGGAACAACTGTTGTGAGGAGCAGCTGAGGGAACTGGGGTGGTTAGCCTGGAGAGAAGGCTCAGTGGAGACCTTTTTGCTCTTTCCAACTCCCTGAAAGGAGTTTGGAGCACGGTGGGGGTTGGTCTCTTCTCCCAAGGAAGAAGTGATAGGATGAGAGAAAATTGCCTCAAGTTGTTCCAGGGAAGGTTTAGGTTGGGCATTGGGAAAAAATTCTTGAGAGGTTAAGCATTGGAAGAGGCTGCCCAGCGCAGTGGTGGAGTCACCATCCCTGAAGGTGTTCAAAACCAGGTAGATGTGGTGCTGAGGGACATGGTTTACTGGTGACTTGGCAATGTTAGGTTAATGGTTGGATTTGATGATCTTAAAGAGATCTCTTCCAATCTTCATGGTTCTATGACTCTACAATTAGAACTTGTCTTTTGTGGTTTATTCCTAGACATCAGGTTGAAACCACTACACTTTTAATTACGCTCATGTGACCTGCACCTTCATTACATAAAATGAAAGCAGAATGAGCAGCTCTAATCAGGATACTCAAAACGTGTTGGCTCTAGCTCCAATGTGAGAAGACCTGATATTTTCACAGACACAGTTGCCACAGGCAGCACTTCCTACCAAAGGCAGCAGAGGCTCAAAGCATTTTTTTTTTCTGAAAACTAGCACCTCCAGTTGGATTTTTCAAAACACATGAGGATTTCAAAACAAGGACATCTGGTAATTTGAGCAACACAATTAAAAAGTTTCTCTAAACCACAGCCATTCCTCCACTAACCTTTGATTTTTCCAGCTAAGAAGTTCTTGGAGTTGAGAATCTGATCCATGTCTGAACGAATGGTTCCTTCAAGAGTTTTAGCAAAATCTCTGCATTCTTCTTTCAAGGCACTTAATCCTTCTGATACCTGCTGCTGGACTAAACCATAAGTTTCTTCTACGATCTAAACTCAAATTAAATCAAGAAGCATCAATCAGAATTGGCACACCCAGAGACAACTACTATGAGAAACAACTACTCTGCAAATATCAGTACTTACCCCAAACCAGGCTCGCTTCCTGTCATTCCTCTTGCCTTTCATTTTAGGCAGGATCATTGTCTGGAGGTTAGGCAGGAGCTCCTCCATCACAAGGTTGCTCAGGATCTGTATGGTCAGAAGATTAAAATGAGATGTTCACACACTGTTCTTCACCTGGAGACCAAGCGCTCACAGCACAGAGGGATGTGCAAACACAGGCAACCTAAAAATAGACAATGGCTTAGCTACCCTAGCTTGCCTGATTTCCCTCATGTCCTGAGGGAAGTTCCATGCATTTCATCTAAAGCATTTTTCACTGAAAACCTTTGCTGGACCACGCAACAATTGCCAACAGATGAACTAAGATGCTGAAGTAAAGATACCTATTAAAATTGACTGCATGATGTTATGAAATTGCCACATGCAAATCAATGGAGCTAAAATGACTGATACCAACTGAGCAACTGGATCAGAAACATTTGAAAAGTTTGTTTGCTGACTTCCCCAAACTGACCTTGTTCTGGGACACTCACACCCTCCCAGAGGAGGTATCATTGAGGAGAAAATCAGACAAAGGATAAGATAGATAATTGGCCAAAAAAAAAAGAGAAACATACGACTGTACCAGTGTGTGTGTCTAACTCTTTTTCATGTGAGCACCAACTTCACAATTCAAACAAGAAAAGAAGGAGATCCCAGGAAAAACAAGATACACACAAAAATGTGCAACATGATCCAAAAGATTCATTGGCTCCAGCCTACTCCTAAGGCAAAAGGGATAAAATAAACAGCTGTTGGAGTTAATGAAAAACTTTTCAAGCCATTACTTTTGTACTAAAAGACAACCATACTGGTTTAAAAGCAGTAAAACTTGCACATTGTAGAATTCATCTACACTGAAGTCTCCTCTCAACACCTCCAGATCCTTGAACAAAAAATATATAAAATATATAACCTAAGATGTTCTGTGACAAAGGTGCACTACAGCAGAAAGGCAGGAGAAGTGTCAAAGGGACTTGTACACATCAAGCCTTTGTGATGGAATGTAGAAAAATGGAGGAAAAGGTCTCATTGCCTCATTTTTGGATTATTTCTGTAAGTGTATCGTTGGTCTATCATTGCTGTATTATTCTAAACTGACACTGAGAACTCCTCTCCCTCAAGAACATTCTTGCTTGCATCACTCTCTCCAATCCCAGCATTTAACTGGGAGTTTGGTCTTGCAGATGGTTCCAATCAGAAAGAAAAGACATCAGACTGGGAATACAGATGATACCAATTTGGGGGAGTGGTCAACACATTGGCAAGCAAGGCTGCTATTTGGAGGGACCTAGATGGGCCGAAGAAATGGGTGGACAAAAACCTCATGAAGTTTAGCAAAAACAAATGCATAGTCCATCATCCCAGTACAGACTGGTGACAACTGGCTGGCAACTAGTTTTGCAGAGGAGGACTTCAGGCATCCTGATGGGCAAGAAATTCAATGTCCGTCTGCAGGGCGCCCTTGCAGCCACGGGCAACAGTAGGTTGAGTGAGGAGAACATCTCCTTCTATTCAGCCCTTGGCAGAGCACAACTGGAGTGGTGTCCAGTTTGGGACTCTCCAGAACAAGACAGATCTTAACACACAGGAGTGAGTCCAGCAGAGGCCATCATGATGATCAGGGGATGGACATGACATATGAAGAGAGGTGAAGGGAACTGGTTTGCACATTCTTAAGATGGTAAAGCTTAGGGAAGACCTTAATGCTGTCTACAGTTACATAGTGGAGGATGTTGACATCTCAGTGCCATGGTTTACTGGCATGGTGGTGACAGGTTGATAGTTGGACTTGATGATCTTAGAGGTCTCTTCCAGCCTTAATGATTCTGTGATTATGCCACAGCAGCACTTTGGATTCAGCTATCCTGACCTGAATACCTGTCAAACCAATGGACTAAACCAGGTCCTCAATCAAAGGGTCACTTAAAAAACTACCTCATTATGTTTTTACTACATAAAAAACTATCCTCTTACTACTAATCCAAACTGGAGCACCACAGACCAAATAATAAATGTGATCAAACCTCTTCTGAAGAATAGAATCAAACCTATTCTGCAAAATCTGAGCTCTGTGAAAATGCTGGATTGGCTTTATATTTCTGTACTGACAGGTGCACTGTAGGAGTCTGGGGGTCTTTGTTTCTTTATTCCCCTATCCTGGATGTATCACTGTGTTATTTCTACACTGATGCAGTGCTGATCAGTGGTTTTGTTACTATAACATTGGAGTTCTGCAGCGCTCTCACTATGTGGCTACACTGCTGCCTTTAACAAGTGCTGTCAAAAATTCCCTGCTTTTAATCCTGTATCTCAGCACTTAACCTACAGAAAAAGACCATCTACAATTGAAGTTATCCTTTGTAAGCAATTACACTTTAAATAGGAAAAAAAGAAGAAAAACAAAACCAGGAGAAGGAACTTTTACAACACCAAAAAACAATCTTTATCCACGTGATTGGGTACTTCTTAATATTACATCCAGGTTGCAGTACCTGGGCAGAACAGTGTGAGCTAATGCTGCAGAGACTCTGCCATTACAGATGAAAGTCAGGGAGTATATGTATTGGCATTCTGCAGAGATTTTTACAGCAACAAATTGTAGCTGGCTTGTTCCAAACTATTCACTTAGCTTGGATATTTGCCTAAACCCCTATATTGGGTCAAAGCAGGCATGAGAACACATTATACTTAGAGAATGAATGATTAGTAAGAAGATAATACTGTAACTACTCTGGTTGTCTTCTGATTACAGTTCTCTTGAGGGATATGGGTTATGAGTAAGTAGTTGGCAGGCAGCAGGGAAGCTAAAACATAAAATGAAACTAACACTATAATACCTCTGTAACTTGAGGGAGGAGTGGAGAAGAGAAAAAGCCTCACTCCTTTCACTGGAAGGATGGAACTCCTTATACCAAGGAATTCGTGATCAGATGCTAGCAAGAAACTTCAGTCCCTGACATGATGGCACTGGGAAAGACGTTTCGATATTCTTCACCAGTTTCTACATTTTTCAGCATTTCAGAGGAAGACTTCTCTGGTTTCTTAAAAGAAAACCCTAGATTGTGAACTCTCCATAAGGCTTTTTTCCTTTTTCCCAAAGGGAAGGCAGATTTCATCAAGGAAAACACCCAGCAGCTGGTACTAAAGTAAATATTTGCTGCTGAGTACTTCGTGCTTTGGAAAAAAATTATAATGCAGGGCCCAAATCATGTCTCAATTGCAGTAAAAGACATCTGGAGTGATGCCAGAGGGATCAGTGGAGTTACTTCAGCTCCAAGCAGTGCTTCAAAGCTGTTCACTCAGGTGCCCAAATATGGACCCAGACCCTGTGCTGAGCGTCTGACTTCTGAAGAATGAAAGGACACAAATTTTTGGTGTTTAAATTACTGTGCAAGACTGTTTCAGAAGTCTGGCACAACAAGTAGGTCTACTAGTTTATCTGCTCAGGACTAAAAAGTTCATCCCCAAAGAACAGGGAAAAGCAAAATAAAGGTGCCTGGGATGCACCAAGCACTGCATGGCTAGCCAGTCAAGGGAGGTGATAGTCCCATTCTGCTCTGTGTTGGTGTGGCCTCACCTCGAGCACTCGGTGCAGTTTCAGGCACCATAATAAAAAGGATATAAAGCTACTGGAAAGTGTACAGAGGAGCCACAAAGATAGTGACGTGTCTAGAGGGCAAGCCATATGAGTGGCTGAAGTCACTTGGTTTGTTCAGTCTGGAGAAGAGACTGAGAAGAGACCTCATTGTGGTCTACAACTTCCTGAGGAGGGGAAGCAGAGGGGCAGGAGCTGATCTCTTCTCTCTGGTGACCAGTGATAGGAACCAAGGGAGTGGCACGAAGCTGTGCCAGAGGACGGTTAGGTTAGCTATCAGGAAAAGGTTCTTTCCCCAGAGGGTGGTGGAGCACTGGAACAGGCTCCCCAGGGCAGTGGTCACAGCACCAAGCCTGACAGAACTCAAGAAGCATTTGGGCAATGTCCTCAGGCACATGGTGTGATTCTGGGGATTGTCCTGTGCAGAGACAGGAGTTGGACTTGATGATCCTTGTGAGTCCCTTCCAACTCAGGACATTCTGTGATTATAAAAGATTCTTCAAAACTTATGTTCAGCTGCTATTCTGCTCTTTGTAAAGACTGAACTTTATGACGGCATCTGGAGGCATTAGGGGATAAGCAACAGGAAGCTAATGTATTTAGCAACAAAAGTAATAGCAACAGAATCAAAAAAAAATCCCTCTTACCTGCAAAACAGCTGTCATGAAAGACAGAAAACCAGAGCACAGCCCAGTGCAGCTGAGAGTGTGGAGTACGTGCTGCATACAAACAGTGGGTTCTGAATTCGGTGTGTATCCACAGAACCCCAGAATCTCATCATGGTGGGGGTTGGAAGGGACCTCCAGGGAACATCTACTCCAACCCCTCTGCTAAAGCAGGGTCACCCTGACCAGGTCCAGGTGCCTTTGGAAACTCTCCAGAGGAGACTCCACAAGCACCCTGGGCAGCCTGGGCTAGGGCTCTGGCACCCTCACAGGAAAATTGTTCTTCCTCATATTTAGGTGGAAAACATTGCTTTTGGTCTCCCTGATTTACCAGAACTATAAACAGTGGTAAATGTGGTAGCAAGACCTTAGCAAGTGCCTTGTTTTAAAACAAAGTGTTTATTCATGAACTCTCTCCGTGGTATAAAATTGAAGCAGCTGTAGGATTTTTTGGTGGAAATGTAGCCATCCCTACATTCCAGCAGAACGCAACAACTCCAGTGCAGAGCACACCAAAACAACTCAAAATGGGCTTTATTACAAAAGAAGTATCATGTATCAGTAAGAAGTACCTTGAAATCTTGGGTATTTCTACCTATTAGATTTTCCTTTTAAGAATGCCACTTTTTCCCCAAGAGGCTTTTACAACCTTCACTATTCCTCAGAATCTCCAAAGCCTAGAGAATAAAAACAAAAGTCAGAAAGATATTCTTTTACCTCTTGTTGATTGCCAGTTATCATTTCCCACATCCCATAGTGGCCTTTCTCCTGCCGGAAGAACTGAATGGCTTCTAAGAATGCCTCTACTTCATAGGTGGTCTGCGTCAGGAAGTCTAAAGAGAACAAAAAGGAACACAAAGGATTTACCCACCAATAACCTCTGAAAAATAAGCATCCTTTTTAGATCCATTTTCCTGTCCCATGTGCATGCTGTAATATTTTTGCTAAACCTGAATGCCTGAGGACTTTGGGATTGCAGTAGGATTTAGAGGCATAAAATGGATCTATCACATTGCACATGGGAACTATCACAAGCCATCCTAACTAAGGATAGACAAACTTAAACCAACACCAGCAACTGTTGATACAGAGCACAGGATAAGGGAAGAGTTTTATAGAAGCAAGTCTTGGCTGTGGTAAGCTTTGACAGAGCAGTCATTAACCTACTAAAGCTCATCCCTTGCCTTTGTACCTATGAGCAATGTAAGATGGTGCATGGGATGTCTTAAGGGAGCAGGTAGCAGGGCCAAGAATTAGGAGTTTTTTGCTTATTTAATTTAAGAATGAAGAATTGAAGGCAAAAGCAGTCAGCTGATTGTGACATGCTGTTAAATTGCTAATCCCCGAGTTAACACTCCCCCATAACCTTTTCTTTCCTTTGTTTTATTAAGGAATTAATGATCAAGATGATTTTTCATGAGCATACAATAAACCAGACCTGAACCAAGGAAGCATTGTGCTCATACCAATTAAGCACAAAAACTTCTAACAAAATTGTGCTGATTTCCCTAAATATTTCAGGATTGTTTAACCACAGCTCTGGAGTATCTGGTTCTCCTTCACAGCTACTCCTGTTAGATGGTAGTTCTTCCCAAGAACAAGGTGGTAGCCTGGGGACACTGTTGTACAAAGGAGACCAAAGCACCTGAAAAGTGGCTGAGCTAGTCTGGACAACCAGTCCTGCAACAGCAACTAGATCTCATGCAGTATGTACTCTCCAAACTGCTAAAGGCTTTCAAGAGAGCTGCAGCCAACACTCTCCTTCACATGAGAGCACCAAAAACTCAGCTAATTAGGAGTGGAAGAGCAGCTACACAGCAGAACTAATTTGTCATGATCTGGGGAGAAATAGACTCTCTGCCTCAAAACGTGGAAAAGCTCCTTAGAGCCATCAGGCTGCTTGATAAACCTGAGTAAGAGAAGCCACCACTAAAACACTTCAGGAATTCCAGTGCTGTGTCTTTGCTGTAAAACAGAGCTTCTGGATTATTGTGAGGATTATTAGCTTAAGGGAAAAACAAAGCCAGGATGGTTTATGGTCCCTTCGTCAATGTTATCTTCTTGCAGCCTTGACCAGTCCTATTGTCCTATTGTTAGGAAGAAAGGAGGGAAGAAGGTGGTTAATTCTCTCAAAGGTAAATTGCTTTAACAATTGTTTATACATCTCAGTATCTTTTATGTGAGGACTCAGAGAGTCAGTTCTCAAGCCTTGCCTGTCAAGCAAGACACTTCTTTTGACTTGTTCATGAAACTTCTAAAGAGAGAAGCCTTACAGGAGGCTTGCATACATGCCAAGGGCAACACAGGGATTATACAAATTATGGGAAATGCAAAGGATTAACACTGAAGCAATGCCTACAACGTCTCCTATAGGTGCTTTACACAAAACCAAAAGCTGCAGAAACCCACAGTTAATTTCAGCAGTGCCTCACCCTAGCCACTGCTTGAAAACAGCACTGCCTAGATTTTATCTGCATGGTGGACAGTGAGCTTCCAGATCTGCTAAGAGCCCAAATGTCAGAATTTCCCTTTGCAGAGTTTCCCCTGGACGTAATAATTACTTCAGGGAGGTATGTTATACATACTGAGGTGCAGGAAACACTCTCTCAGTGCCACTCTAAAGATACCATCCCTGTTTTGCAGATACTTGGAGGTCCAGAGAGATCACACAATTTCTTCAAGCTCCCATGATGATCAAACAAGAGAAAATAAGCCAGGTAAAATCCCAGCCATACCTTCACTGCTACCTCCATGATTTCTAGCAGTTTTAATAGCAAGTCACAAACCAGGATCTAACATATCAGTAAAAGAGTTTTAAGTCAGGCTGTTGACTGGCAAGAGAACATCCTCTGACAGCAGGCTTAATGGAAGAATGGAGTATTCCCTCTGAGAAACTGGTGGAGCATTGCAGCTGAAAGCTTTTGTCCTCCCCAAATTTGACTCTGAATATTTTAAGAAGAGGGCCAGGCTTGGCCAGAGGAAGGGAGAACTGCAGCTCCTGCAGCCCTCCGATTGTGACTCACATGTTTTCCTTCTTCGCAGCTGTGCTCCCTCCTAACCAAAAGGGACAAGAGCCCATCCAAAGGGCTGGATTTTGGACCTGCTGAGATGATGATGCACCAGGGCTGACCACAGTCTGCTGTCTATGATGAAACTTCTAAACTCCCTGCTCAAGGAAGTATTTTCTCTCTGTTCTGACTGTCCCTAACCCCACAGAGAAGTGGGAAGAAGGTGCTCAAAAATCTATGAGAGATTCATTTGAATAGTTCATGGGAAAAATATCAAGCTCTAAGTACATCCATTCCCAACCACACATTCTTTCCTATGACAGTAAACATAGGAAAAAACCACAATTCTGACAGTCTTACTAAAAAACCAGCTCAAAACAGAAAGGAAGCTTTATCCTTCAAGGCTAGCTTAATTTAGGCAATTTCATTCTCACTTTCCATAGGAGGAAAAGATTGCCTCAGCGATAAGGCACCAAACAACTAGGTCCATCCAGCGTTGGGCTGTGCAGAAGCTGCTGGTGAGGGCCCCAAGACAGAGGCACATTCATGGGCTACAGCTCAAGAAAAGGGAATTGTACCCAAGCTGAAAGGAGCTGTGGTGCACATCCTCCAAGTCTTCAGCAGGGAAGAGCAAAGGCTTCTGTAAACCAGATCTAGCCGTTTACAAAAAGCCTAGAGGACTGCGGCTGGCTTGGCAGCCAGCTCCTTTATGCCATAGCAAAGCAAGGCAAACAATGAATAAGCTGTTGGGGCAGCCCTGCTTGCGTGCAAGAGAGAGAATGGAGCGTGGGAGATGGAAGCAGAGGCTGCAGCTGCAAAGGGGGCAGGTGGCAAAGCCCAGCGGTATCAAGAACGATTGTCCATCATCAGAAGGGACAGCAAGAGCTTTGCTCTCCTCAACGCCCTCACAGGGGCTTCCCCTTCAGCAGATCTGCTGGTATCTACCCTGAGTGATGCATGTGTCCCTGCTATCTGTTGAAAGTGGCACATGGTAGGGGGGCTTGGTGACCTGGTGCTTACAAGTCATCCTTATCCAATTCCCATGCAAAGCCATACAGTTGACTGCATGTCCTCCAGCAAAATGCTGGGGAAGTTTTACGGGTACCCAGACTGGTGCTAAGTGCTTAATCCAGGCTGGTCTGCACTTGGAAAGAGACCCAAGCAGCTTCTCCAGCTGCTAATGAATACAATATCAGGTTATTTGTGGAGAGCAAAATAAAATTCTGTTTGTTCTGTGTCATTTAAAAATAAGTAAACCCACCTAGAGACTCTTATCTTTACATATCCAAGTGTGGAGTCTAATTTTAAGAAAAGATACTGCCAACCATAGATTCCTTCTATAAACATAACAGAGTCACTTCTCTAAAGCTCCTTTTTAAAAGATGGAAGAACATCTGCTGAGGCCACATCTGGACTATTGTGTCCAGTTCTGGGCTGTTCAAGAGACACAAGGTATTACTGGAGAGAGTCCAGCAGAGGGTAGGAAGATGCTGAGGGGACTGGAGCATCTCTGGGAGGAGGAAAAGCTGAGAGCCCTGGGACTGGTTAGCCTGGAGAAGAGCAGAACCAGAGGGGATCTGATCAATGCTTACAAATATCTAAATAAATAAGCCTTGTTACCAGAGAGGATGAGTGCCACAGACCTCGCTGCCTCTTGCTACAATTGTGGAGTTGCAGCCAGCTCAGATAATATGAGCAATAGAAAGCTCAACACCAGCTGACGCTTAATCCTAAAATCATTAAGGCTGGAAGAAACCTCTAAGATCATCAAATCCAACCATCAACCTATCACCACCATGCCACAAAATCACATCCCTAAGTACCATATCTAGATGTTTTTTAAACCCCTCCAGGGATGGTGACTCCACCACTGCCCTGGGCAGCCTGTGCCAATGCCTAACAACTCTTTCTGGGAAGAAATTTTTCCTAATATCCAATCTAAATCACTTAGATGATGATTTTTCATAGTTATGATCAAAGGAAAATGCCTCTAACATTACACATCCTAACTGCCAAACTAGCTGTTAAAAAGTGAATCTTTCAATATCCAGTTTAAACTGTGCCCCTCTGAACGATAATTGTTATTACTAAAGCTACTCAAAGAACATAAAAGAGGCTAAAAGGCTCAACCACCAGGGATGCCCATAGGTATTTGAGGACAGGCACTCTGTAACAAATGCCATGGAGGCAAGTTGAGCCTCCATGTAAGTAGCAGCACAGTTCATTTCTGTACCACTCCTGCAACTCCATGGAAAAGTCTGTGTTTGGGAAGAGCAGAGCAAAGTCTCTCCAGCTCCTGCTGGGACTTCAGTCAGATGTGATAACCAGACAGCAAGAATTTTCCACCTCCCAGAACTGATGGGGTAGTTAGCTCTGCTGAGCCACAAGTGGGCCACCATTCCCTTCTGCATCTTGGCCAAGTCTGCAAACTGAGACTTGCTGATTTTTGGACATAGCAGCAGCAGCAGCATTACTCTCTTAAACTGTTTGGAGAGCCAAGGAACTGCAGTCAGGATGGTTTATGATGTGTAAAAACTGAGTATGTCATTCTTCAAAACAAACTATGTGCCCCTATTGCAATCCTGTAAATGTCCTCCTCCCATATGGGCTTTTCTTACAATAAATTAGTTACTTTTATTGTTAATAACAGTCAAGGGATATAACAACTGTGGACAAAGTGCTTCACCAAAACAAGCTGAACCCCTGAAAGTAATCTAAGCTTTTTGGCTGACATTTCACAAAAGGCTGAGGCCCAAAGATGCAGATGACCAAATGTTAAAACAGAATCCAGAAGTCTGAGCTCACAGAACACAGGTTTTAAACCAAAGAAATACCCATTCTGACATGATGTCAATCACCTGACTACCACAACTCAGAAGTAATCCACCCCAACTTCATCTGTTTCCTGCAGCACTCCCATCCAGAGGTATGTTCCTGAGCTGGAGAGCTGCCTACACAATGGGCACTTTTACAGAACAGAGGCCTGTCATATTATTGTTATCCACATCAAGAACAAAGTGAGGTATGATGCTCTTGGTCTGAGAAGCATCAACCTCACAGTTCTGATGCTCTCCTGAAAGCAATATGCTATCATATTATTCATAGATCATGTGGTATGAAACTGCTAACCACTAACAGAAGCTACATGAGGTCATTTCCAAACAGGATACAACCCTGCAATAATACATTGTATTTATAGCAAATAAAGTTTTGCAGCACTACTTCCCTCCGAGGCAACCAAACCAACATTCAGCACATTTAACTATTTGCTTTGCAATATGCAATGCCTGTATTAAAGCTCTTCAAAGCAGCACTAGATACACTACAAGGAACCTCCCCTCTGCTGGGACCAGCAACTTTTATGTTTCATCATCTAAAACATGAGTGAAGCATATAAACAAACACAATCACAATATCATTCATCTGTGGCCAGCAGGACTAAGGCAGCGATTGTCCCCCTGTGCTCAGCACTGGGGAGGTCACACCTCGAAATTCCTGGCTTCAGTTTTGGGCCCCTCACTCCAAGAAGGACTTTGAGGTGCTGGAATGTGTCCAAAGAAGGGCAACAAAGCTGTCGAAGAGTCTAGAGCACAAGTGTTGTGAGGAGCAGTTGAGGGAACTGGGGTTGTTTGTGCTATAGAAAAGAAGGCTCAGGGGACACGTTCTCGCTCTCTACAACTCCCTGAAAGAAGGCTGGAGCCAGGTGGGGATTGCTTTCTTCTGCCAAGGAACAGGATGAGTGGAAACAGCCTCAAATTGCACCAGAGGAGGTTCAGGTTGGATATTAAGAAATATTTCTTCCCTGAAAGAGTGGTTAAGCACTGGAAGAGGCTGCTCAGGAAAATGGAGGAGTCAGTATCCCTGCAAGTGTTCAAAACCTGTGCAGATGTGGTGCTGAGGGACACAGTTTAGTGGTGACTTGGCAGTGTTAGGTTAACAGTTGGACTTCATGATCTTAGAGGTGTTTTCCAACCTTAATGATTCTATCATTCTATATTTCTCTGATCTCTGACAATTTCCAAGCACTTTCCAAACCAGCTATTCTATTCCTGGTGCACACGAGAATTTTTCTGCTGCTGAACTTGGAAGTTGGAGCCTGATGACAACCTTACACCCACAGAAGAGAGTATCTTCATGGCTCCTAAAATAGGCTTGGGTTGTGGACACAAGGCTCTTCTGCATCACCTCACACTTGCTAATATGTAAGAAAAGGCAAATCATTCCAAGGTGTAGAGGTGAGAGAAATAAGAAGACTTTAATTGCAATTAGGATTTCAGCACATTAATCACCTTGGTGTTTCAGAATGAATCTTACTCCTCTGGACTGACAATCTGAACTACAGGAGAGACAAGCAGGCTTCCTGGAAAAGCCAAAGCCTCAGTGACTCAAAGTACTGATGTTATAGAGCAAAAAGCTCCCAGAAAGAGGAAAACAATCCTCTTATTTTAAGCAAAGCATTCTAAATTATGCCCCAAAAAATCGAAATTGTGTCCTAAAACATTTCATGAGTTTCACAGCACCCCACAAGCCACACCAAAGGTGTTTAGAGCAAAATGGTTCTGAATGTTATGGCAGCATTAATGTTTCTGTGGAAGTTTACAGATCAGTTTTGAAAAGTCCATTTGGACCTCAGCTGTCTGTCAGGTGAGAGAACAGCCATGGCCTCAGCCACTCCTGTAGATCATAGGAGATCTGGTGTTATTAACTACAAAGTGATTTAATTAATCAAAGTGCAGAAGCTGCAGTGAGACACAAACTCCAGGTTTGAGCCAGGCAGGCAAAGGGCTGAATACTCTGCCTCCATTCATACCTTTTCCCATCCCAAATTATCATGTGAACCTTCAGAAAGGTCTTGCTTTCATCCCACTCCAAAAGGACCTTTTTCTTTAATGTCAAATTCATCAATTTCCTCCTCAGCTCTACTTTAATTGGTCCTTCTACATGAGATCTGAAAGAGACACCAAGAAAATCCTTCTCTTCAGCTGCCCTGTCCAGAGAAGAAAAGCTACCCTGTTTGCAACACCAAGACTCAGAAATCTTTCTGAAGTCCTATTTGGACTCATGACAGCTGCTTTGCTCTGTAAATGGAGAGAGATATCCTTCAGCTCAACTATTTAATGTCGTCTTCTCAACCCTTCTCAACACTTCAGTAACTATTCTGAATTACAGTCCAAAGGTTGGTGAGCCCTGTATGTACTATATAACATAGGAAAGCTAGACATAATTATGAGAAAACCACCTAACAGCAAAACTCAGAGTTGAAAAAGGAAATGTGGACACAGCTAACAGCAAGCCTGAAAGCCAGAAATGGAGAAAAAAGACCTGAAGCTGTCCTAGTTCTGACAAACTGTGACAAAATGCCCTGCATGAGCTTAAAAGGATATCTTCAATTTCCCTCTTGCCTAATGTATTTTTAATGGCACTTCTTTAATATATTTAGTTCTCTACATTATTTTATTGTTGTTATTTATGGTGAAATTGCAGATGACAGGATCTGGTTTTGAAAGTCCCTTAGCTTCCTGTGGCATTAGAGCAATTGTCAAGATGTGAAATGAAACCAGATGAAAGAAACTAAAATCACCAAGTGAAACTTGGCATCTCCCAGGATTAGCTACTTTTATTTTCCTCCTCATCATGCAGACTTCCCTCCATCCCAGCACCAAAGTAGCCAAGCTTCTTCACTTTTAACAGCAAATACTAAATGAAACACTAAGTGTATGAGGTTGGTAACCTGGTACAGGAAACAAGAAGATTTCCTAAAATAACAGAAAATACATAAGCCTTTGGAAGAAACTTCAGTCAGATTTTCAGAGCATAAAATGCAGAGGATTAAAAAGGGAAGAATGAGAAAGATTAGAGAAAAAGATTAGAGCACTGTGAATATTTTGAGCATTTCCCTCATTATTGCCATTCTAGGACTGAGAGCAGAAACACTTGAAATTGCATTTTTTTACAGCAGATATCTTTCTTCTTGACACAATTGCCATTTGAAATGTTTATTTTTCCATTTTACTAAACCAGTGAAGACTACATAATCACCTGTGTAATGTCCTACAGCCTAAGGAACAGACTAGCAAAGCTAACACGAACAACTTCATTGTGTAACCCTGTCCCCAGGGAACAGAATGTTCCTCTCTGCATGTGGAATTATCTTTAGCAAGAGGCATCACTAGCTTGTAGCACTCCACACCACCATATTTTACTACAGACTCCTTTATATGTTGCCTTCTTGTCTTCTGCTACAAAGATTTTTTGGTTGGCCTATGCTGTGTAGCTGCAGAGGTCCCCTCAATGTATACACATTTATGGCATTTCACCAATTTAACTCATTCTTTCATTTATCATCTTCATTGATCAAAGCCAAAAAAGCTTTAAAATCCAGAGAGATGCCCATTATAATGTTTTCTATCCTCTGCCTAGGTAATAAATTCAGTGAGAATGAATGGTGGCATTTCAGAGCTGCACACAATGTTCTTTAATGCAGCCCAACTGAAATCCTTAATGACAAAGCTGTTGGTAATGAACAGATGGTTTGGAGGGAAGGAAGCTTTTGGATGAAGCTTTTGAGATAATGGCCAAGATTAGAAAGCACCACCTCTGCACTGAGTGTACATATTGCACTGATAATGAAGGAAATCATTGTCCCTAGAACTGCAAAACCTCTTCATCCATTGATATAAAGGACAAATGGGAAAATCTGGTGGTGGAGTCCAGTTCTGGGCTCCCCTGTTCAAGAAGTACATGGAACTTCTGGAGAGGGTACAGAAAAGGGCTACAAAAATGATTAAGGGACTTGAACATCTCTCTAACAGGGAAAGGCTGAGAGAGCTGGGGCTGGCTAGCCTGGAGAAGAAAAGAGGAGGGATCTGCTCAGTACTTAATGGGTGGGTGTCAGGAGGATGGGGCGAGGCTTTTTTCAGTGGTGCCTGGTGAGAGGACAAGAGGTAACAGGCATGAACTGGAACATAGGAAGTTCCATCTAAACATAAGGAGAAACTTCTTCACTTTGAGGGTGGTAGAGCACTGGAACAGCCTGCTTAGGGAGGTGGTGGAGTCTTCTTCTCTGGAGAGATTTCAAACTTGCCTGGAGGTGATCCTGGGCAACCTGCTCTAGGAGAACCTGCTCTGACAAGAGGTTGGACTAGATGATCTCCAGAGGTCGCTTCCAACCCTCAGCAGTCTGAGATTCTGTGATTCTGTGAAGGGGAGGACCTGCAATCCATATATCTGAATCATATTTACAAGTGGTAATCACTAAATCCCAGTGCTTTTGTAATTATTCTCCTGACCATGAGCTCTGACCAGAAAACCCAGAAACACAGGCTGGGCTGCTTATTTATAACAGAGGGACTCTGAAGAGAGGAAACAGCTGAATGCCACAGTGGCTCCACACACTGATTCACTCCAGTTTCTGTTCAGCAAAAGACCATATCTAATTCTGCTTCCTGGGAGAAAACAGACCTTAACCAAAAACTCCTCCAAGTTTTTGGCTAAAGCTTAGTGCAATACATTCTTTTCCAGAAGTGGTAGATGACAGAAGACAAAAAAGCAATCTCTGATCAGACATTACATGTCCTTCTCCTGCCTAGGCCAAATCTGCCCAAGTAAAAGCTAACTTGGCACTTTTTAGAAGAGGTGGAGTCAGTGCTGCCTTGGTTGGTGATCCTTATTCCACTAAATTGTATTCCACATTCAAACTCCAAGGATTTTTCACATTCTCTCACTCTTTTCAATTATTTAAAATAGAAGAGCACAGCCCATTCTTTTCTCAAGAGCCTTATTACCCATCAGGAACCCCACTATGAGGCCAGACTCTTTTCAGTGGTGCCAAGTCACAGGACAAGGGGCAATGAGCACAAACTAGAACCCAGCAGGTTCCATCCTAACAGGAGCAGAAAATTCTTTGCCATGAGGGTGCCAGAGCCCTGGCTCAGGCTGCCCAGAGAGGTTGTGGAGTCTCCTTCTGTGGAGAAGATTCTAACCCCACCTGGAGGTGATCCTGGTCAACCTGCTCAAGGTGAACCTGCTTTAGCAGAGGGGTTGAACTAGACGACCCCCAGAGATCCCTTCCAATCCCCACCAGGATTGTATTCCTCCATGTGCCTGTAACTCTGGCAGATTGTTCAGACACCTGTTCTTTTGTAGGCAGAATTGCTGCAAACAAAGACTTTAAAAAGGACTAATAAAATAACATCTCACCATTTGAGAATGAATCTCAATCAGTATGAAGTCCTTTGAAAAAAATCCCTCAAGAAGTTCACTCCAAGGGCAGAGTTGAGGTCGCTTGCCAGTGATCATTCCTCTGCTTGCAGCACCTGGCTTTCCAGGAGATGGTGTAACTCCAAGAAATCCAGAAAAGATGGGGTCCCTAGCTGTAAAAAACTGGTGACTTTTACTGGTGTAACAGTAAGTCTTAATCTAGGCTGTGTTTATCTACCCAGCAGTAATAACACGACAGGAAGGATAAGCCTTGATTAAGGCAGTAGGGTGTCACTAAACATCTTCTGTCAGATAAAACCTTGACCACAGAAAAAGCTGAGAGGGATAAATTCTGGAGCAGATGCATAAATAAGCAATAGCTGAGCCATGTGAAATATAATAAAACACAGACTCACAGGCACTGGAGATGGAAAAGACCTATTAGGTCATGCACTCCCAGCTTCTGCCAATTCAGTATTGGCCCCTAGAGTGATGTGCTGAACTTTAAGGGAAAAAACCAGCCTGCCAAAAGCTTTGTCAAGCCTCTTACACTTGCTCCAGAAGACAGAAATGAAAAATTCCAAACCTAATGAACAGGCTTCAAGTCATGGAGGACTGACAGTGCCAGGAAAACTTGATTGTATCCCCACTGCCTTACCAAACCTCGTTGAGGAGCAGAGGGGTGGCTTTCCAAAGTCCAGAGCACTTCCACACTGTATGACTGCTGCAGCTCAAACTGGGCTAATCAGAACTGAACATCACAGAGGCTTTGACTTCAGGCATGCTACAGGAATTTGGGTTCCTCCAGCAGCTACACAGAGAATATTTCTGGAGACTCAAGCTGTTTACAAGTGCCAAGTGAAGGCATGTTCCTTCTAGACTGATGCCTCCAACCACATTAATCCAGTCATGAAACAGTCTTTATAGCCCCCGTGACTAGGTATTCACTTACCAGGGTGTTTTAGCCCTCAGCCTCTCCTCACCTACACAGTCTTGCACTGGAGCCACTTTCTGTGATTCTCTGGTTTGTAGGAAGCTGTCAGAGCTAGAAGGGTATGTTGCATCTCACCACCTTCAACATGGCTTGGAAATGAGTTGGAGAGGGAGACCACTGCACCACCTGACTAACACCTGGATCAAGAATCCTGAGCATCCTGCAAAAAAGGTACCTGCCACCAACCATCACCAAGCACCATGCAAATAACTGCACCTCTTAGGCAAAGGCCTGGAAATACAGTAATGTGTGTTTTCATCATGGGAAGGGAATCCTAAAGGAGACCAAGAATGCCTTTGGCAGTGGAGACAAGGGAAAAGAGACAGCAGTTGAGAAGTATCTGAGAAGGACAGTGTGAGACAGCTGTCTGAGGGTAATGAAGTGAAGCTGATGATCAGGAGACAAAAGTGACAGCAAAAAAAAAACCAGAAACAACATCAGGAGCCACTTCTGTAAGTAAAAGGGACTGTTCACACTCTGCACTCCCAATTCATTTATCTACCAGCACTGGCTTCAGGCCCAAGTAGCTGAGATTGCTGAACAAGTTCCTGAGCGTTTCCATCTCCCAGCAAGGGCAGTAGAAGCAGATGGGACTCAAAAGCGACACTGAGGGCATGGAAGAGCAGGGACACCAGTCAGGGAACAAGGTCAGCTTGACAGAAAAAGAGAAAAGTCATCTGAAAAACAGGAAAGCGGTTTTTTTTCCTGAAGGATTCAACTCATAAGTGGTCTTCCAATTTCATGGGAGCAAGACTGTTTTTATAATCCTAGCAACTCACAACTTGGAAGGTTTTTTAAGGTTTTCTAGTCTAATATACTCCAAAAGTGAGATTTAAAATTTACCCTTGCACAAACAAACAATTCCATGTCTTACACACCATCCATATCCCTCCTACAAAGCTTCACCATGCCTGGGGCTTGAGCTGCCACCTAAACACCCACAGAAAACATCAAGTGTTTGACCACTGGTGATACATATACAACAATACTGAAATGTTCTGGGAGACTACATTCCTTCCATGTTGTACAAACCTGGTCTACTGTATCTGTGACACATCCATCAAGCTTGCAAACACAGGCAGGATTTTGCCATGCCATATTTAGTAAATATCTTCTACAATCTGAATCATCATACTGGATGAAGAAGAACTGACAAAGAGGGGAACAGCACTTTCAAAGCAATTCCCCAGTTTTCCACCCAATCTTACCACACTGCAGCTCAAATTCCACCTAACGTAAGTTCCCAGGAAAGTAAAAACATTGGGTTCAGTTTTGGACACCTCACCACAAGAAGAACATGGAAGTGTTGGAGCATCTTCAAAGAAGAGATACAAAGTCTTGTAAGGAGCTGAGGTAGCTTAGCCTAGAGAAAAGGAGGATCAGGGAGATCTCCTTGATTTCTACAACTTCCTGAAAGGAGGCTGTAGTGAGGTGGGGGTTGATCTCTTCTCCCAGATAACAAGTGACAGGACAAGAGGAAACAGATGCAAGTTGCACCAGGGGAGGTTTATATTGGACATAAGTAATAATTTCTAGCCCAAAAGGATTGTCAAGGCCTGGAAGAGGCTGCCCAGGGCAGTGGTGGAGTCACCATCTCTGGAGGGATTGAAAAGCCATGTAGATGTGGTGCTGAAGGATGTGGTTTAGTGGTGTCCTGGCAGTGTTAGGTTAACGGTTGAACTCAATGGTCTTAAAGGCCTCTTCCAACCAAAATGCCTCAATGATTATAAGAAGGAGTACGTTAAAAAAGCCAAGTAATTTTCACAAGTGACTTAGAGGAAAAGGCCCTTTCTGCACTCACCATGGTTTGAGTGTCTCACACAGTCCCCCAGCACGGCGCTGAACTGCCTCTGAGCTTCTGGCTCCGAGAAACAATAGTAGCTGTGGCGGGCGAAGGGCTGCCATAGGTAAACCGGGAACTCCTTTGGGAGCTGAACGAAGGCTTGAGCGACATCCTTCTCACTCGTCCCTGCACAAAAAAACACAACTCCAATTGAAATCTGTGGAGTTCTTGGGAAGGTTTGGCTCTTTTCCTGTGCTGTGAAAGATCTTTGCTAGCAGGGTAAAATGAGACATGACAAAATTGAGTCTTCTTCTTGAACCAGGTGACTGGGCACAGAGGACAGGGAGACATAGCTGGGATAGGCAAATGCAGCAGGCATCAACCCCCTCCCTACGTTATACCCTAGCAACTTGATGTCCTCTCTTTTTGTATTCAAGGCAGTTATAAACTACAGATGTTTTGGTAGAATTTCAAAGAAACTATTCCATTGGATTGTACCTGCTAAGGGCAAGGTTTTCATTGCAAATAAGTAAGTTTGTGGGCAGCTTTGTCTCTTCCACACAGAGACCATATAGAAGCATGTAGTCTTCCACACAGAAACAAACTGCATTAAACTGTGTAGAAACAGCAGCAGTTTCCTTGTCTCCAGAGTGTCCAAACTCATAAGATGGCCTTATGAACCTTCAGGCCCTTGAAGGTGAAGAAAAGAAAGTATTAAGTATCCCCAGTTTTCCCCTGCCCTGAGTCCCTGTGCACAGATGTTGTTGTACAACAGCATTTATGGATGACCAAACCCAATCTTGTCTCACTGCCATACATTGAGAGCCCAGACACAAGAGATTCATCTTGGAGGGTCTCCAGCAACACACAGAAGGGGAGAAGGGCCATGGAATACTAACTAAAGTCTTTGTGAAGGGAGAGCCATGAGAAGCCTCAAGCAGCCTTGGGCTGCTCCATGTCACTCAATCCCAACTCCTGCCAAGCTGTGGTGGCACACAGAGGACACCTCCAGGCACCACTACCCCATGCTACCCTCTAACAGCCTTGAGAAAGGGGTCTAAGGGGGACATCTCCTAATACTTATAACATATCCCTTTCCTTATATGGCATCCCATTTTCCAAATCTGACTCTGCAAGATGAGATCTGCTCCCTTAAAACCAAATTTTCTCCATCTTTATGGAGTGAAGACAGACAGGACCACAGCGGTTCCTGTCCCAGAAACAACAAATTCAGCAGCAGCAACCTTCCTGCCCTCTTTGTGGGAATTATTATCAACTGTGAGTCAACACAGGCAGCTGGCATCTAAAAATGGAAACAAATAAACCAGGAATATTAACAAAGCTCAGGAACAATGGTGGTGTGGTTCCTGCCCTTCTTCTGCACGGCTTCCAGCAGCTTTGTGCTGGGATGCTAGGAGGAAAAAAGGGAGCCAGTTCTGAACATAGCTTATAGCTTCTACTGTCTATGTTCACCCTGGAGTTATGCTTTGCCTTAGAAAAAGGGCTGTGTGTATCTTCTATTGCCCTGGTTGAAAGTCTAGCCTGAAAACCTACTCAGAAGAGGTCTGTGTTAAGGAATGGAGCCTGGGGTTTGGCAGTTCAGCAGAGACCAGGACTTACCAACAGGATCTGGAAAATGTTTATCAGACAGCAAATTGTAGTCTTCTTCTGAAGTTAGCACTTTGCCTCCTGCAGGCACAATGTGATATTTAGGGCTGGCTCCTTTCTGGTAGGCCTGGAAAATCAAGAGAGACAAACAGAGGTTCAATGAGAGGGAAAACATAGAATACCCTATAACAAAGCAGGGATATTCCTCAAAATGAAGGGGATTTTTTTTGTCAGATTGAATTTTGGATATATTCCCTAGACACATCAAATCTAAAACATGGTTAAATGTAAAAACTGTAATTATAAATATCCTCTCAGTGCTTATCAGCCATGGCTAAGAGTCATGGAGAGAAGGGAGGGGATGGGATTTAGTTCTAAGCCCTATTTGTTTGATCTGTTAGCCAGGACTAGTTTGGCTACAGCAGCTGCCAAACAAAAAGCTTCACCCTAGTCAATGTGAAGCCACCCAAAACCTGCTACTTCAAATCCAACTGCAGAAGCACAGGGACATCTAACAATAACAGGACAGATAAGCATTTGATGATAGGCAAAGCAAAATTCAAAGAGCAGTTAAAATGGCTTGCTAGCTCTTGCAAACATATATGGCCAAGACAAGGTGCCTCGTTGTATCCTGAACCATCCCTGTGGAGCTTCCAGCCAGCTCCACAAGGCTGCAGCCACCTCAGTAAGGACAACATTTCATCTAGTACTGCTGAAAGAAAGGCAGCAGTGTAGCAGCCAATTCACTTGATCTCAGTTTATTTAGGAGCATAGAAGACTAGAAGAGGAAGAAGCATTTACCTCTTTGGTCTCAAAGCAATCCACAGTGTAGTCATTTTTGATAACAACATATCTCTCCTTCCACTTCTTCAGGTCCTCAGCAAAATGCAGCAGCTCTGCTTCGTACAAGACTGTCCCAGCTTCCAGCGGGGGCTACAAAGGTAGTTTTTGAGATTTGAAATGGCTCTGGATTATTGACCATTTAGAAGCCTTTATTTCTACATTTCTGGAAAGCTGCTATGAAGGCTTTTGAGGTTTTTTGAGATAGGGTTCCGTCACTTCTCCTGAGCTACCTGTGAGAGGACTAGAGGAAATCACAGAATCATAGAATTATCAGGATTGGAAGGGACCTTAGAGGTCATCTAGTCCAACCCCCTACAGTGAGTAGGCAATCTCCAACTAAACCAGGTTGCCAAGCACCCTGTCCAGCCTTGCCTTGAACACCTCCAGGGATGGGGCCTCAACCACCTGCCTGGGCAACCTGTTCCAATGTTCCACCACCCTCATGGTAAGGAACTTTTTCCTAATATCCAATCTCTATCCTGCTCTTCCCTAATTTAAACCCATTACCCCTTGTCCTATCACTACAGGCCTTTGTAAACAGGCCTCAAGTTGCACTAAGGGAGGTTTAGATTGGGTATCAGAAAAAATTTTTTCGCTGAAAGAGCTGTTAGGCATTGGCACAGGCTGCCCAGGGCAGTGGTGGAGTCACCATCCCTGGAGGGGTTTAAAAAACATCTAGATGATGTACTTAGGGACATGGTTTAATGGCATGGAAGTGGTAGGTTGATGGTTGGATTTGATGATCTTAGTGATCTCTTCCAACCTTAATGATTCTGTGATTCAAATGCAATTTGGAGTCACAAACATCTCTCTGATTTGGACAGATACTACATATACTTCCAGGCTGAACAATCCAAACACTCAGCCTGTCCCCACAGCAGAGGGCTTCCAGCCCTCAGATCATTTTTGTGGCCTCCTCTGGACCCATTCCAACAGGTCTTTGTCTCTCCTGTGCTGAGGACTCTGGAGCTGGACACTGTAGGTGAGGTCTCCCCAGAGCAGAGCAGAGAGGCAGAATTCCTTCCCTCCACCTGCTGGCCACAACTCTCCTACCTTGGCTTTCAGGAACCGGGACTGGGAATCCCGGTGCTGCTCCAGTTCATTCTGCACGTGCTTGCAGAAAGCCACTGCATACTGGCGCCTGTAGTGTGGGCTGAAGTTCTTGATGACAGCCTCTGTTTTTCCTACAGCAGAAAGGGAGATTGAATTGTATTTGATGGATGTCAGTTCAGAAACTGTAATGCAGAACCAAGGCAGTTATCACCAGTGACGTAAAATATTACCCAAGTATACCACCAGCCACTAGGTGCACAGCAGATCAGGAAACCCTAGCAGATGCATTCAGCTGCTGTCATAACCAAACGCAGGAGGAGTTTGTCCAGGAAAACACCAGGCTTTGGATGTTGTTTTTCCTTCTCAGAGTGGGGAAAAAAATGCCCCAAATCCATTTTTCTAAGAAAAGATGCTATATGCCTCCCCCTGGGACATAGTGCACAGAGCTGGGGGGGTTCCAGAGCTGATAAGGCTTTCAAAGAAACCAAAGACAGGTGATACTGGCTAGTGTTTAGCCTTGTTAGCCAATTTTATCCCAGAGTGAGATTTTAAAGCTGACTCAAAGCTCCTGACTCAAAACATCAAAAAGGATGTTTTCTAGCCTTGGATACTGCAGTCTCTTCTTTGTTTTAATGTAAATAGACACTCAGTCATGCTGCAATAAACACTAATCTTCTATTGTCTTGCTAAGATCAAGATCTCAGCAGCAGCAGTAACAGCAATAAACACACTGACAGTCTAATTTCTGGGAATCTTAAAGCCATTTAAATGTAATTAACTCATTAAGTCTATCAAAGAAATAATAATGCTTTACAGCAAGGGAAGCAAAGCTAAAAGTTAAAGCCATGTGCACACAGGTGACTCAAAGCATCTGCAGCAATGAAAAACCCAAACCCCAGACTATGATCTAGACAACATCCCAGTTGTCCTGCATACTGGAGAGGTGCCTTTCTTCCTTGAGTTTATGGAGCCCCATGACAAAGGGCTTTTTCTGAGTGTACAACAGAGAAATGTACCTCTACGCAATCAATGCCTTCAGCTAAACTGAAAGGCCCTTTTGCCCCACTCCTGCCCCTTTCCGATCACACTCCACCACCAGGTTACAAACGTGCTGCCCCTCTGGGCCCTGCCTGGGTGCACAGAGCAGACAGCGTGGCTGACTGCCCAGTATTCTGAGACCTATCCATTACAGGATGTGCTTACATATAAGTAAGGGAAGAGAAGGCTCCAAGGAGACCTTATTATGGCCTTCCAATACTTAACGGTAGCTTACAAAAAAGGAGGGAGAGACTTTTAAAACAGGCAGATAGTGACAGAACCAAGGGGAAGGGTTTTATACTGAGACAGAGAAGATTTAGATGAGATGTTAGGAAGAAATACTTCACTCAAGAGTGTGGTCAGACACTGGAACAGGCTGCCTAAATAAGTTGTGGCTGCCCCATCCCTGGCAGTGTTCAAGGCCTGGTTGGATGAGGCCCTGGGCAACCTGGTCTAGTGGGTGGCATCCCTGTCTATAGCAGGGGGTTGGAACTAGATGATCTTAAAGGTCCCTTCCAAATCAAACTATTCTATGATTCTCTGGTAATAGCAGGATACTGGTGCTGCTGAAGCAGAAAGCCCTTGCCTTTTAAAAACTACCCTGCTTTGTGCAGAGGCATAAACTTAATCTCCAAATAAGGATAACGCTTCCTCAAACCTTCTTTATAGCATTTTTTTTCCTTCTGGTCCCAGCCAGCAGTAGGATGTTGTCAGCCTCAGCCCCAGTGGAGTTTCCTGCTCAGGGTTTGTCCCTGTTTTCCACCAAAGCTTATTCTTTTTCAGCTTGCAGTGGCCTCTTAATCTGTTACAGAGAGCTCTGGGACACTGGACCTCACTTGACTACTGCCTGCATCCTGCAGTAAAAATCTGTAGAGGAAGTGGGACAAAGAACAAGAATCTGGTGTTGGGAAAAAGACCCCAACAATTGCAGGAAATACCTGGAATTTTGGCAAAGTCTTTCAATTATGGCTAAATCAGCTCAGAAGGGAGATTCTTCACTAGTCAGCTTGCAGTATGATGATGAAAGAGAAAGGAACTATGCAATTCATAACATAAGTGAGAAATATGACATCAAGGTAATTTTCCTGTGCAGACTATATTTACAATCAAGCAAAACATGAATTGAGTAGTAAATGTTTATCAGGCTGTTTATTCATAGAATTGTTTAGGTTGGAAAAGACCTTGAAGATCATCGAGTCCAACCACTAACCCAGCACTGCCAAGTCACCACTAAACCATGTCCCTCAGCACCATATCTACACAGCTTTTAAATCCCTCCAGGGATGGTGACTCCACCACTGCCCTGGGCAGCCTCTGCCAGGCCTTGACAACCCTTTCAGGGAAGAATTTTTTCCTAATATCCAACCCAAACCTCACCGGTACAACTTGAGGCCATTTCCTCTTTTCCTACTTGCTTATTCCTTGGGAGAAAAGATCAAGCCCCCTCCAGCCCCCATCTCCTTTCAGTTGTATTCTAGTCTTTGCACTACTTCTTGCAAAGGATCTCTGCATTGAAAATACTACACCCTCTTAAAATCAGAGGAAAAAGGTTTTTAAAAGAGATTTCTCATGGCACCACACGATCTCGCCTCGCACCTCTCGGCTCAACAGGAATTACACCTCCTCCTGCATGTGGGAAAAGAAGCAGACAGACTCTTGATCCATTATTCATTGAGGGATCTTGAAACTTTTGGTTTAAAGAAACTTATCTGAAAATAAACACGATGGAAACAGTCATGAGTAATAGAAACTCCCCCCACAAAATGATAACATGGGGCAACTGGAGATAAAATACTCCAGAGCACTTAAAAAATGAGTTCCCCTAATTCTTTTCCAAATTTAGTATGGCTTGCTTAGTCAGAGCTGTTTATATGGAGCAAGGCCAACTTTCTCACTTGGTTGGTCTGGCAGCACCACAGCTCCAGCCTGTATAAATGTGATCTGAAATCCAGCAGTTAAGATGTTTACCCTAGGAGAACATATAGTTTGATCAACTGCAGCAGAAGCCTGCATGCAACCAAAATTACCAACAGAAGACAACGGTGGAAGGATTTCTGTCAAACTAACGTGGCAAGGGTCTGGCCCATCCCACTGAGGGCTGAGATCTTCCTCCAGAATCAACTTTTGCTAATGTTTCAGGATGCAACTCCTGTTCTGCAGAACCACCCTTGCACTTGATGACAAAAGTTTAGCACAAGTTATGAGAAGACTTAAGACTAAGCCCAAATGTCATTGCATTGAAAAACAAGAAACATCTGCCAGTAGCCCCAGTACAAATCAGGAATCCTCTCCCAAACTTGTTTATGCTTTTTTCTCCACTGCCTTTAACCTTCTTAACTGTGTGTCACTGCACTGGACACTTGCACATAACTCCAAGGCATCAGACCCAGAGCATGGCCTCTATTACCTGACTTTTTGTATTAAGTTTCACTGCTTTTATTGAAATAAACTGACATACAACTCTGAAAAATAAGGGCACTCTTTGGCAAGTTCTGCTGGTCTAGCTGCTGACTCTCAGCCTGGTGGCCTGGCCATGTGCAGCCCAGCCAGTTCGCCCTGCCAGGCTTCTCTGCTCTCAGCATGCTGCCAGGTAGCTGGTATGGATGCAGGTCAGGAAAATTCAGAGGAAAAAAAGGTCAGAAAACACTAACTTCTTGGCTGGCATACAAGAGAGGGGTTGCTCACACTCACCAAACTTCAGCCATTTGGAAGTTAGGCAAAGAAAGAAGTAAGGACTTGTAATAAAAGTTATTTGGCTTCAGTATAGGTGTTTGATAATAAGATGACCCTTGCAAGGGTGGGAAGATGACCATGACCCTTCCTCTTCATAGTACAACTGCTTGCACTCAGCACCTTTTGAATGGTGTTTACAAAAAACACCACAATCAGTGATACAAATCTCTTTGGAGGTCTGGGGAATTTATCTTCTTAAATCATTTAAGCCTACTAGAAAATACACTGTGCACCCTGAGGGACATAACTGTAAAAAAAGTACATGAGTTGCTGTATCCAAGCAAACTGTAGAGAAAAGAAAATCTGAAAGAAACAATAAGCATTGTACATGCTGAATGCCAGCACACCCAGCACTCCAAACAAGTGGTGAGACAGAACAGGGACAAGTGACTTTGTTCTTGTATTTCTTCCACAAGGTCACAAGCAAAGCCAGCAGAAGTTAATACAAAAAGACCAGCTGACCATGTGGTGTATCACCAGCCAGGAGGGCAACCCACAACTGAGGACATTGTTTTAAATGATAAAACAGACTTCATGTTATTCAGCAAATTCAGTACCAAGCTTCAAAATTACTTCTATCCACCCACCCAGATGTTCTCGCAGCCTGTCAGGGTATCACCAAAACCATTTCAGTGTTCAGCTCATGGATTTACTTCTTCCCAAGTCCAAGATGAGTGCAACCTTTGATGGAGATGAATGTCTAAAATTGTAGATGATCTATTTGAGCCCTGGATGTCAGTATCAGCAGCTCTGAAATGGGTTAGATGCTTCTGTGAAAATAGAGAAGCAGGTTCTGCTGCAAAACTGTGCAGAAAAGCTGCTCATTCTGATTTTACCTGTTCACTTCAAACATTATCACTTATTAAATGCATCTGGCCACCAGACAACCTGTAAAAGCAGTTCTCTGGCATATCCTCTCTAATGGTGCTCACCACTTTCCAGAGCTCTGGGACATGTAATAGTGCAACAGGAACTACCAGCACGCCCCTCTTTCCTGCAGTCTTCCTTCTTGTGCAGTACTTATGGTATCACCCAGTAACTGCTCAAATCCACATGCCCCCAGACTTTATCCTACATGGACAGGGAGGCAATATAAAATACTCTGTTTGTTGCTGAAAAGCATAGCTCAGTTTGGTCTTTATTTACAGAAACAATATTTCAATTATTCTTGAGTCATGACTTAATACTTGTTATGAAAGAAAAGGATGACAGGCACAAATCCCATGTTCTGGTTTGGCTGAATCACCTCTTGACAGGTTTGTTTGCACTCACTCAGCCAAACCAAGAAGCTCTCTAGTGGAAGCATCCCTCTTCCCCTTGCAGATACACTGAAAAGTGTGGTTTGCACCTGATAAAATATTGAAACCAACACTCTCAGCCTTCTTTTGTATTAATGGAGACAATTCTAATTAAAAACTTACAATGCTGCAACTACACTGGTGTGCACACCTCCCAAATTATCCATCTGCAATGTGGACAATGAATTACACTGGTACAATTCCAGCTAGTCACTCAAAATTCAATGCCTAGGAAAGAATCGTACTCATCACACCTCAGATCATCCTCTTCCTAAATCTCAGCCCAGCAAAACCACACTGTGCATTGAATTTTTCATTCTGCACAAGAGAGAGGAAGAAGCACTGCTGCTTCACCCTGTGGGGAAGGAGGTTTCTTCCCATGGCTGCAAAAAAGCATCAAAGTTATGAGTCTCAAAAATAAGTGTGGAATTATGACATGACCCTGCTCACTAAACCTTGTGTAAAACAAGCTCTGAAGATTAAAGGTGGGGAAGGGAAACTACAGCTCTGCAGTGAAACAGCTAAGCTTTACAATTCAAGTTAGTTGAGAATCACCAAGAAGTGGTAGCAGAGCATTAGCCACCTGGATCCAGGGTTCTTTAAAGCTATGGAAAGGTCTGGTTTGACATGAAGGAAGGAAGATGCACTGATGCTGAGCTGTAAATGGAGACCTCGACTGAGTCTCCCTGCACGCTTCAAGCCAATCTGGTTTTCTCACACTGTACTTAGACTTTACTACAGCAGCTGTTTCTCCCCCAAAGTCCCAGTTTGGGTTAGGACACAGCCTTCTGCTCTCTTCCAGCTGTGAAAAGGGTGCAAAGGAAACACAACTGGCTGCACTGGAGTAAAGGAGGTCTTACCTTCCCTCATGAAACCAATGAGACTGATTGCTAAATTTAGTCCAGGAACAATCCATGGGGAGAAGCAGAGAAAATGAGGCAAAAGGGCATGAAATGAAAACAAAGAGGAACAAGCAGAAGACAGGAGGTGGCCCTCTGGCTGCCAACAGCATCTTGACATCAGAGATCTGCCAGTGGCCTCCTTTTTCCTATTTTCTCTCATCCAGTGCTGAGCAAGACAATCAAGATCCCAGTATTTTCAAAACACTGTGTAAAAGGAAACAAAGTCACCCAAACATTTCTGGGTTTGGGGTTGGTGGTGGTTTTTTTTGGTTTGCAAAGCTAAAAAACCCTATTAAACTTAACCATTCCTCACTTGGCAGAATTAATGCCTTTGGTTCTTCTGGATTAAAGCAGGGACCCAACTAATAAAAATATACCTGCTGCTAGCAAATTTAGAATTAATGCTGGAAATTTTATCCTGAAAAGAAGCCAAGGAAAAATCAAAACAATCCTTAACTTTCTGCAACTGCAGCAATGTCAGAGATGAAGGATTGCCTTTGCATTCACCAAGTCTACTCTTCCTACAGCCAGCCAGTGCCTGCCATCCAGATCCCTAGAGGCAGAAGAAATACTCCTAGGTCGCAAGGTTCTAAGTTAGGGGAATTTAAGGAAAAAAACCAAAACGGATAAAGAACTGTGTTCTTTGATCTATGGGGATATGCTCATCAATATCTAAAGGGTCAAGAGAATGGGGCCAGACCCTTTACAGTGGTGCCCAGTGACAGGACAAGGGGCAATGGGCACAAACTGGGACCCAGGGAGGTTCCATCTGAACAGGAGGAAAAGCTTCTTTGCTGTGAGGGTGTCAGAGCTCTGGCTCAGGCTGCCCAGAGAGGTTGTGGAGCCTCCTTCTGTGGAGAGATACCAAACCCACCTGGAGGTGTTCCTGGTCAACCTGCTCAAGGTGAACCTGCTTTAGCAGAGGGGTTAGACTAGATGATCCCCAGAGGTCCCTCCCAACCCTCAACCAGTCCAGTATTCTGTATTTAGAAAGAACTTGACGTAACTACAACAGGGGACACTCGCAAAACAAGACCTTCGTCTTATTATCGCTCCTGCCCAAATGCTGAGGTTTAAGGTCTAATTACTTGTGTCCCAGCAAACTGCTGAAAAGCATTTGTTTTCTTTTTCAGACTTCTACTTTTAGCCATAGTTCAGAGAGATGCCAAAGCCCCACTGAGTGTCTGCCTGCGAGTCCCACGCAGGCACAGCTGCAGTATCGCTTGCCGGGATGGGAAGGTGATGGCACACAGCTCCGCAGGTGGATACTCAAAGTTGTCTTTTTTTCCCTCCACGGAGCTGCTTTCACTAAAACACACATATATATGGTGTAGTCAAGCTCCGAGCCCAGCCACTTCACAGTCTGCCAAGTGTTGTACCTGATGTTTCTTCTGCCTGAATGACTTTCAGTTCCTCAAGTGCTCATGAAAGCATCACTGAGAAGACAATAGGCTTAGTGCTGCTGTTTGGTTTTTCCACCTAAGAAGACTTCCCAGGAATAAGTACCAGTCAGCTATTGTCTCCCTATCTAAATGTGTGTTGGAGTCTCCTGGGCTGCTCAGCTCTTCTGCCTCAAGGTTTCAATGCTCTTTCCTTTTTGAAAGAAAAAAAAAGTTGCCTCTTTTCCTCTCTATTTAGCTATCTTTCATGTTCAGAAGGGCTTGTGACAACATCACACAAATTGAAAGGAAAAAAAACCCAAATCAAAATCACCTTCTTCCAGCACTGCATGTATACAGTAGGACCACGTGAGCTTTTGGGCCTGGAAACACAGCCAGGCAGGTTATTAGTAAGAAGAGGAAATTTGTTCCTGAGATTTCATTTGGAAAGGGTTTGGTAAGAGCTTTCCTGCTGGTTCACAGTAACCCTGTACTCCTCAAGGTCTCCAGCAGAACCTCCATGGATAGACACACCAGAAGTACTCGACCATACACCATGACTTGTGGTAACACAGAACCAGCACATGTTCAAGGCCTGGTTTTATATCTGTGGTGGCAATATTTCAATTAGTGCATTTGACAGTTTGCTTTCATTGCTTTTGCATTTGTACAATCAATTATGGAGCTCCAGCTTTATAAGTCTCAAGTTCTTCTCTCATGGGTCTCCATAAAGTTCTCTCCATCAGTCCACTCTGAGCTCCTACCAAGGTAGATGCTGATACTTCCTCTCTTTTTGGAGAGGAATATTCTCCTCTGTTTTGTTTGTCCATATCAAAACTCAAATTCTTCATCTTTCTGTGTTTTATCAAGTGTTTTACTTAGGGGACTAAGGAAAAAACAGCCTTAAGAATGCAACGTGCAAGAGCTGATAAGAATAAAAACTTTTGTGTGGTAAAGAGTTTTATCTGGCAAATTTATGTATATCAGATTACACTTTCATTTTCTGAAAGCAGAAGTGATCACTGGCAATGCTACTTTAAATAGATTTAGCTCCTATCTACTCAACTGCATGTTAAGCACGCTGTCACAGCTCATTCTACCAGGGAGGCAGACAGGCAGCAGCCTCATTCACAGACTTCCAGATGGGGAGGAGGATGCTAAAAGCACCTTAGGGTGGCAAAAGGGCTCAGAAAACACCTACGTTAGACCAGGTCTTCGTAAGAAAGAGCAGATTTGGGAGAACAATCAACAACTATGATTATGGGAGGTTGCTGCCAAATGTCAAAATCCTTTGTCTTTCCTCAAACCCCTCAGTGAAGTGATTGCCAAAGATGAAGGAGAACCTGTGAGATGGTTTGGGTTTTGCTCCAGCCTCTGCAGGGCTGCTCTGCCAAAATTTGCCACGAGCCCACATAAGCATCCAAAACCCACAAACTGCCTCTAACAGAGCAATGCTGATTTTGAACCTCATCCAAAGCAGAATTCCTACCAAGGCTGCCTGCATTTACTGGCTACAGCTACATTTCAAGCCATGGTTGCAGTCTTCCATGATAGCTTAAAGTTTTCTATGGTAGCTTTCTGAGAAACAAATGCAGAGACTCACATAAATCCACTCTCTGTCTTCACTTGGGCTGATGGGATTCACCAGCCTGATGAAGTGCAGACTGAGCACTGAATTTCTACTTGATATTTTCGATCTCACACCATTCAAGAGCTCTTGAATCCACAAAAACCTTTCTATGCCTTTACCTTACTCCTAAAGACCACTACTATAGAATATCTCTTCTGATGGGATGCCACCTACTGCAGCAGGCAAAACTTTGTACTCTGGGACACTACTTCTTCACTATTTACTCTTTTCAAGCATCACTGAACAATTAGTTCACCAACAGTTTCACCAGAGGTTTCACCTTAAATCAGCAGCTTCATACAAACAGGCAGGCTCTGTGTTAACTAAAAAGCAGAGCAGTGAAAAGGATCATAAAATAAGAACAGGCCAGGAATGTTGAAAACCTGTACTCACAAAACCTGCCAAAATTATTCATGGATTCTTTATAATTTCCACTGCAAAATCCACAGAAGGAGACTCCACAACCTCTCTGGGCAGCCTGGGCCAGGGCTCGGACACCCTCACAGCAAAGCAGCTTTTCCTCCTGTTCAGATGGAACCTCCCTGGGTCCCAGTTTGTGCCCATTGCCCCTTGGCCTGTTGTTGGCCACTACCAAAAGATTCAAGAACAACCAGTAGAGAGCAATGTGAAGAAGGTCAGAGGAGATAATGCAGCCTTGGCTTCAAGACTGAACAGATACCCTAACAAGTTAAACTATTAACTTCCTAGGCTTCCTCTAATTTGTAGAATGCTGTATCTTGACACTGAAAGAAAACACAGAATCATAGTAAAGAAACACATAAGATAGCACAAGTAAAACTGCTCCATTACCCAGCATACATATTTATTTTTAAGTTATTGAAATAAAAGTATTTTAAAATCATCACACCTACTTTGTTGTTGGAGGTTTGTTTTTTTCCCCAAAAACTGCTCTAGACAACTCACTTTTTAAACATACACTCTTCTTTGCTTGTCTGCTCTATATAAATATATATACATATTTATCTTCTGCTTAACATATTTATTCAGTCTGCAATAACTACACATCAGAGAGATACCTAATAAGCTCATCTTTAAACCCTACAGATCTAAAAAAAGATCCCATAAGCATGTTTTATGAATACAGAACAGTGTCAGCTGACAAATGTAGAGCCCAGTCCATACTATTGTGGTTGCAACTTAGAACCACATGGATCCATGTTATGGGCTTGGTTTTGCATTATTCAAGAGGACACAGGACTTCTGAAGGAAAGCAAGAGTATTTTCTGTAACTGTGAAGACTCCATTACGAAAAGATAATCATCCACACGACATGGTAAAGAAAACACAGAATATAAGCAATATTGCATTTTATCAGCAGTGTGCACTTCCCTGGAAGACTCCATAAGGTTTTAAAACTCCTAAAAGTTGCTACAAGATGCAACACCAAAAAGAAATACTTGAATTTGCAACTAAAACTAATAGGGGATAGAACTGACAAAGAAATATTTTCAGTTACCATAACCATATTGTTTTAGACTTACATCAGACAAAAGCTATTTCAACAGGAAAACCTGTCTTATCCAACAGCTGGAAAACTCATAGTCTTATTCTGGAAGGAAAGGGGACTTACTGCTTTTTACAGATGTCTCCATTCCCCTCATCCAAAAGAATATGAAGAGAGAGCTGGGCCCCATCTGAAATACAGCTTTCACATCCTCCCAAGGCTGTGCACACTCACACCTCTGGCACCAAGTCAGCCCACAATGCTATACCTAACGGTCACAGAAACTCAACCTGACATTTTGTAGAGCATCCTCAAATTGAGCTGGAAATGGATTTCTGGTTCAGTCTCTCAGAAAACCACGTGCCCCTTCCAACATCAGGGCTCTGAATACCTCAGCTGGATTCTATCCTGAAAATGATTCTTTTGCCAACGGTAACAACAAAAGCCAGCCAACATTGAGCGACACCGTTCAGCCCCAGCACCCTGCGAGTCCTGGCTGTGAGAGCATCCTTCAAGGCAAGCCTGACTTTGGTTTGGATTCACGAAAGTAACATCTGCCAATGCCAAGTGCTACAGAAAGAGCACAGCAGCTCTTCAGTTGACCACACTTCCTGCTGCCTAAACACTGAAGGCACGCTAAGGAAACCGTGGAGCGAGATTAGTAACTAACAAACCCACAAGCTCTTGCTCAAAATTACCATGTCATATTTTACACCCTTACTGAAAACACTGGGGTTATATGTTTGTTTACATTGGTAACTACCCTGTATCTTGGTGTGGTATCAGCTGTAGACATCCCCATTCTGCTACAAGATGTGCTGAACAGCTTCATGGGTTTTTTCCACCCGCAAGGGAAGTTGATGAATTCAGATGGGGACTTTCCTTCTTCGTTCACTTTGAACTCAACTCCTTCCTCCAACAAATCCCAGTGCTGCTTCACACTGGGCTGCTTCAGTTTAAGATATGTCACCACTCCTTGGCCCCAGCTCCCAAGGGATTATCATGATCACATCAAGCCCTCAATGCCCAGCCTCCAGTGTCTTCTACAGAAGCTTCTTTTGTCGCAGAACTTGGGTGTGTTTCGCTGCAAATATGGCCTCAGTTTTGTTCCAGGAACTCTCCCTCCTCATTGCTTTCCTTGGATTTGGAAGGACATCATTTAAAAGCTGCTTGCTGCTGGGCCCTCCTGGTCTCAGCTAAAAAAAGCAGTTGAAACTCAAGAAGAAGAGGAAGGAACTGAAGCTGTGGTAGAGAACAGTGGGATATATACAAAACACTGGGACCTTTACAGCTTCTGAGGAAACCCCATAATGAGAACAATTGGGCTGGCAAAGGACCTGCTCTGCTAATGAAATATCCATGGTACCCATGGGTCCAGATTGCCCACAGCAGTGGTGGGTGCCCCATCCCTGGAACCATTGCAGGTCATGTTGTCTGGGGCTCTGAGCAACCTGATCTGGTTGCAGATGTCCCTGCTGACTGCAGGGGGTTTGAATTAGATGTCACACAGAACCACAGAATCATTACAGTTGGAAAGGACTCTCAAGATCCTCTAGTCCAACCGATAGCCCTACACTACTCTTATCCCTAAATCATCCCCTGAAGAAACACATCCATCCTCATCTTAAAAACCTCCAGGGATGGTGCCTCCACCACTTCCCTGGGCAGCCTATTCCAATATCTCACCACTCTTTCAGTAAAGAAATTCTTCCTAATATCTAATCTAAACCTACCCTGGCACAACTTAAGCCCATTCCCTCTAGTCCTGTCACTAGTCACAAAGGAGAAGAGGCCAACACCCGCCTCATCCCTTCCAACTCAAACCATTCTATGACTCTATGATCTCTTCTCCTTCAAAAGCATCCTAAAACCTACCATCCACATAAATGAGCTGAAAACCTGGATGATTTTTGGGCTCCTCCTTACAAACGTATCAAATGCAGCCATGAGATCTGGGTACCTCTGTCCAGCCACACCCACAAATGGTCACTAGCCTCAAATACTCCCTAGGTCAGTATTTTTCCTTCTACTTCCCAGGCTCAGAGGACCAACTGATGGAGCACAAGCAGAAGTCATTAAAGCTACTTTTCTTTACAAACACATCTAAAACCACCATCTCCTAATCAAATTCATATGGTACCTGCCCCATTCCTTGTGGAGCTCTGAAAGTTTGTGGCACAGTGAGCAGGAAATAGCAGGGACTTGATTTATATTTAAGGCAGATAAATGCCACCCCAAGGAACCAGATCTGTCTCTGTGCCAGCTACAAAATGTAAACCTGAACAAAACATATGTCACTGATGGGAGAAGCTCTCAGATGGCTCCTGTCACCTTTTCCTGATTTACAGAAGAGCTGAGTACCTGAAGACACAACTGAGCAGAGTCTGGCTGGAAATCTGAGGAGAGCATTAAAATGGCCAGTTCCCTGAAAAATTAAGCACTAGGTTTGTCAAGCCCTAAATTAACAGTCATAACTCTTCCTGCATGAAATATAGCACCACTACCTCCCACAGTATCTCAGCAGGAAGATCAACTTATTGATGCTTGCCCAGCACTTTGTAGCTTGGCAGGTGCACAGGAAATCTCAGAAGGGGGGAAAAAAACCCAACTCAATCAACAAACCTAGGGCTTCCTACTGAATGAAACCAATAGAAAACTATACTTAAAAGCAGCCTTTGTGCCCTGATCTCCCTTAAGTATCAGCAAAGAGTTCAGGGCTTCAGATCCATGGAACTTTCTAGCTAACAGGGTAAGATTATATGGTAGAAAGTTGTGTTTGCTTTGTGGCATCACCGTTGTCTACAAAGGTTGAACACACCGTGGGTTCTACAGCTGTTTGCTAGACTGCCCAGAGGATAAGTGTGGAAACAATGTGAATTAGTTCAGCAGGTAAACACTGGCAGTGGTTAGAAACTCTTCCCACTCCCTTATTACAGCTCTATGGCACTAAATCCTTTCCCTCCTCTTGCAGGATATGCCTGAGCTGCTCAACAGAACATCCAAAGAGAGGGAGAACACATTTTCTTTAGCTTAATTCTAAAACAAATAAGTAAAAAGCTCATCCATTTTAGCTGCAGATTTCTCAGGAACACAATTTGAAGCAGGCACTTAGCATGGAAATTTCAGTCTGAAATTTTGCCAGCTGAAGACTGGCAAAGCCTCATTTGCAACTCAAAATACTGGAAAGTGTCTGGCAGACTAAACTACAGCCAATGGATATTACTTTACAGAATACCACAAGAGCAAAAAAAAAAAGCCTTTTTTTTTTTCTTTGCACAGACCTTGCCATTTAATCTTTGCCTGAGGATGCTGAAAGCTTACTTTTCCTCTAGTGTGACCACAAGAACATGTGGCACATCAAGTGCTAATATGCAAATACCACATTCAGTGAAAGCAAGGGGGTCTTCAGACAATATCCACCTAAGATACTTAATGCCCCCAATGCTGCTTCAAGAATCAAGTCTTCAGTTACCAAGACCCCAATAAAGCCCTACAGAGAATCACAACACAAATACTAACTGTGATTTCATGCAGAGGAAGGAAAACTTCATGTAAAGCTTTAAAACTCACTTCCTAAATAGCAGATGAGAGAGGCTGAAGAAGTGTGTTAGCTAAAATGATGATGGGATGAGTGTGCTGGACACTGAGTGGTGAGATGGTGGTGGCACCTTTTGCAAATCTGAAGCAATCTGAAGCCCATGTATCTCTGAGGAGAGTGAGGAAAAGCTCCTTGGCAGGCAGAGAGTTTCTAAATAAGCACACAAGGGCAACCTTTCTAGCTGTGAAGCCCAGCACACAGACCTATATACCAGTAGTAAGTCCAAGAAGGCATTGCTCCAGTGAATGAGTCACCCCAGGCAATGAGCAGGGAACCTTTAGAAACAATATGCACAGAGCTGCCTTTTGAGCTCCACAGAACCTGCGGTTACCTTGACCTGGGAAACCCCAGATATTTTTAGAACATAAAAAAGCTATAGACATTTTTTGCTAAGGTTAGCTGTGAAAGTATTTAGCTGTCACCAGCACTTTGAGGTCCAGCCTGTCCCCAGCACATATTCTAGCTGTTAACTCTACCTGCCTGGGATACATCAGCACGGTGCAGCTGGAGGTGCTGCAAAGCCCTGATCCTGCACCAGGGACTGGCACAAGCTGCTCCTCCCAGTCTTGGCACTCCCTGGCCCCATGCCTTCATTTCTCTAGACCTTTGCTTTAGGTCTGGTACTTTGCCTGCTTAAACAGTAAACAACCAGGAACGAGGATTGTCTTAACACTGCTTGTACCATGAACACTGTTTGTGAGGACCAACTTGTCCCAGACACGACAACTAATGTGCAATTGAGGCAGAGATGACCTCTTCTGCAAGTTGCCTGTTGCAATGCATGAGAGCTGCAATCAAAATGTACCTTGACCTTAGATGCAAATCAGAGAACAAACCTGGGAAAAACAACAGCATTTTTAGGGAGCTATGAACTGATTATCCTACACCATTAGCAAAGACCTCCTAACATGTCTACTATCATTTGAAAACGCTTCCCCACTGCTGGTGTTTAAGTGGAGAGCCCAAAAAAGGAGCCAGGTACTGATGTGGGTGGCTTTTCCTGGCACATTGCCTGACCAGAAACCATAATGGGGAGGATGCACCACTTCAGTGTTTGAGCAATGACATGTAGAAAAAACAACCTGAAGATCAGCTGACCTGCTCACTTTGCATGAATCTCAAAAGCAGAATTTATTTTGAAAGCTAGATCGTGGCTGGTTCATTGGAAGGTATGTAAAAGTGAACAGCAAGCCAGAAACGTCTGCTGCTGTTTTCCACCCTGGAGTTACTGCATCACTGCAGCTATCCCAGCCTATCAGGCAGCATAGTGCCAGGCCTGGTTTGAGGTAGTCCCTCAGGCATGCACGCTGCTCCAATCCACAGCACCTTCTGAGCCCTCGGAGCATGGCCGTGCACCTGCAACAGCCAGTGCCTATCAACCACCACAGTCACACTTTGATGGCCTCCCCCCTATTCACATCAGTAGAAAACTACCTGAGAGACATTTGGCTGGTCTGGCATTGAACAGGGATTGCACAACAACACAGAACATGTCACTCACAGCAAAAGCCTCTGTAGCACCTGCACGCTCCTTAGGCACCGCGCTGCTCAGGGCAAGGCAAAAGAACAGGCTTAGAATCAAGATCATCACAAACAATGTCAAAAAGTTCTTTTTAATAGCTACTGTTGGATTAGAAAATTTTTTAGCAAATAAATTGACAATTCCTATTTCACTTATTTCCTACAAGGACTCCAACCATACAGAAATAATCTACATATTTTTGAAAACAATATTGCTTTTAAATTTTTAATCATCTAAACAGAAGAACCCAAGAGTCAGTCTTAGTTTTATTTTCTACTTCCTTATATTCACAGAATTCCCAAAACCCAGCATGGTTGGGGCTGGAAGGGACCTCTGGAGATCATGTAGTTCAAACCCCCTGCTAAAGCAGGATCACCTTGAGCAGGTTGACCAGGAACACCTCCGGGTGGGGCTGGAATCTCTTCACAGAAGGAGACTCTACAACCTCTCTGGGCAGCCTAGGCCAGGGCTCAGGCACCCTCACAGCAAAGAAACTTTTCCTCCTGTTCAGATAGACTTTGTCCTGTCACTGAGCACCACTGAAAAGAGACTGGCCCTATCCTCTTACCTGTCACCTTTCAGATAGTTTGGTAGTTATATTGCTAGGTGAGACAATTAACTAGTTGTAAAAGAAAAAAAAAGATGCAATAACTAAATAACAACTTTGGTAGCACTAGAATGGCCTCATAGGTAGGCTTAAAGCTTTAGTACTAGCCAAAGTGTAAGAGCAACTCTTTAGTGTCCAAGATACTAACTCATATCTTATCACAGAAGCCTGAAGATTAAAAGCTTATGACTTGAAAAATTAGCACTTAATTAAATACCTAAAGCAACTGATTCACCGAAGTCTTAGGCTATGAATATCAAGTTCAGCATATAGGATCAAGTTTTTAGAAAACCCAAATAGGTAAACCCTTTCTTCACACAACTTTGAGCCATTTCCACAACCTTTATTCTTGCTTTTATGAAGAAGCTGGCCTCATTTCATCACTGCCCTTTAACTGCAACAGCAACTAAACTGCTTGCATGCATGTTTAAATACTTGAAGCCACTTCTAATTGTTCAAGTGCAAAGAGAATAGCAAGTTTATTACATGCAAAGGAAAAAGCGGGAGAAAGAAATGCTGCTGTTCTTTAAAAGGAGCCATGACCACACTGCTTATAAATATCCATCCTTCCAGATCTAGACATTGGCTTTTAAGCTGCTACTGCCCAAAGGCATCAACAACAAAGCTCCTCTAATCATTTCAGATCTTGCTTTTTCTCCCTTTAATATCAACAAAATTTCTACCAGACGCAATGACTATCTTCCAGTTCGTGGGCAAGCTGCACTAAGAGCCTCCAATCTTCAAGAGCTGGGAAAACATCAAGTACAAAAGAGCAGCAGATTCCTCACTTAGTGTGCCTCTCTGTTACAGGTTTTCTGGGCACAGGTGAGCATATTTTCCCCTTTTTCTATTGAAAAGAAGCTCTTTCTGTTGATATCTGTTCTTAATTCAACTTTGTACATAGTTTCTTCTACACAGCAGAAAAGCACGAACAATGCCACCCAGCAGTTTCCTTTCACTCATCCTACCCAAAAAGGACTTTCTATCCCAGAAAGAAACCACCTGGTTTTCAAACCAAGGCTCTGTAGCACATCATCTTTGTGGTTAGCTCTTGTGCAAGTAATATGGTCTGCTTTGGTGTAAGGGAGCTTGAGATGGTCCTGCTGAACAGGCAAGGAGCCTAACCCAGCTTCCTAGATGCTTTGGCCATGTCACAAAACAGATAACTGAGATTTCTGGGTTTGTGAAAACCTCAAGCCACTTACAGATGGGAAATGGGATGTGATCATGGACAGTCCTCTTACTGACAAAATGAAGGAAAACATCTCATCTCCTGCTTTGATCAGGGAAATTTTTGACCATGCCTGTTGCAAGAAAACATGACTGTAAGCTTCCAAAATTGCTTAGAGTACTTCTGAAAAGTTAATAAATGATACTACATGAGTAATGGAAACTGAACAGAGAAGGTAACTCCTGTCTCAATCTCTCAAAGCTGAAATTTGGAAGTTATCAAATACAGTGATTTCTGTTCAAGTTGGGTGGCAAATACCTTTCTCATCAATCATACACCTGGATGCCTTTTGCTTGCATTCAGTTTAAAGCTACAAAGAAGTGCCTGATCCCCTGAATTAAAGAACAGAAGAAGCAAAGAGAAAGAAGCTGCCTCACGTTTCCAGCACCATTTATTAAACCTATGGGATGAAAATCTGCTGCTGGCTCCCAACACCAACAACCTCCCTGAGGTCTACAATTTCTGAGAAAGCAAGTAAAGCCAGAAGCATTTTTCTTAAAAATCTCAATTGTTAAGGTCTTCAAGAACTTGGAAACTTAGCAAGGTGCATATAATGAAGAATAAAATCTCATAGCACACATACCCATCTTGATATTTCAATTGCCTATGCATTTTACTTCATTTTTCATTCCATGGGCACTTATGCCCATTTGGATTGGACTAGATAGTACTTGCTAAGTGCTAGCCTGCAATCATGAATTCCAGATTCAATACATGTTTGCAGAAGAAAATATTACTCTGCCTCTTTCTTAGATTTTGGGAATTGCAGAAAAATCCTATCAGCTTATACCATGTGAAAATGAAAAGTACTCTCCAAGGGCTACAAAGTAAATGCTGGTAAGTCCAGAGAGACATCACACTCCTGCTCTAGGTGATGCTCCGGCCATGCTCACCTGCAGAAACTGAAAGAGAGGCTTTCCAAACCATGGGAAGATACACCTTGTAACAGGCTAAGGGAAAAGACAGGAAGTGCAGCCAGACTGTTACACTTGCAGTTGTACACCAAATTAAAACCAGAAGAACTATGAGGCAGTTTAAAGCAGAAAATCCAATATCCAGTCTGAGGGCCTGTCCAAAAAAAGGCCAACTTTTCCACAATTAATTCCAAGTTATTCTTCCATCCTCCAGCATCCCTGCTCATGGCTATGTGCATGCTGGCAGGCTGCTCACAAGAATTCCACTCCTGAGCTGTATCAGGCACTTGGATTACCCCCTTCTGCATCTGTGAGACTTATCTCTGTACAGCTGATGCTATTTGTTCAGATGGTTTCCTGTCAAGCTAGCAACCAATTTCCTTGTCTTGTCTTTAAAGTAAAGGGTAACCCAGGCTCCTCTTCAGTCTCTACAACTTCACAGAAGAGGAGGAGTCTTTCTGCTTTTTCTAAGGTCACTGCATTTTGTAGGAAACACATCTAAAGTGTTTCCTCCTTGTGCAAAAAAACCCTTGCCTTAAGTAGTACCATACTGAGATTCACAGGCAAAACAAATGACTAGAAATAAATTTCATACAGACATTAAGTAATAGCTTTCACTGTCGACTGGAAAGAACAGCAGCTGGAAGGTCTGCTTGGAAGAAAGGCCTGAACAATGAGGAAACCCACAGGGTGCATCCCTGGTCGCAGCAGGGTCAAAAGCACCATTGCTGTGTCCCTTGGCTGGGCTGTCCAGTCTGCCTGGGTGGGGGGAGAGATGGAAAGAAGGGAAGGAAGCAAGAAAAACTGCATTTAAACAAAGAAATCAAATGCAAATGGCTACAAGGCCTCATCCTCTAGACGGCTTTAGTTTATAGAAATGGGTAGATTTGATATGGCCAAGCACGCTGAGCACCTGTAACAAACACCAACCTTCAGAGAAGTTCAATTTTTAGGAGGCTGAATTCTTTTGAAGATTTACCTGTTGAAATGGCTGGCACTGAGTGCTTGAAATCTCTTCACCTCTCCAAGGTGAAAAAAATTTGGCCCCAACAGACCATGTGTCAGAACAGAAGAACTCAGTCCCCTACTACTGCCCATGATGAGACTGCAGAAATGGAAAATCACGAAGAGGGTCATTTCCACCTTCTCCCCACTGAGAGATCTGCTTCCCTGATTGTCTTTTGTCTACTATTAGAGACCCAAAGGAAACATTTTCTATCAGCAATCTTGAAGCCTCTGACACAATCTCTCAAGGCAGACCACTGTTTTAACTGTTGTTTTAACAGGTACTTTCATCTTTTTCCCCAATTTCATGATTGCACCCTGAGTCCAGAACTCCCCATCACTGCCCTACAGCACTCCCTGTTGGGTGTTCACTCATTAAATATCATAAGACAAATCATGTAACAAACACCTCCCATCACAAGTTTAGCACATGCCTCATCAAATTGAAAGCAGGAATGCTTTTAAAAAACTCCTTTCACATGACCAGTTTAATTATTAATGCCATCATTTAAACTCCATCTACTCCACTTGCATCCCAACTTACTCCCATGTAGTCCCATCAAAATCCTACAAAGGATTCTCCCAGCCACAAGCCTTCCCTTCTTTTTTAAGGGCTCAATCTAAACCTAGAGGAACAACTATAACCATTTCATTTCAGAGATCTTTAAATCATTTTATTGCTTAGAATGGGTGTGTATTTAAAACATCTTAAGGATCTCAAATAAATGGAAAAAACTCTTTTTCCATAGGTGTGGTTGGAAAAACAGGCTCGTGCTACACAGAACAGAGGACACCTTTGAAACTGCTATGGTTTCAAGACTAGTAATGCTACAGGGCATGTGGTCTGGCTTTCTGCCCCACTCCTCCTCCTTACTGGCACCACATTGCCTCCTGATCTCCCCTAAATATGCTCCACCCACCTTCTCCCCATGGACAGAAGCTATCCCCAGCACTCACAGGAGTCCCTGCTCACTCATTTCTCCATTATTTTACTATGACACTCATTTTCTTCTGGTAGGAGTAAGGAATATTGAGTCTTGACATTTTTATTCACTCTTTCATCCCACAACAATGACCAATTTTCATTAATCTGTACTTGCAAAAGAGAAAAGATTCTGTGATCACTTGCAAAATGTAACTTCATGCTACATATAAACATATAGTCTCTTAATACAGTGATTTTCTGAGCATAACAATTGTTTTGCAAAATATTGCCATCCCAAAACAAGTCTTCAGGTAGCTTGTGAAGTACCTTTCTCTGAATCAAACTTTACAAGGATGATCCCTGCCCTCAAACACAGCCTTGTGTCTATCATACTGTGAAGACCACTTGAAAAAAAAAAAAAAAATAAAAATCACACATTGGCATTATATTCTCTGCTCAGGCATTACTTGCTGCAGGAGGTCATTACTTGCATTACCAGGTCAGTAATTACACCAGCTGGCTTTCAGGCACGACTCAAGATCTTGCCTCATGTACAAGTATACACAGCTCTCAACAATCTCCAATTTGGCTGCTTCAACAGAATCATTAAGTTGGAAAAGACCTCGGAGGTCATCAAGTCCATCCATTAACATAGCCCTGACACATCACCACTAAACCATGTTCCTCAGCAACACATCTATATGTTTTTTGAAACCCTCCTGGTATAGTGACTTCATCACTGCCCTGGGCAGCCTGTGCCAATGCCTAACAACTCTTTCAGGGAAGAAATTTTTCCTAACATCCAACCTGAGCCTCCCCTAGCACAACTTGAGGCTGATTCTTCTCAGCAAAAACAAAAAGCAAAAAAAAGCAGCTTACAAAAGCAGCTAAACAATATGCTGCTCATTCAGTCCTCAGAACCAGTGACTCAAGTCTGCTTCTTCTTTGACCAGGAGAATGCACCATGGCACTCTCTCTGGAAATCCATCAGACCACCAAGATGTATTAGACAGAAAAGCAAAGTCTGAACCTTGCAGATCCCAGTCTCAACATGAGCAGGTTGAGTGAGCAGGCTGGACCACACTCTATTTCAGCTTAAGATGCTCTTCCCAATTCCTTTTCCTTCTTGGCAGTATGAATTTCTGGGCAGCCTCTGTATAAAGTGCCTTGTTAATTGTTTTTCAAAGCAAGAGTTTAGAGCAGGAGATTCTCACTTAGAGCAGGAACAGCAGACCTGAGCCAGAAGATAAGCACAGTGTTTTAATTCCTTTTTTTCCCCACAATGATTTCACTTTATCACTTGTCCCTGCAAAAAGGTGACAGGCAAACTGGAGATGTTTTGGGAGAGCCACAGAGCTCTCTGCAAGGCAATGACACCCTCCTCTTGAGCTACACAAGTGTCACATACATACACCCAGTCCAGCTTCACATGTGTCCAAAAGGACACAGATTTCCCAGCCCTCTGGTGTGAGCTCATCATTCAAATCCTAGATTATGGCCAGGGCAATGATATGCACCATTTCCTCTTGCACAGCTGTGAAGAAGCTAACAAGCTCCCTGAATGTCCTACTTGTTTTTGCAGTAATGAGACATCAGCCTTTCCAGGTGCTCACAACTGCCCTCACTCAGTCAGAGACCAGAAAACTTGAAATGCTGAACTGTGGAAATGGAATTCTGGCTGCAGCATGAGGATGAGTGTAAAGCAAAAAAAACCCCAACCCATGGGGTTTGTACCCTCGTGGCTCTGACAGGACCTGAAACCACACTCAGTGGAGCAGAAGAAAATGGCAATACTGAGGGGACACTGGAGGAAAAAACTCTGTACGTGAGGCTAACAGCTTTGCTGATTGCTTTGGGTGAAAGCCATTTAATATTTGTACATACTTCCCACTATGGGAATCTCTTGAAAGATCTGCTGTGATTTCAATAGAGCCCTAACAGAGGAGCAGTTCAACATTTGCACTCCCTCTACACCACAAAAGAATCACAAAGAAAGCAACAGAATAAAAAGACAAGCTCAACTGTGGGCACCACCCAGGAGTCACCCCACAGACTGAATCATATTTGATCTCCTAGTCCACAGCAGTAAGGGCTCTCACATCTCAGTAAGGCTTCAGATGCATAATATACTGGAATAAGGCTTCCCTTTCACATGCAAACTTTTATTTAGCTTTTAAATCTCCAGACTTAAAATTTGTTTTGTAAATACTTTACCCTCCTTCTTTACTGGTAAGGGATGCAGGCAGACAGATGAGAGCAAGATGTATTTCAGCTTTTAACTACTCAAATAACAAAAATATCCCCTAAAATACAGAATCATGCTCTTTTCCTTCATAGTTTAAAATAATATGCATAAATTTAAAGCATTTTTTTTCTCGTTGTCTCTCTCATAACATTTTAACGGGATAAAGAAGTGTCCTTCCACAGGTCAGAGCAGTTTACCTGAACACCCATCCACCTTCAGTAGGCTGGGCACAACCCCACCAAGCCATGGGTTCCTGATCCGATCTACCTTGGCCACACCTGGTGCCCGAAGAAGCCCCGGACCTCCATGTCACACAGACACTTTAGGACCACGTCTCCACACACTCTGAAGTTTTTACCGTCTGCTTTTCAGCACAACTCGCTCACGGGGAAGTTTTAAAGCACTGCTGTTTAAGAAACCGTCTGCTGGAAGTCCCGTGAGGCACTGTCTCTCTGACGGGAGCTGAGCCCACCGGCTCCCCAGCCCCTGGCCCAGCCCGGCCTTTTCCCCCGTCACCCTCCGGATGCATTCCCATGGGCTCTCCCCCGACAGACATCTCTCCGGAAAAGTTTGAGGAGTCATCAGCCGCTTCTCCTCCCTCCTCTCCCCAAGCCGCACAACCCTACCTCGGATGTAGGTGCACTTGTTCTCGTCCAGCAGGCTGGAAGCAGAGCCACCCATGCTGCCGGCAGCTGGGACAGCTGCCGGGGACTGCGGCCGCCCGCCCCGGCCCAGCCCAGCCCTGCCCTGCCCTGCCCTGTGCCCAGCCCAAGCCGACCCGGCCCGGCCCCGCTCAGCTCCGCGCCCGCTTCCTCCTTCAGGCGCCACCTCCCGCCCGCCACCGCCGCCAGAAGGAGGTCGGGCCCCGGCGGCGGGAAGACTCCTCCAGACCTCGCTCCTCCTTTACCTCCTCTGTCTCTGTCCCGCCCTGCAGCCCGGCCCCGGAGGGGGCCCCAGCGTTGCCCCTCGTTGGAGAGCAGAAGGTGGCAGGAGGCTCCAACAGAAGGTGCAGAGGCAGCGGAGAACATGTCCATCTGCAAGGCAGATGGGTGGGCCTCTGGGCACCTGTGTCCCCAAAGGTTTTCTTTGCCTTCAAAATGCACGTCTCCTCTTGCCCACTTGTTACCTCCCTCTCAAAATCCACATTCCCTTGGAGATAACACTTAGACCCTCTGAAGTTTCCATGGAGGCTACGTTAAAGAACATTGACTACCCATGTAGTGGGTATCATGAGGTCAAAATCCATTAGAAATATTTGAATCACAGAATCATTAAGGTTGGAAAAGGCCTCTAAGATCATCAAGTCCAACTACAAACCTAACACTGCCAGGTCACCACTAAACCATGTCCCTCAGAAACACATCTATACATTTTTTAACATTAACCTCTCCAGGGCCTGGACAGCCCTGGGCAGCCTATTCTAGTCCCTAGCCACTCTTTCAGTGAAGAAATTTTTCCTAATATCCAACCTAAACCTGCCCTGGCACAACTTAAGGACTATTTCCTCTCACCCTGTCGCTTGTTCCCTGGGAAAAGAGAACAACCCTCACCTCACTCCAACCTCCTTCCAGGGAGGAGAAGAGAGCGAGAAGGTCTCCCATGAGCATCCTTCTCTCCAGGCTACGCAACCCCAGTTCCCTCAGCTGCTCCTCACAAGACTAGAGCCTTCAGCAGCTTCATGCCTCTTCTTTGGACGCAAAGTTGTACCAAAGTGTAACAGAGTGATGGATGATCAATAGGTTTAAGAATTTGCCAAATTGGAATATAATAGAATGCATTACTGTAGTTCAGCAAACTAACTCAACATTTGGCTTAGAACCAGGAATTTCATAACATGTAAGATAAATAATAAGAAACCAAGAACAGAGAACACTGGCTCTATTGTTTAGATGTTTCAGGGGATGCTGACTTAGCTTACTAACACCCAAAGGGATTTTGATAAGGGGAATTTTGCTTGCTAACACAGTGCTTCATGTAACTATAGTGAACAGATAACGGGGACTTGGCTTGCTAACACGGCACATCAGAATGAAACAATTGATTCTGGGGGTTGGAGAGATGTGAACATCTTCATTTCATAAAATCACAGAATGGCTCAGGTTGGAAGGGACCTTAAAGATCATCTAGTTCCAACCCCCCTAACATGGGCAGGGACACACAACCCACTAGACCAGGTTGCCCAGGGCCACATCCAGCCTGGCCTTGAACGCTGCCAAGGATGGGGCATCCACAATCTCTATCGGTTCATGACCGATAGTGACCTGAGAGCAAGAGGAGTATGAAGTAATGACCACCAGAGACCACCAAGAAGAGCAACTGTGCAAGCACCAAGGACATTAGACTATCAAATGAGTTTTAGGAAAACATATGAATACATAGATGAGTTACTGAATATGTAGTAATCTGTGTCTATAAAATGATGGTTCATGCTTGGGAGAGTAGGGGTGTTAGGAGGAGAGATCCCCCACATGCCTGGCGTCATTAAAGGAATGCTTCTTTCAGAAACCTTAAACTCTGTCTCTGAGAGTGTTCTTTGGCCAACTTTTACAGTATCAAGAGCAATTGCTTAACAACCCTGAGGAGACCAGGTTCATCCAGAGCACCACTACATCAGCATTTCACAGGTCTATAGATATCTCAGCTGAGAATGGAATACTAAAACAACAGCACTTCTAGAGCTCAAATGTGAGTAAGACTGTTATCAATATATTTAGTTGTTCAGCTCTGCTTGGGAAGAGAAGACAGAGGGGATCTTCTCAATGCTTATCAATATCTAAAGGGTGGGGGCCAAGAGGATGGGGCCAGACTCTTCTCAGTGGTGCCCAGTGACAGGCCAAGGGGTAATGAGCACAAACTGGAACCCAGGAGGTTCCATCTGAACAGAAGGAGAAAATTCTTTGCTGTGAGGGTGCCCGAGCCCTGGCCCAGGCTGCCCACAGAGGTTGTGGCGTCTCCTTCTCTGGAGAGATTCTAAAGGCACCTGGAGGTGATCCCGGTCAACCGGCTCTGGATGACCCTGCTCTAGCAGGGGGTTGGATTAGATGATCTCCAGAGGTCCCCTCCAACACCCACCATGCTGGAATTCAGGGGTTGAGAGCTTTGCACTTGTTCTCAGAAAGGTAGATGCTGTTGTTTGCTCACTGCACATCTTTTGAGCTGTGTGAGCAGACAGCTATGAGGAAATAACTGTTTACTGTTGTGCATTTTAAAGCCATTAACTCAGAGAAGGATTTGCCCTCTGCTGAGTGTAGTCTAGCTTTTATCAAGTGTATTTGAGAAGCCTTTCGTAATCTACAGTCACATGTAATATGCAAGTCAGCTCCAGGAGCCTGGAGAGATAAACTGTGGAAAATTCATGAGCCCTAAACTGGATTGCTATTCTGTCTCATCACTTAGCAAATGAAAATATGCCAAATCCCAGAAGCTTTATACCCAAGAACAGTTGTCAGTGTGCATGCTGAATGGGAAACCTCCCTCTCTAATTACAGTTAGGTAAAAACAAAATGAGAACTTTTTAATTATAACATTTTATACGTGGGTAATACCTGATCCCCAAGATCCCCAAGCATTTAATAAATGCTGGCTAATTAAAGACTACAATTTTCCTTTTGAGATAGGGAAATAGAACCTTTGCCATTAAAACACAGTATCGTAAGCATCTTAAAAAGACACCATGAGAAATGTGAACAAAGTCAGGAACACATACAAATGATTCTATTCCTGTAGTGCTTAATAACAAAACCATCCTTCTCTAAGATAAGAAACCAGCCATGTCAGATTTTATTCTGATGTAACATACCTGCACTGCAACTATCAATCACAGAATCACAGAATGTTAGGGTTGGAAGGGACCTCGAAAGATTATCTAGTCCAACCCCCCTGCCACAGCAGGATTCCCTAGACTAGCTCACACAGAAGTGCGTCCAGACGGGTTTTGAATCTCTCCAGAGAAGGAGACTCCACAACCTCTCTGGGCAGTCTGTGCCAGGGCTCTGGCACCTCAACTGGGAAAAAATTTCTACGTGTATTCACATGGAACCTCCTATGCTTCAGCTTACAACCATTGCCCCTTGTCTTGTCACTGGGCTTCACTAACAAGAGCCTGACCCTATCCTCCCGACACACACCCTTCAGTTACTTAAAAGCATAAATGAGGACACTCCTGAGTCTCCTCTTCTCCAAGCTAAAGAGACCCAGCTCCCTCAGCCTTTCCTCAGAAGGAAGATGTTCCACCCCCTTAGTCTTCTTGGTGGCTCTGCACTGTACTCTTTCCAGCAGTTCCCTATCCTTCTTCAACTGAGGGGCCCAGAACTGGACACAATATTCCAGATGTGGCCTCACCAGGATAGAGTAAAGGGGGAGAAGAACCTCTCTTGACCTACTAACCACACCCTTTCTAATACACCCCAGGATCCCATTCGCCCTCCTGGCCACAAGAGCACACTGCTGGCTCATGGTCATCCTTCCAGCTACCAGGACCCCCAGGTCCCTCTCCCCTTCACTGCTCTCCAACAGCTCAGTCCCCAACCTATACTGATCCATGGGGTTGGTCTTTCCCAGGTGCAAGACTCCGCAGATGCCCTTGTTGAATTTCATTCAATTTCTCCCTGCCCAACTCTCCAGCCTAAGTCCCGCTGAATGGCGGCACAACCCTCCCGTGTGTCAGCCACTCCACTCAGTTTAGTGTCATCAGCAAACCTGCTGACAGTGCACTCTGTTCCCTCATCCAGGACATATTAATTAATATATTGAAAAGTACTGGTCCCAGTACTGACCCCTGAGGGACTCCACTGGACACAGGCCTCCAACTAGACTCCATCCCATTGAGAAGGTCTCCCCGAGCCTCCTCTTCTCCAGATTAACCAAGCCCAGTTCCTTCAGCTGCTCCTCACAAGACTTGTGCTCTAGACCCTTCACTAGCTTCATTGCTCTTCTTTGGACATGCTCCAGCAGCTCTTGGAGTGAGGAGCCAAAAACTGAACCCAGGATTTGAGATGTGGCCTCATCAGTGCCCAGTCCAGGAGGACTATCACTGCCCTAGTCCTGCTGGCCACACTAGTACTGATCCAAGCCAGGATGCTGTTGGTCTTCTTGGCCACCTGGGCTTATAACTGTCAATTTTGTATACAGAATTGAATCTGTTTCATAATTTGAGAGATTTTAGAAACTTCTCAGCAATGAAACATCCTCACAACGGATTAATGGTGACACTACTTCTCAACTCACATTTACTAAATATATACACACTTGGCCTATGGCAAGGCTCAGCTAGACATTAGCATTGCTATAAATCTAGAATTTCCATCCTCTGTATCCAAAAAGCACACATCATCTTCCCCAAAACCAATACTTTTTAGTGGAAACGCACAAAAAATGGGGTACATCTTTTTTCTTAGTTGTCTGAGAAAGATGGGGTGATGAAAGCTATGCTGTCAATGAGGGCTAGAAGCTTTTCTCCCTTTTGACACCTGAGATTGAGTGATTTAAGCAGCTGAGCCTTAAAGACACTAGGAAAGCAAAACGTAAGATTGCTGCTTAGACAGAATTGCTTCTCCAAAATCAGGAGAACAGCACCCTGCTGATGGTATACACAACAGAGAAGAGATGTTCTTTCCTATTCACAAGGGCCTTTCAGTGTGTCTTAGGTTCCTAGTTTACGCAGAGTACAAACAAAACCTTGTAAAAATACTCTGAGCAAGTTAGATTCTTTGTAACAAAATACCCAAGTTCTTAGTGCTTTGGACATATTAACAACTTGCATGTCAAGGCTGCTTTTTAAAAACAGATTTTAAAATCAATATATTACAAACAGATTCTCTGAAGTACAGCTCTGGACAGTGGCTGTGGAGAAGGAAAAACGCTCTGCATACCATGAGCACATAAGAAGAACAATCCTCTGAAACTAGTAACCTCAGAAGAGTAAGAGACTTTGCCTTACCTTAACTTTGAAATAATTTATCTTCAAGCCCTGTGGTGAAGAGATCCCCTGGGATTCTCTCCTCCCCATGGGCTTCTCTCCTTCCATCTGTGGTTTTACTGCAGGAGTGCTGTTGGCCCTGTCACCTGACATGTCAGGAACAATGAGAATGCTGTTTTAAGCTTGTTCTTTTGATGTCAGCCTTTTGACTCTTTGAAGCTGGAGTCTGCTTTTGGCAGGTTGGAGGGGCAACATTGGATCTGGAAGAACAGGGAAGTAAAGAGGTGCAGCAAACTCAAATATATGGGTATCGGTAAGGAGGAAACTAATTGTTATGACATGACATGGGGTTAAGGGTATGGGAAAGGAATGAAGACTCTGAATAGGGATGTGAAATTCAGACTCTTTACAATGTGATTCTTGATTTTATTTCCCATAATTTAAGGATTCCTAGAGCTAAGAATCACCTCCAGCTATTGTGCACTCCATTTGCCTGTCCCAGTGGGCAAATAATTACAAGGGTTTGTACATATGTAAATGAAAATCAATTATATGTATTGAACTTTTCTTGTTTAATAAATACATCCATCATTTTTTGGTGACTTCAAACACCATTTCCTTCTCTGCTTAGTCACTAGGTTATGAAATCTGCGAAGTGACACAGCTAGAGGTGATCATACCTGCTCAGCTGCCATTAGAGGCTGCATTTGAATTAGTTAGAACATTCATGTCAAAGCAGCTAACATACAAGCCTTTGCAAGTTGATTGTTGAAGCATGCTTCCTCATTGTCCAACAAGACATATTGATTTGTTCCCTCACCTTGAAATAGAGGTGGCATACAGGAACCAGTAAATGAGACCACGGTTGACTGCACTTTCCACTGCCTAGTGCTCACAGAGATGAGCAAACAAGAAGGCTCAGATCAATCTGTTGATCTCAGAAGAAAATCCAGGATAAAAATCTGTTGGAGACCAAATCAATTCTTTACTGCCTCAAATGTGTAGCCACATCTGCCTGGGAAGACAAAAAGAAAAACCTTCATAAGCGGTGGAAATGAGTTTACAGGGTGTGGATTTGCAAGAGGCAGCATTAAAGGCTTTCAGCTCAGGTAACAGAGGAAGGCTCAAGGCATCCCACTGTCTTTGAACAGACTTCAGTGAGGCAAGACATCAAAAGTCAGAAATTAGACCTGTCATTTTTTAATTCTTAAGTAAACTGTAGTGTGACTCTACTTAAAGGAGTAAGGAATTGTTTCTGTTAGATTAACAAAGAGGTGACCAAAACTTTCTTCCCAAGTGAGCTGATGTTCATGTATTTTTAATTACCCTTCAAAAGGGCAGCAGACATATGCTGCAGAAGCTGAATGATCCTGCAGGCATGAATAACAGAGGAGAGGACCAAATCCTCATGACATCTGGATTTGCTTCTTCTGGGCACAGATGGTTTGGGTTGCTTTTTATTCCAAGTATATTCATTAAGACGAAGCATGGGGTTTAAACACTGCCTTCCTGTTCCAAGTCTCCATTTTCCATGGAGAAGCTTCTCATTGGGAGCCTATCCAAGAAGGCATAAGTAGTGATTGAAATGGGATTTCTTAAACCATCTTGACACTGAACAGGCTGCAAGAGTTCAAAAGGAAAGACACAGAGGAAAGTTGAATAGTTTGGATTTTTGATATTTTTCCCCCTCTCAGAAGCGATTGTCTCATCTGCCTCATTTTCTTTCTAGATAATTGTATAAAAACCTTAGCACTCCTAGGTTTTAACTGACAGTAAATGGGTCCCAAGATGTTTACAAGTTTTTCTGTTCATAAAGTTTAGATACTCAGCACCTAAGTACACTCATCCAGTCCCAGCTTCTGACACAGGAAAGCCACACAGTGATAAACCTTCACAGCAACGCTAAGCACCTCAGCGGGTGAGCTACTTGCTGATCCTTGTAATCCTGTTAGCCTCATGCTCCTCCAGCTCATCTAGAGCCACACAAGAATTTGCCCAGACAAGAAAAAGACATCATCTACTTGAGGTCACCAGCACATTCAGGGGGCAGTTCTCCCATCCCAGGACATGCTGTGTCATGCTATGTTTATTAATGGCACATGATCTGTCACAGTAATCCTGATGGGTATATAAATTGCAACAAGTGTCTTAACACTGAAGCAGGAAGCAAGAATCTTAGCAATTAATTATTACCAAAACTTATTTGGATAGTAATATCACAGAATCAGAGAACATTTATGGTTGGAAAAGATGTCTGAGATCATTGAGCCCAACCATTAACCTAACAGTACCATACTCACCACTAAACCGTGTCCTGAAGTACCACATCTACACGACAAAGAGTTTTCATTGTCCTTTAGGAGAGCATATGTAATTAACTGATATATTAACTAGATGACCTTGGAAGGTCCCTTCCAACCCAAAACATTCTGTTTGTGATTCTATGATCTCATTTTGCTCTAAATGAAGCATTTTTATATAACAGTGATCTACTTAGAATTTATAAACTCTATCAAATCACTATTAAGTCTGGGCTGTGTTTTTTTTCCCAAAGCAATTTAAATGTCAGTGTTTGTTTGGCTTTTATAGGAAAGCATCATACACATGGAAAAAAAGTCCATCTGTTTTGCTGTACACACTAGCATACTTATTGCGTTAAAGCATCTCTCTGCAGGGAAAAAAGGTCCTTTTTTAACCGGTTTTTTTTTTTAAATGATGAAACCTCTATTTTTCTGGTTACCTATGCAGTTTAACTTGACCAGATTTGTTTTCACCACAGTTGGTTGCAAGAATGTTTGTAAGTGAAATGCAACTATTGCTTTTCCTGTCTTTTCTGTTTCATAATAAAGTTAGTATTTCCGTAGGCACTGGAAACCTCATTTCCCTGACATGAGAGAAAATAACAACATTCTTCTGCTATCCCAACTTTGAAACATGATGATTAGAAGTATTATCATAGATCACAGAAAAATCTAGGTTGGAAGGGACTTCTGGAGACCATCTGGTCTAAACTTCTGCTGGAAAAAGGGTCATTGAGTTAGGTTGTCCAGGGCTCTGCCAAGCCAAGTCTTGAATATTTCCAGTGAGGGAAACCCTACCACTTCCCTGGCAACCTATTCCATTGTTTAATTGTTCTCACAGTTTTGGTGGGGTTTTTTTTAACTTACATTAGGACAATTAGAATTCTTCCCGGAAGAAACTCACTTGTATTAGCCTTAATGTGCTTGACCTTGACGTATTCAGAAATGCAAATAGATGCTTGCCTAGCAGAAAAGCAAGCAGTGGCCTGGTTTTATTTCTGATGTCATGCTGGATATTTAGTTATCAAACTACCTGAAGGCTTGGTTTTGTCCAGGTCATTCCTCACCTTTTGCACAGCATGCAGAAGCTCTGGATGGAACTAGGTGGTCTAAGTATTTTGTTAGGTACCCAGAGAACCAAGGAACACAGAAGCAAGCAGGAGATTCAAGTTGAGGGTGTTAACGTTCTACAACAGCCACCCACCCCGTTTTAAAATTAAGTTCTTCAAGGACTTTGCCTATATTGCCTAATGGAGCTGTAAAGGTCCCAGGCACTGCCTGAAGAACCCTCATGTTATGCAGACACTTCACAGCTGCAGACTGAACGCAGCACGGAAAACTAACCTTGTACTCCCGCCAACAATTACCTGCTACTTGGCACGCTTCCCAGAAGAAAACCTTGCAGTTTTAGACTCTGCTATATTTCTATAGCTATTTAAACTACTGCCAAAAGAAAAAGAAGAGAGAGATGATAAAAATGTTTAGATTATGGAATAAGCATGCATAATGGTTTGGCTACAGTTTCCCTCTCTTTCCCCAAATACTTGAGAAAATAACAAGAGGAAATACTAAAAAGAACCAGCAATCTAAACAAAGGTTGTGAGGTCAAACTCTCACTTGCTCCTCCTTCCTTCTCTTTATCGCTGCTAGCCACTTGCCTGCTGGCTCTTGGCCGAAGGAATTAGTTGCATTGTTTGCCCATGGACAAAAACAATGAATGACAAAGAGAGGTTTTGTGGGTGCCCAGTGAGAGCTTGAGCCATTCCAGAGTTTTGCCTTCTGCAAATAAGGTCAATTTTCCTCTGAAAATAAGATAAACTAAATTTCATGTACATGACAGCTCAGAAAACTTTCTGGATGTGGAAGCATCCAAAGTTCAGGAATTATCAGACCCTGCATGAGAGGAAACAGCCTCAAGTTGTGCCAGTTTCAGGTTGGGTATTAGGAAAAAATTCTTCACTAAAGGAGTTATTAGGCATTGGAACAGGCTGCCAAGGGCAGTGATGGAGTCGCCACCCCTGGAAGTGTTCAAAAAGAATATACAGATGTGGTGCTGAGGGACATGGTTTAGCGGTGACTTGGAAGCGCTGGTTAAGGGTTGGACTTGATCTTTAAGGTCTCTTCCAAAGAAAATAATCCTATGAAGTACATGAGGTACAAGCCTTGGGCACCATCGATGGTAGCTGTCACTAGAATGAGTTGCACAAAAGACAGCTGCCGCCTGTGTTTAGCTGTAGACGCAGGGGATGGTGAGGAAAAGGGGCAGGACTGTAGCTGCAGCTATTGGGGAGGCAGCAGAGGAGGAAAGACACAAAGACGAGTTACAAAGATTTTCACCAGCGATGCACAAAGTTCTTCTTGCCAATAACTTGTCACAGCAGTGAAACAGAAGTTTGGACATGTGAATTTAAAGATAGCACAGCGAAAGTTATGCATCAAGTGGGTACCTGTACAAGTAGGTGATGCAATTGGGGTAGAGTGGCTGGAAAACTGCCTGGTGGAAAAGGACCAGATGAAGTTGGTCAACAGTGGCTGAAGATGAGCCAGCAGTGCACCCAGGTGGCCAAAATGGCCAACAGCATCCTGGCTTGGATCATCACTAGAGTGGCCAGCAGGACTAGGGCAGGGATCGTTCTCCTCTACTCAGCACCGATGACGCCACATCTCAAACCCTGGGTTCAGTTTTTGGCCCCTCACTACAAGAAGGGCATTGAGATGCTTGAGTGCTTCCAAAGAAGAGCAATGAAGCTAGTGAAGGGTCTAGAGCACAAGTCTTGTAAGGAGCAGCTGAAAGAACTGGGTTTGGTTAGTCTGGAGAAGAGGAGGCTCAGGGGAGACCTTCTCACTCTCTGGCTGACTCACTTTGGCTATCTACCTTTAGGGATGGCTGGTTGCCTGCCTGGTGGCTACCTACCTCTGGGGCTCACTGCCTGTCTGCCTAGATGGTTACCTACCTCTGGGGCTAGTTCCCTCCAGAGGGACACAGCCACTTGGCAATCAGATCCCATGGATGTGGCACAGCCCCATGATGCATGCTCATTGCTCTCAGTTGCCAAAACAGTACTGAGGGCCATGGCCAGGCTGAAGAGCCTCATACTGAGCTGCTCACTGTGGGAGCACAGCAATCATCCAGCACAACACACATATCCCACTAGGCACCTACTTCTGCTTCACAACCACGAGCTGAAACATCTTCTGTCTTGAAGGAGAGCAAACCTCATCCTGCAACCAAGGAGATGCTGATGGGTACAAACCACATCCTCAACACACACTAGACCCTGAGTGGAGGGCTCCTCACTGCCTCCCAAAAGAGGGATGCAGAGAAGGGAAGAATAAGTTGGCCATCTGCACTGAGACTGAGGCTCCACATGAGGGATCAATCACTACTGGAGAGGTGAATCCATCCTCAAAGCTGGTCACTAAATGCAACCTCTGCCATCTGTTTGGGGATAAGGACACACCTGCTTGTGACTGCTAGTAGTCCCATCCATCACTGCTAAGGCCACCAAGACCCAAGTGATGTTTCAAATTGTACTGTAGCTTACTTTTCTGGTTTTAGACCTGAGCAGTAATCAAGAATTTCAGTTTTTACTCAGTTTACACATCTGACTTAGGTATGATTCAGAGGACTATAGCTATCTTTCTAGCTTAGTCAATTCAGAGGCACATAGGCACAGAGTGGACAATTCAGAATACCTAAAGTAGGTGCTTAGAACACATGGTATGGAAAAAAATGCTTAAATGCTATGAGCAAAAATCCCAGCTTCTTTGACCTGTTAGTCCCCCTTGAGAATTCTCTTGTTCTGCATTCATTGCCGTGTCTGTCTTTACCAGTCAGTCACACTGGCTACAAAATAAAGGGTTCTTTAGTGCTGCTAATTTCTATTGTGACTGTGTTCCCACTGTTATGTTAATTAGATTAAACCACACTCCCACTGAGACTGTAACAACGATAAACACTGTAGTGATCTCTCAGCTCTCTCTGAAACCACTTTCCCTGGCTTTGTAAATGTGCTGCCCCAACAGGGACACTGCTATGCAATGGAAATGATCAGATCTGATCACACAGGAGCTCACATACACTGCAATAATCACTAGAGAAAAATAAAATCAGAATGATTGGGAACCTGAGGCACATTATCAATCTTTCCAATCAAGTCACCACGAAGAGAGCAATGGAAACAGAATCTTTTTAAACATGTCTCACTACTGCCATTTTTAGACCACACAATGCAAATATTGTGGGGAATTCTCTCCTGTCAGAAAGTTATAATGAGTGTGTATTAACACTTGCCATTTTCTATGTTTGGAAAGATTGGCTTGTTCCACTTTTCCCTTCTTTGTCTTAAACAGTTTGCTGCTTTTCCACTGCTGCTTCTAAAGATACTATTAAAATTCTGATGACTTTTAACATAGACCCTCAGTTCTGTGGGATTTCATTTGCAGGCAGTTAACTCCTTGTCCTCGTTTGTGCTAGAACAGAACTAACTCTGTTCAGTGATTTGACTTTTCAGTTCAGTTTCTTCTCACTGATGCACCTTCTGCAGTTCACAGCACGTTTCCACAGAAGGCAAGAACAAGCCCAGTACCCACAGTTCAGGGTTGGGCAAAAGTTGAAGCACCTTCTTAAGGGCATTGTCCACACTGACTCCTCTGGAGCCAGACCCCCAGATAAATTAGAGCTCAGATCTATGTGTCCCAAACTCAAGGGGTGTCCAGATTATGGCAACAGGAGTGTCTTTGAGCTAAACAACTTTTACCTTTTATGAGAAAAGAGCTGTTACAAGTGGGCAGAAGTGCTCTTGTGAATCACATGTTGACTCAGAACAAGAACTCATCTGGCATACTTTTTTTCCCCCCCACACAATTTCTTGAGGTCACAGCTTAAGTTCAAATAATGGAAAAAACCCAGATGAGTTAAGAGAAAACCTCTTTGAATTTTAGTTGAAACACACACCTCAAGGATACTTTTACAAATTTAACTGGACTCTGAAAAGTATGGCACAATCATCTCTTGAGCTTCTCCACTTAAGGAAATGAGCCCACACTTCATAATACAGTCATATGGGGACTGCACACTTTGACAAAACAAGATAAGTCTGTGCTCTCCAAAATCCTTAAGATAAGGTATGAAAAGAAGGAAGGAGTTCTCAATCATTTGCTATATCTGATGCTTAAGCCAGGGATTACTAAAATTGTATCCTGATTTATAATTTTTTCTCCTCTTTTTTTGCCTGCTTCTGTCCTTAACCTTGAGAGTCTACTTAAAACTAGATTTTTGTTCATCAATTTTTAAATGGCCTTGCAGAGATTAACACAACAGGCCAAGACATCCTCATACTTATTTATCTATTATGTGCTTTTCAGTGCAAACACAAACCTTCAAAACATCAGCAGAAGTACTTGATAGAGCCACTCACTGGCAGAAAAAACTCATTTGCAGAACTAGTAATTGCAGAACACAAACTAAATTTGATTGCATCTATTTCATACAGCTACAATTACAAACGTGAGTAAACTTGTTTGTGTCCTCTTTGAGAGAGATCTTTGTGGATGATATGAAGACAGAGTATGATATTTCATTCACCAGCAGGTCAAGAGAGGTTCTCCTCCCTCTCTACTCTGCCCTAGTAAAGCCACACCTGGAGTTCTGAGTCCAGCTCTGGGCTCCCTTGTTCAAGAGAGTCAAGAAACTACTGGAGAGAGTCCAGCAAAAGCTACAAAGATGCTGAGGGGACTGGAGCATCTCTAGGAGGAAGAAAGGCTGAGAGCCCTGGGGCTGCTTAGCCTGGAGAACAGCAGACCCAGAGGGGATCTGCTCAATGCTGAGCAAGAGCTAAGGGGTGTAGGCAAGAGAATGGGGCCAGACTCTGCTCAGTAGTGCCCAGGGACAGGGCAAGGAGCAATGGGCACAAACTGGAACCCAGGAGCTTCCAGCTGAATAGGAGGAAAAGCTTCTGTGAGGCAACCTGCTGTGGGTGACCCTGCATTAGCAGGGGGGTTGGACTAGATGATCCCCAGAGGTCCTTCCAATCCTCACCACGCTGTGCTACTACTGTCTGATATGAAAAACACCGCAAGAGGGCACCAGAAAGTCATCCTAGCTATCACGCAGGCACCTATTGCTAAAACTCCGTTACTTGGCACTACATTAGAGGTCAGTAGCTGTACTAACCAACCACAAGTCAGGCTTTCAACATAGAAGAGTTCCGTGGCAATTTCAGTATTTCCACCTACACTCAGCTCGAAGTTTGCTGCATCTGTTTCAGGTCAGCAGGAGAGTTTGTATGCAGGTAGTGGTTCCACCCACAGACACTGGCCCATTTCTGAGCTGACTGCCCTGCTGTCTTGTGCCTTAGCACAACTTGAAGCCATTTCCCCTCGTCCTATCCTTTGTTACCTTGCTCCAACCTCTCTTCAGAGAGTTGTAAATGGAGGTAAGATCTCCCCTAAGCCTAAACCCATACTTCATCCATTCATGCAGAGGCATCTATTTGGCCTTATCAGTTAGCTAAAGCTAAAGTTAACCCATCAAAAGGGAAAAAAAATGTGCACAATTTAATCACAAATTTAAATGTGGCAAAAATGGTTTCATGTCCCTGTTTCTGATTAAATTACCTCTGTTAGGTACTGGAGCATTCTGCATTCTTCTTCACCCTGAGACTACTTAGATCCTTATGCAAGTATGTGCACAATCTCCTCAACTATTTTGAGGAAGCAAGAAGGTAAAAGAACAAGTAATCAATCATGTGTTTCCCCTCAATTCACTTATAATGCAAAAGGTAAATAAAGTAGCAAAAAAAGGAGTTACAGGAAAAGCATTTGCAGCTTGACAACCTAGACTGGATTCTGTCTTATTTACTGCCCCTTCTGAGAAGAAAGGTGACCACAGGAGTAGCTTCTGTTTCACTGAAACACTGGGACACTAGCAGGAAGTGTGTTATGGGATGGCAGGACTTTGTCCCACAAGAAAAGAAGGAAGGATTAAGAATTTTTATTGCCCATGGCTACGAGAGAACAGAAGAGGTGACAGTTTGCCAGTCACACACTTACTCTAATCTCCTTCAAAAGGGAACAAAAATGCTCAGTGGGAAAGCAAAGAACACTCCTGGGGCAGGAGTTTTAAGTCTTAGAGCAGTTACTATGGAGAGTGGAGTTCCTTTGCTGTTATTTTTTCTGTTATTATATTCTTAATTAGAATACTCATTTGACTTAGCATTCCAGAGAGGCAACATATTATTGCTTTCCTAGAGGCTTATTATGTGTTGCCACTCTTTTGTCTTTACCTCTTGGCCCTGGATTTCTGGGAATGGAAGGAAATCCATTAGCTTAGCTTTTGTAGCTTGAATTTTGACTATCCATTAGCTACACAGAAGAGGTCCTAACATCTAACATCCCATAAGCAGAAGGAAGCCACCCTTGAAATAAGCTGGACTTTTCTGTTACCAGAGGTTAAATCAATAGTGAATTCAAACCAAAAATATTTGGTGTACCCTGAAAGTACAGCTTAGAGGACAAAAAAAGTAGAGCCAGACAGCTGGCTTGGTGTGCAAGAAACTACACCAGAGTGCAAACTAACCACAGGAAAGTCCCACCTATGTCAGGGGATCTGAATAGCTGTAAAAACTGTCAGAAAATTGCTACTTTGGTCAGACGAACAGTGTCTACCTATTCAGTTCTGATTTTCTTTGGCAGCACATGCAAGAAGAAACAACTATTACCTTGGTTTTGTTGTGGCTTACCAATATGTTTCAGATAAATGGAATTAATTATCTTCTCTTATCATATTAGAGCTAAAGGAAAAGTTCCCATCAAAATATTTTTAATAAGCTAATTACCTGATTAAATAATTACACTTTGTCCCCCTGCATTTCTACACCTCTTAATAAGCTGTCCTAAAAATCAAACTCAGAATTAACACCAGCCATTAAGTGCATGCTAACCCACTCCAGAAGTCCAAATCAAACATGTCCAGCTTTGTTATTTCAGTCAAATGTCTTCACATGCCTTGGAGACATCTCACAAGCTAAGGAGACATTAAAAGTCTACTCAAAGCACGAATATTCTGAAAGCATTGTGAATTTTCCAGCACCAGACCTAAGGCTACAGGTTTTGTGAACCTCTTTTTTTCAGTCTAGGTGAGTTTGGGGTTTTGCCTTCTGACATGTTTAGGAATCTGAATTTCACACACTAACTCCTTCATTCTGTCATTTGGGAGTGTGCTACTTTCAACTAGCTTTCATTTTTTAAATTGGCAAAATCCTTTGATCACTGCCTGCAACTTCATTTTAGGAAGCAGATAATATTATCTTGCAGCTACTCCTGAAGTTCTTGGCTAGTTTTGACTTTGCTGATATCATTACTTCCCAAGCCATCCACTTTCATGGTGTTATGCAAACATGGTGTCTGGAAAATGCTAACTATTTCTGATACCACTGTACAACTGTTGTTCACCAGTTGTGGTTGGATGATGGTTTGGCTTGTTCCTACACTGCAATGCTTCATGCCCATACAACTATCAAAGCTATAGTGCTACTTAAGAGTTGAGATCACTTCTTTTCCTACTCTCTCTCTCATCTTTGCCTTCTTACAAGCAACATAGGATCATAGAATCATCAGAGTTGGAAGGGACCTCAAAGATCATCTAGTTCCAACCCCCCTGCCTGGCAGGGACACCATCCACTAGATCAGGTTGCCCAGGGCCCCATCAAGCCTTGTCTTAAAAGCTTCCAGGGATGAGGCTTCCACAACCTCTGCATTGGATAATTTGGCCTGATACTGTTTCCATCAAAGCTGGTGAAAGATTTTATGCCCTTGCTTGACCAAAATCTGTTGCCCTTCTGCACACTACTTAAGGAGTGCATTGCAGTCATGAGTTTATTAAGGCTGTATTAGGGTCAGATATATCAACATTTTTAGGATATATTGGAAGGGAAAACCCTTCCTAAACAATATCCACTATACACACTATCCACAATATCCACCTGCTACTCCCAGACTACAATCAGGACTTACAAACTGCTATTTTTAGCAGTATCTTTCCCTCTTGGGTCAGCATTGATTGTCCAAATGCTGGCAATGTAGAGGGTTTCAGTGTCTTTTTTGAAAGCAAGAACTTAATAATGGTGGGGCCTGAATACTGGAGATCCTGTAGTGTGTCATGCAAAAGTGCCTTCCAAAGGAATAAAGCTGATAGAATGCCTAATTTGTACATTTGGATCCTTGAGTAACATGGATTCTGCTACAATTCCCATTTCTCCACGTTATCTCTAAGTAGTTAATATCCATTGGCTTTCTCCTTCCCACTTATTTTTGTATACAAGTCTCAAAAATAAAGCCAAAGTTCTGCAAATATATTACAGGGGTACTATAAAAATCACAGAATCATTAAGGTTGGAAAAGACCTCCAAGATCAAGTCTAACCATTAACCTAACACTCCCAAGTCATCATTAAACCATGTCCCTAAGTGCCACATCCACATTTTTTTAGAACTCCTCCAGGGATGGTGATTCCACCACTGCCCTGGGCAGCCTCTTCCAATGCTTAACCACTCTTTCTGTGAATAACTTTTTCCTCATGTCCAATCTAAACCTCCTCTGGCACAAATTGAAGCCATTTCCTCTCATCCTGTGGCTTGTTACTAAGCAGAAGAGACCAACACCCACCTGTCTCCAACCTCTTTTCAGAGAGTTGTAAAGCTCAAGGAGGTCTCCCCTGAGCCTCCTTTTCTCCAGCCTGAACAACCCTAGTTCCCTCAGCTGCTCCTCGCAAGACTTGTGCTCTAGACCATTCACCAGCTTTGTTGCCCTTCATTGGAAGGATTATCTCACCTATCAGACCAGGAAATTTACTACAGATTATAGCACAGCTTACTGCTTGTGACACACATTGAATTATTTTCAACACACAGTGCACAATCCATCATCCAGGATGCATGACTCACACCTAGAACAGATGATAAGCCTATGTCTCCAGACATTTGTTACTGCTAAGCATAACCTACTACACAATTAGCAAGTAAGTAACTTCTTACGTTTATCTTCAAGATGACCATTTGAATGTTGCATAAAGTGACCTAACTTCTGCCTTGAAAGGTACCCTCTATCACTGACTGCTTTGGGTCCAGTAAACCCAGTCACAGCCAGAGAACCCTACTTCAAACACTATGTCCTAATGAAAGCAAACTATCCCTTGAAGAAAAGGTTTAATTCCTGCCTTTACCATACTTTTTTGCAGCCCTCTTATGATCCAGAAAAGAGCTTTTCCTTTGGATTGCCACTGGACACTTTCACCAGATTGTTCGAACGCTGGCAAGAGGAAGAGGAACATCCCAGCTACAGCCACACTGCAGTAATGTCACATCAGCCCATCTGCCTGTGCCAGCAGTGCCTGTCAGTTCAACATACCATTGTCAAGCAAATGTTTCTTGAGAAGGTGTCTTAGTGCAGTTGTGAAGCTGGAATGAGCACTAGCATCACATGGCAGTAAACAGAGAGTCTTCTTGTATTCTGAACTTCCTCTAGAATGTGACCTTCTACAATACAGCCTGTGCCGAGCAATCTTATTTAAGTTCCCTCTTTTCCCCTTCACAGTGTTGAACATTTTTCACCAAAGATCACATAGCTTGCTTGCCTCTCCTTTATTTTTAAATAATCTAAATCTTAACTGGGAGCAGAAGCATCAAATTTGAGCCCTTGTTGGCAACCTCTGTGACTTTTCTCCCTGCCTTTCTCAGATTTGATTTGATCTTAAGCAAAGCTGCTCTGTATAGACTTTGTAACCTGCCTCAGAAATATCTCTCTCTCTCTCTCTGTTTGACCAGGGCAGCCAGCACAGAGGAAAAAGGGTTGTTTTACTAATGCTAGGGTAACCAAGTCTCTCAGCCTACCTGGGACACCACCAATTACCTGACCTCATCTTACCCATCCACTGTCCATTTATTTTTCCCTCGTTATCATTTATTTATAGACTCCTCTTTCTTTACTGTAATGTACCACAGCAGAGTAACACACCAACATGGACATTTCCTCTGACCCTCTCCCACCTTTTGTGTATTAGTTACAGTCCCCTACCTCCAGGCTTTTAAACTAGGATTACCTTATTTTCCTTTTTCTTCTCTACATACTGGTTTCTAAAAGGCAGCAAATGATCAGTGAAAAGGCACCTTCAATCACTTTAACAGGTAATAAATATTTTACCTGGAAGGAGGACATGGAAACAGCATGTCTCAGTTAACTGGAGTACTTTTCTTTACTATTATTTTGTTGCTGAAAGGAGAAGAAATGTTTCCATTACAGCAAGAACAGTGGAAACCATGAGCTGATGAAAGGTTTTTCAGCTCTCATGCTGTCTGGTTTTTCTACCTGCTGCAAAGAAAGCTGCAAAGAACAAAAATGCTCACAAACACAAAGGTCTGAGATACAACATTATCCATCTTCCAGGCCTTCTTGTCAGCATTGTCAGTGCAGAATCACAGAACAATGAGATAGCTTGGGCTGGAGAGGACCTCAGGAGGTCCCTGTCCAACCTCCCACTCAAACCTGGTCAGCTCTGCGGTCAGACCAAGTTGCTCAGGACTTAAAACCATCTGGGCCCTGAAAACTTTCAAGAATGGAGATGGCACAACCTCACTGGGCAAACTGTGCTGCTGCCTAAGTGTCCTCATGGGGAACTGTCTCTTCCTTGCATTCAGTCCAAACCTTTCTCGTTCCAGTTGTCACCTCTCACCTTGCTCCCCTGCAATGCTGAGAAAAGGCTGGCTCCATATCCTCAATAACTTCACAGGAAAGGGTTGCACTGTGTAGGGCCCCCAAAGCCTTCCCTGCCCCAGGCTGACCAACCCCCATTCCTCTTGCCTCTCCTCTCAGGGCAACCACTCTGGAGCCTCCCTGACCTTGCTCCAGCTTGTCAATGCCTTCTCTGTACTAGGAGCCCAAAACAAGACATGATATCTGGATGTGATCTAAGGAGCACTGTACAGAAGGGACTAACCTTCCCCTTGATCTCCTGGCCATGTGCCTGTCTCTACCACCCAGGGTGCTGGCCCCAGGGCCTTTACTCCAGAGGCAATAGCATCCTGGGTACCTAGCATGGAGCAGATCTGTGCATCTGCACCACATTTTTTCCCTGAACAGGAAACTTTCTTCATTCTGATGTCTGGGTAGACTGACAGCCTGCACCTGAAAAGTCTTCAGTGCCCTTTTTTTACAGCCTTAAACATAGCAAGAACACTATATTGCAGAGAAAAGCCATGGTACTACTATTAAATGGGAAATACAGGAACTACAAGCCAAAATCAAGATTTAAAACCACTACGTTATATCAAAAATAATTAAAATATTATTTATTAATCCAAATATTAATTATAGTATAAAAATAGTCCTATCAATAGGGCAGGTTGGACACCACTAGCACAACTTAACTGTGTTGAGTTTCTTTTTGTCTGCCCTTCAGCAAGATGTTCTTAAAAATGTTTATAGTTTCTTAATTCACATGCTACTGTACCATTTTGCATTTGACCAGATGCTTCCAACCACCTTGCACTCCATCTGCCCTTGGAGATTTGCTTTCTGACAGCTGTAGGCTTCCCTTTTGCAAATCTTATTTTTGCAGCATTTAATGACCTAATATTCATTTAGCTTTATTCATCTCAAAAACTTTTTATTAACAGTGGTAGATAGGAACATAGGAACTTCTTCACTCACCACAGTACTGCAGACAGTTAACCAGTGAAGCAGCTTTCACCAAAGGACACTTTCTGGTAGAGCAATAGGTTGACAGATGATGTCTTCCTTTCCTCAGCATCAATGAACAGCTGAAACATCAGGAAAAATTCAGTCATTGTTTCTGACTTGTGTCATTCTAAAGAGAGGAATTATCAGACTCTTTTTCTGCTCTCTACCAGCTTTGAACTTTAATATTTAAAGAGCTCAACAGAACCCATTTAAGAAAAAGAATTAATAACAGAAACCTAATCAAGAACAGAAAAAGACTGTTAAATCCTGTCCTCAGCTGACTCCCTCTGAGATTTAGCCCAGACATTTGATCCCATTTGGAAAACAAAGATGTTATTGCTGGCTACCTTATCAAGCTCTTGTAAGGATTTAATGATATAGGTTATGGTCTGGGTCATGAGGAGCGTGGTGGAGTGAAAGCATAAAAGAATCACCAGAATGACCAAAACCATACAAGAATGACCAGAATAACCTGACACAGGCTAGAAATTCTTAAAAATTCATAAAGTTTTGCAAAGGGGAGGGAAAAGAGGGAAAAAGTCCAAACCAGGATTTTGCTTATATTCTAATTATGAGAACATTAACTGTAGAACTCAAGGAAAACGTGAAATATTCCATATTGAATAACCTGAAAGGATGCTGCTGCATCATCAGATTGAGTTATTAATTCAAATTTACATCTCGCAATGTGATCTCTGTTTACTTTTTACTCATACCAGATTTAATTACACTAAGCATACTGCTTTGCTTTTTCTATAAAACAGTCAATGACAAGACCAGTAAAGGTACCACTGAAGACCCAAAGCTTGTAAAGATGTTCTCAGTTTAACAAACATTAAAACGCAGATACCATTGGTTCATGTTATGACCACAGAGGGGACTTGAGATGCTTGAAAACATCTTATGTGTGGGTTTGTACCTTAAATAGAGGCAGTCTGAGTCTTGCTTCAGTTGCTGATGCATCTTTGAGGAGGGGAAAGATGACAGCATGCCTTTATGGTGGGCTTGGTGCCATGGTGTCCTGTCACAGAAACATTAAGGTTGGAAGAGACCTCTTAAGATCATCAAGTCCAACCATTAACCTATCACCACCGTGCCACTATGTCACTAAGTACCACATCTACACGTTTTTTAAACAACTCCAGGGAACTATGTCACTAAGTACCACATCTACACATTTTTTTAACAACTCCAGGGATGGTGGCTCCACCATTGCCCTGGGCAGCCAGTACCAATGCCTACCAACTATTTCTGTGAAGAAGTTTCTGCTCATATCCAACCTAAACCTCTCCTTGTGCAACTTGAGGCCATTTCCTCTTGTCCTATCACTGGAAACCTGGGAGAAGAGGCCAGCTCCTAACTGGCTACTACCTCCTTTCAGGCAGTTGTAGAGAGAGATAAGGTCTCCCTTGACCCTCCTTTCCTCAGACTAAAAAGCCCTAGTTCCCTCAACGGCTCCTCATAAGACTTATTCTCCAGATCCCTCATCAGCCTCGTTGCCCTTCTCTGGACACACTGCAACGCCTCGATGCCTTTCTTGTAGTAAAGGAATGGGAGTCCTCACCGGTCAGTCCTGCCTGGGGATCCAGCTTCATCTCACGGCCTACAAACAGCATGCACGCTCCAGGAGCGGTGAAGAGCTGTGAGATTCAGAGGGCAGGCTGAGGGAGGAAAACCCCGCGAAGGCCCACCAGCTCCCGAGGCTGGCTGACCCGCTCCAGCCCACAGACGATTTGCTAACTTCGCTTCATCTCTTCACCTGGCAGCCAGCAAGAGGCTGCTGGGGATCAGCTCTCCCTCCAGCCCGGCCCCCGGAGCCGCCATCCCGCCCCTCCTGCTTCTCACGGAGTTACCCGCACCGCCTCATGCCAGCCCGCCAACTCCCGGGCAGGCCCCGGAGCTGCTGTAGGTTCGGCCCCTTTCTCGGGGGCAGGCGACGAGTGGAAAATACGAGCTCGCACCTATTACCCACCGCGGATTTTCCTCAGGGACACCCTCTTCGACCTGCTCCCACTGCAGGGGCGGCGGCTGGCAGGCTCAGTCCCGGTGGGGGCCGTTACTGAGAGGCCGTGGGCTGAGGTAAGAGAGGGCGGCTGGGGGGAAGCCCCTCTGGGCTACGTGCTGCATCGCCCGGGAACAGCCGCGGGGGAAGGGGAACGTGGAGCTGGTGCTGACAGGCTGCAGGGAGCCGGGAACTGTAACGGAGGTGTGGGGAAGGCGGGGAAAGGAGATAGCGGTCCCCTACCGGTGCCGCTACACTCCAGCTGGAAGGGAGTGTGAAGAGGGCTCTAGACGGCCGGATTTCAATAACCCCATCCACACTCCCCCTGCCCAACCCTGGCCATGAATATGTAACTCCCCTCTCATTTCCCGAGCTCCATTGCGGAGGCTGCCGCTCGCCATATTGCGCTTCTGGGGCTGCGGTTTCACTGTAGGCGAGAGAGGGAGTGGAGTGGTGAGGAGTGAGCCTGGCGGAAGGTGAGTGTAGGGTGGTGGGGAGCCTGGGATCGCTGTGTTTGCTGCTGCCGGGTTTTTGTCTTCCCTAGTGGGGTAGTGGAGCCGCCCCGGAGGGATGTCTGGTGCCGGCAGCGGTTGACTGAGCTTGCACCGCAGGAGGGGCTGCGCCTCCCTGAGCTGGTGGTTCTGGCGGGGTTGGGGTATGTTGCAGCGAGCTTTCCTCTAGGCTGAGGATGTAGGGGCTGTAAGTTGGGCTCTCTCGGTCCCGGCTCTGCTCGCACTGAGCTTCTTGACAGGAGGCCCCTGCCGGGTTGGGGCTGCCTGTCCCCAGCATGCCGGCCCCACACGCTGTGGGGGCTGCTGGGGCCGGTGGTGGGACTACGGGACCGGCTCAGAACCCCCCTTGCAGCTGGGGCCGAGGGGCGTTCCGCAAGCCCTTAGCCATCCCCGGGGAACCGGCGTGTGTATGCATGTTTATATGTGTGTATGTGCACAGGCAGGCTCTGAAAGCTGCAGGGAGAGGTAGCATACACAGCTCCGTGTCACAACCGCATTCCGTTAGCATCAACCCATTAGCAAATGCCTTACTTGGGAAAGGAGATCTGATTAGCAGAGTCACGAGCCGTTATTGTTCTTGTAATAGATTGCCTCTGCTTTTAAATACAGCATGATTTATTGTTCTGCGTTCTTGGTCCTTTGTTTCTCCTTAAAGTCTCTGTGCATCACCATGCTGAACAGTCCTTGCAAGGCGTGATGATGATAAACTGATACTGGGAACGACCCCTGCTCTTGTGAAAATGTCATCGGTTCTAGCAGGGCATCAGATGGAGTGCGACACAGTGGCAGGAGCTGTAGATGTGCCTCCTCCCTTCACACTTGCGCTCACTGCTTCCAGTGTGAATTTAGCACCTGTTTCTTGCCAACTTTCGTACTCTTGGTGGTAGCTGGCTCTTTGAAATTGTTTTCATTCCTTGGACTCACCCTGTGATGTGGTGTATCTCTGAAACACACACTCTGAGCAATATTCTTCTTGGGATTTTTCTTAAGCTATTTGGTTTTCAGATCCTTTTCTATGGAAAATAATTAGATCAAGTGCCTAATTCCATAGAAATCCAGAGGCCAGCTAGCGGAAAAAGGTGATTTCCAGTGTGATAAACCATAATCCAGTCCTGTTTGGAAGTGGTTCCAGCTCTGTGGAATAATGATGTGTTGCACATGGGCTTTTAAGGATTAAAGGAAATTGCTTGCATTTGAAAACATGTGACTGGTGTGCGGGTGAAATTATTTTTGCTTGAGGAAAAGTCTTTAATCAAAGATGCCATTCATTCAGTGTCAAAGATTTGATTTGTCATAGGAGTTCCCTGCAGAGGTGCTCTCATTTGTATTCATCTATGTTTTGATTAAAACTTTTGTAATGAGGTAATTTGACTGTTTTATCCATCATGTCATGCACTGAGCTGGCATTCAACTTGTCAGCTAAGACAGAGGCACTCACTCTGAAAGTAGTAGATGTTGGAAATATTTGACATTAAAAGACAGACTTGTGTGAAAGATGAGCTTTGTTGGTTGTTGGAGACAGTAGGAGTTTTCACTGGACAGATGTTAGTGTGAGCTGGAGTATTGGGCAGCAACCTTTGCAGTGAGATCTAACTCTGTTACAGTGCATTTCAGTGATGACACCTAAAAAAGTTTAAAACATCTTTAGACCTTATTGACCTTGTGAATTGTTACTTACAATGTTTAACAAATACTTTATTACTGATTAGCAAGGACAAGGACAAGGTCCTGCACCAGGGTCAGAGCAGTCCCCTGTATCAGTACAGGCTAGGGATGAAGAGAGGATGGAGAGCAGCCCAGCGGAGGACTTGGGGGTACTAGTGGGTGGAAAGCTGGACGTGAGCTGGCAGTGTGAGCTGACAGCCCAGAAGCCAACCGTATCTTGGGCTGCATCCCCAGCAGCATGGCCAGCAGGTTAAGAAAAGGGATTCTGCCTCTCTGCTTTGCTCTGGGGAGACCTCACTGCACTGGAGTGCTGGGGCCAGCTTTGGAGTCCTCAGCACAGAGGAGACATGGACCTGTTGGAGTGGGTCCAGAGGAGGCCACAAAAGTGATCTGAGGGCTGGAAGCCCTCTGCTGTGAGGATAGACTGAGAGAGTTGGGGTTGTTCAGCCTGGAGAGGAGAAGGTTCCAGGGAGACCTTCTTGCAGCCTTGCAGTACTTAAAGGGGCCTAGAAGAAAGACAGGGAGAGACTTTTTAGCAGGGCCTGTTGTGACAGGACAAGGGATGATAGTTTTAAACTAAAAGAGGGAGATTTAGACTAGATAGAAGGAAGACATTTTTTACACTGAGGGTGGTGAGAGACTGTCCCAGGTTGCTTAGAGATGTAGTAGATGTCCCAACCTTGGAACCATTCCAGGTCAGGTTGTCTGGGGCTCTGACCTAGTTGCAGATGTCCCTGCTGACTGCAGGGAGTTTGGACTAGATGACCTTGAAAGGTCCCTTCCAACCCAAAACATTCTGTGATTCTGCATTTGCTTTCATAATAATAGTGGCACACAGATTTTGTGTTCGAGGAGTTTATCTTCTTCAGTGGCTGAAATGTTAACCTTTGCCTTCAAAGCTTTGAAACAAACCCTGCTACAGCTGCCAAGAAAAGCACTGTCTGTTGAGTCTTAGAGCTGAAATAATATGCAAGTGCCAGTGAAATAAATTGCATAGGGCTCCCTTCATCAATGACTCTTTGTGTTTAAAGAATGTTGCATAGTACTATGAGTATAAAAACTTGGTTGGGCATCTTGGACGATTAAAGCAGAATTCTGGCATTTTCAGGGCTGTGTCAGCATTTAAATAGAAATATGGTTGACACCTCTAAGAAAGCCGTTGGCAGTCTTGTATGTGAAATAGGTGTTGGGAGAAGTGAATTTCTTCAGCTTTCTTTAAATGTGTCTCCCTTGCTTAAGAAAAAGAATGCAATGAAGGGGAAAAGGCAAAGGGAAAAAGTAGCTCCAAAAAAGAGATGTAAGTCTGCAACTGCTCAGTTGCATTTTTCTTTAAAAGGAGCACTGGAGCTACTCTTGCTGAAGCATCAGTTCAAAGAACTTGCATGGAAGATTTTTCATAGTAACAGGATTACTTCCACTTTTTTTTTCTTTTTTTTTCTAATTACCCTTTACCTATTTGTTACTGAATAGATCAGCAGTTTAATAATGATGCAAAGAGAGGAAAGAAATTGGAGAATGCATGTTGTTGAGTCTCAACTTGATTCTGCTTGTTGATGAAAATAACTGGCCTTTGAAGCTGACCCTAAATTCTTAATATTCTGAGGAATGAACAGGGTTCAGTATCGTGGAGCTGTTTAGATTTGTTGCAGTGGAGAAATATTTTAGGAATTATTCCTGCTTGCCCTCCCCGCCCCCCCTCCCCACCTCTGGATCCTGAAGCACTCTTGCAAACAGCTAGGAGTCAGCAGTAGTATTCTGCTAGCTAATTAAACCCCTAATCCAGTCTTTTCACCACTCAGGGGTAACATTAAACTGTTTTGGATGATTACTGACTGGGTTTAAACTAAGTATGGCTCCTGTGGTGCTGGCTGCAAAATGTACAGTTTCACTTGAGCGAGAGTCCTTCAAACACAAATTGTTGTTAGCTGTCGCCCAGTGTTGGATGAAAGCTGTATGGTTGTCAAATTAACATTTTTGTTTCTATGTATTGAAGCTGTTAAGCCAATCATACAAAAAAATGACTTGAGTCTTGGCTTTTGTCTCACAAGTGTTATGGGGGAGTATCATTTCTGTTCATTAATAACCAAGCCGTTTCTAGTTCTCATTAAGAGGATGAGATCACTATTGGTTGTGGCTGGCTTTACTTTGATAACTGGTCAGTGCCTGAAAAAATTTTGTGGCTATCTAACATTTCTCTGGGAAAACTGAAACCCAAACATAGCTCTTGATCAGATGTTCTCAGAATTACTCCCACAATATAAACTCATTAACTCAGTTACTGCTTACTGCCATTTATATTAATAAAGGTGATGGATAGTAAGTTTGTTGTATGATAAAAAGGTCACAACAACCCCATGAATGCTCCAGGCTTGGGGCAGAGTGTCTGGAAAGCTGCCTAAAATAACAGGACAGAGTCTTTTGGTCAGTAGTGGCTGAAGACGAGGTGGCAGTGTGCCCAGGTGTCTCAGAAGGCCAACAGCATCCTGGCTTGGATCAGCACTAGTGTGGCCAGCAGGATTAGGGCAGTGATTGTGCCTTATACTTAGTGGCAATGGTGAGGCCACAACTTAAATCCTGGCTTCAGTTTTGTGACCATCACTCCAAGAAGGACATTGAGCTGCTAGAGCCCAAAGAAGGGCAAACAAAGCTGATGAAGGGTCTAGAGCACAGGTGTTCTGAGGAGCAGCTGAGGGAACTGGAGGAAAGGAGGCTGAGGGGAGACCTTCTCGCTCTCTCCAACTCCCTGAAAGAAGGTTGGAGCCAGGTAGGAGTTTGCCTCTTCTCCCACGGCACAAGTTATAGGACAAGAGGAAGCAGCCTCAAGTTGTGCCAGGGGAGGTTTAGGTTGGACTTGAGGATAAATGTCTTCCTTGAAAAGTGTTGTCAGGGCCTGGAAGAGGCTTGCCAGGACAGTGGTGGAGTCACCATCCCTGGATGGACTGAAAAGACGTGTGATGTGGTGCTGAGGGACATGGTTTAGTGATGATGTAAGGGTGTTACATTAATGTTTGAACTTGATGATCTTGGAGATCTTTTCCAACCTTTGTGATACTAAAGTAGGTCACTTGATGTGATCTCGGAGAGCAGTACACCTGATTTACAGTGTATTCGGCTCGAGCCTCCACAGCATTTCTTAAAATGTGCTTGGCAGTGTCCTGGGTCCTGTTGTGCTGCAGCAAACCAGCCAAAGCAGTTATCCAAGAAGCTGATGAGCAGGCTTTCATCTTTTCTGCTGGTGGAATCAGGAATAACAAATCCACATTGTTTTCCTGATGGAAGTGGAAGATGATCTGTGCTTGCTCCTGAAGCACTGCAGTTCAGGGTCTATCTAGCATGTTCCACCACACTTTCAGTTCACACAATGGTGTGTTCACCTGGGTGACAAGTGACCTGTTCTACCCTGGGCTCAGGAGGGGCATCTGAGGGCTGAACAGCCACAGCACAGGGAGCAGGAGGTACAGCCTTGCAGAGGACTCCTGACAGATGAACTATGGAAGTAACGTATCAGTTCTATAGCTTCTGTTTATTAAGATCGTAGTAAAGCAGTCCTCATGTTTGCAGCTGAACAGAGTGCAGGTTTTGATGTTCTCAGTGCCTGACACCACCACAAAGGTCAGAAAGCTTTGACTCCACATACCTCTGGCTGGGTGAGCACAGCATTGTATTAAAAACTGCAAAGTCCTGAAGGTGAAATCATGTTTCATTATCACCACCAGAAGTGGGCAGAGCTGGGTCTGGGGTTGTTTAGTCTGAGGAGGAGTAGGAGGCTCAGAGGAGATCTTACCTCTCTCTGTGGCTACCTGAAAGGAGGTTGGAGTGAGGTGGGAGTTGGTCTCTTCTCCCAGGTTTCCAATGATAGGACAAGAGGAGATGGCTTCAAGTTGCACCAGGGGAAGTTTAGATTGGATATGAGGAAAAAGTTCTTCACAGAAGGGGTTGTTAGGCATTGGCACTGGCTGCCCAGTGTCACCGTCCCTGGAGTTGTTTAAAAAACATGTAGATGTGGTACTTAGTGACATAGTTCAATGGCATGGTGGTGATAGGTTAATGGTTGGACTTGATGCCTTAGAGGTCTCCTCCACACTTAATGATTCTGTGATTTTTTTTTTTTTGTGAGCTGTTGCATAAAAAACAGCTGCCTTTTTTGTTTTGGTTTGGGTTTTTGTGGTGTAACTGTGACTCTGATAAGTTGAACACTGAGGGCTGAGGTTACTGACCATAATGGGGTGATCCAGGAGAACACTGGGTGAAAAGGCCACTGATGCCTTCAGCAGGGAATATAAAATTCATTCAAATAAACTCATATTTTAGCATCAGCTGTATAAGAGCAATGTACACAGACATACAGAGCTTAGATGTCATTAAACTTTACTACTGTAAATATACAGAGAAGCACTAACTGCATGCCCAAAGTACGTAACTGTTTTTAACACTGTGGTGAAACAGCCTTGAGTATGGTCAGAAGTTTAATTTAGTACTTTCCCCCCTTAATTCTCTTGATGTCTAAATCAGGAGAATTCTCTCTCTTTGGTCACTTCTGATAGCATTAGAGTCATAGAATTCTTCTGTAGGTGTACATCTACAGAGCAGATGGTTTGTCTGAGGTCATAGCACAAATGTTTCTAAAGGCCAGGGTGAGCAGCTTGACAGCCAGGTTTGAAGTGCTGCTGTACTCCGTGGATCAACTAACTTCAGGTCCAGTAAATTGTGATTTGCAATAAACAGGGACATGCCATGTCTGAAGGCACCAGGCAAAACATTTTCTTCCTTAGGAGAATAAATACAGTGAAGAAACTGTAGGAGACCATGTGCTAGCAAGTTAGTGTGTGTCAGAAATGCCAGTGTTATTTTTTTTTCCCCTCTGTCAGATGTCATCTCTCTGGTAGTCCACTGGATGTCTCACAATCACAGTATTAGGGGGTGGTACTTGGGTTTCAAGGAAGAATTTTTTAATATGTTGAAGATAAATGCCTATTAATTTTATGGGGCAGATTGTGGGAAAATGGGAGCTTGGCACTAGTTACAAGGAAAATGAAATCTCAGAGACTGAAAGGGACAAGTGAGGAGATCTCAATGCTGATCAATAGCTAAAGGGCAGGGGTCAAGAGGATGGGGCCAGACTCTGCTCAGTGGTGCCCAGTGACAGGCCAAGGGGCAATGGGCACAAACTGGAAGCCATGAGGTTCCATCCGAACAGGAGAAACTTCTTTGCTGTGAGGATGCCAGAGCTCTGGCCCAGGTTGTCGAGATTGAGAGTGGAGTCTCCTTCTCTGCAGAGATTCCAGCAGCACCTAGCAGTGATCTTGAGCAATCTGCTGTGGGTGCCCCTGCTTTAGCAGGGGATTGGACTAGATGATCCCCAGAGGTCCTTTCCAACCCACACCATGCTGGGATTCTGTGACAAATCATGTTGGGAAAATGTTTGTAGTGTTACCGACTCTTGAGGCTGTTAAAATGCACTGGTGCTTTGGATTTCTCTGCATTCCTCAGTTTTATTGGCTGCTTTGGGACATTTTTGAGTCTGTGGTCTTGAATTAATTATAGTTCTTTTTTTTTCCTCCTGGCTCGTAGCACTCTAGGGCAGAAATGAGGTTGTTTGTCTTTGCTAAGTGCTCTTTATAGACTGACAAACTTTGGATTTCTCAGTTTGACCATCCGAAAATGCAGAGATTTAGAATACTTGCTTTCGGAATAAATGCAGCTTCCCCAGTTTTTATGTACTTCTAGTATAGAGTGCTGTAAAGTAACTTCCCATGTAGTCAAATCTCTTCTAGATGAAAAGCTTTGTTATGGAAAGTAATGGGATAAGAGGAAAAAGTGTTAATCTTTCTGGGGTGACCTTTACAATAGATTTCAATGAGCTTCACATTTGGAGAAAAATAGGCTCAATTTTAAGTGGCAAAAAAGAGAATCTGACAAACTGTCTTAAAGGTGATGTGCTTCCAGGCAGCCTGTACAAATGCATGCTTGTAACTTCTCCTAATATGCATTCTGGGGACTCTCACAGGACACCTGAAAGTACGTTCATGAGCTAATTTCAAAATCATTATCAAATGCCTTATGAGTTAATACTCTATAGTAATGTAAGTGAGCTCCTTTGTAAATGCCTACTATGTTTAGAAAAGAGTGGTTAGCAATGCTTACACAAAACTAATGTTTGAAATGCTCTTGTACACATTAACCAGAAGTCTGTCATCTGCAAAGCACAATCAAAGTCAATTAAAAGACTATTAAAGATGCCAAATTAATACAAACCAACACTTACATGCTCCAGAAGTTAAATCTGATAACAAATAATGAGTATTTACACCATGCTTTCCACCCTCATGATACATCTGCTTGCAGACAAACACATCCTTTGACTGTATCTGTGGGGTACAAACACTAAATTAGAAAAACAGGAGAGAATCACAGAATCATTAAGGTTGGAAAAGACCTCTAAGGTCATCAAGTCCAACCATTAACCTAACACTGCCAAGTCACCACTAAACTATGTCTCTTAGCACCACATCCACACATCTTTTAAGCCCTTTCAGGGATGGTGACTCCATCACTGCCGTGGACAGTCTGTGCCAGGGCATGACAACCGTTTCAGGGAAAAAACTTTTTGACTAATGTCCAACCTAAACATCTTCTGGTACAATTGAAGTTGTTTCCTCTTGTCCTATTGCTTGTTACTCCAGAGAAGAGACCAACTCCCACCTGGCTGCAACCACCACCTCATACAGCCTCTCTGTAGTGACCTTTTATCAGTGATCTGTTTGCTGTGGCTTTATGCTTTCAGTATAAAATTAGTTGAATTTTAGTATATATGCTGTTCGCCAGAGTTTATTCTGCCTGCCTGCCTTTTGTCATGGCAAGTGCTTTCTCTTTTTGGTTTTGATAGCTTATGTAGTTGCTTTATGTCTGTCTCATAAGTCCACAGCACAAACTCCTAAAGATTTTAAAATTGGATTTTAATGACTGTTAGATTTTATGATGAATAGCAATTCATGTGTTATCTCTTAGATGTCTGCCAAACTGACAAAGTGAACCTTGCACGTTGGAGAGGAGCTGCAGGGCAGAGGTATTGTGTTTTGATTGCAGCTCTGAGCAGGAATCAAGGAGCTTGAATTGGTTGTTAGTCCAGATCATGACTGGTTGAGTCAAGAGAAGATGACTGTATGCATAGCTGTTCTAATATCCAATTCAGTTTGCGAATAAAAAGAAGTAAAAACGTTCCCTGTAACTGATGTTTTGATACTGAACTTGATAGTGGGAGGACAAGAACTGAGGGCTGAATGAACTAAAACCACTTCAGTATGGCATTCCTGTCTTAAACTTTATTCCTTTTCAGGACTGGTCTATTATTATAGTGAGTGCAATATAAACTTGGTGAGAGAAGTGGTGACAACATGAGTAAAAGAGAAGAGGGAGGGGAGGCACATACAAACACAGTGACACCCTTGTTCGGGATCATCGAGCACTTAATTTCAGAGCTGGGAACAAAGTAAGCTCCAGGCCAGAACACAATTCAGCTGTCCCCGAGGCGTTTTGAGATCAGAGCTGAAAACAACCTCAGAAAAGAGTGAATACTGAAAGTACTAGATTGTAATCTAGTAGTAGGTGCCCTAGATTACAGCTGGTTGTAAAGCAATCTGAGCTGCTCGTGAACTCCAGTGATGAGTGGTGTTTGTTCAGAGACGTTTTGGGTTTTGTTTTCAAATCAAGCTCTTAGCCAGAAAGTAAAAGCATGAATGCTTTAATTGAATAAATTGAAAGGGATGGTTGAATTGGATGCTTGGTCAAAGCATGCAGTTTGTCCCTAATGCTAGCTACAGTATCAGAGAGAGTATCGCCTAAAACTCTCACCCTGCTAAGCTTCCAAGTAACTGCGCTGGGATTCCTGTTTTTAAAAGAAGTGATCCTGTGGAAAATAACCTGGATTGTTGAAGGTGCTGTTGAACTTGGCATACCAAATAGAGCTCTAACTCTTTTACTATTTTAAGTCTAAATATTTACCTTCTACAACTTGGAAGAAAACCCAGTTAATTTCTAAGGATTTAATACTGTGTTTAAAAAAAAAAAAGGTATTATTTTTTTAAAGAGCCTGATGCAATTTTTCCCCTCAGAAGTGTTTTTTCATGAAGGCATCAGAGATTAGTACACTGGTTTGAGTTAAATAGAAGCTGGCAGGGTTATGGCAACTCCTGAGTTGGGTTTGTGGGTTATCTCTTCCAGCTGCTTGCTGTTTCTAAGTGACTGGTTTATGAATGTTTTCCACATCAGGTGGCATCTGCAGCTTTTGCACCACACACACAAAGTTTTGTGGTCTTCAGTTCTACATCACTTTTAACAGACTTAGTTGATTTTTTGCAAATTGTTTGTGGCTGCCTTGACTCTGTTCTTCTGGAGTGGTACACAGATTGGGGTTATCTGTGTGTGGCACAGTGGAGCCTGGTATGTGGATGAACAAGCATTCCCCCTCTGCTGCTCCACTGCTGACATAGAGACCACTCTGGACCAGAGAATCTGCTTGGGAGAGGGAGTTGCCTCCTGCAGCCAGATGGATATGAGTGTGTGACTTGTTTCTCTTTCTCTTCCCAGCCATGTCTCAAGCTGTGCAGACGAACGGGACACAACCTTTAAGCAAAACATGGGAGCTGAGCCTGTATGAATTGCAAAGAACACCTCAGGTAATATGTGCTCACAAGCTGGTCTGTGTGGCATGGCTTGGCTTTAAACCTCTTAGTATGTGAAGCTTGATATAAGATTTTCATTTTCTTTTAGGAGTGTTAACTGCCTGTTCTAAATAGAATCATAGAGTACAATCCTAGAATGGTTTTGGTTGGAAAAGACCTTTAAGATCATCAAGTGCAACTGTTAATGTAACACTGCCAAGTCACCACTTAACCATGTCCCTCAGCAACACATCTACACGGCTTTTATACCCTTCCAGGGATGGTGACTCCACCACTGCCCTGGACAGACTCTTCCAGAGCTTGACAACCCTTTTCAGGGAAGAAATTTTGTCCAACCTAAATGTCCCCTGTTGCAACTTGAGGCTGTTTCCTCTTGTCCTGTCACTTCTTATTTGGGAAAAGAGACCAATAGAAATGATAGAATATGTTAAAAAAATCTTCCCCAAACAAAACTTGTATTAAAATTTTAGAAATATAAACTGAAGTTTGATCAAAGAAGGGCAACAAAGCTGGTGAAGAGTCTAGAGCACAAGTCTTGTGAGGAGCAGCTGAGGGAACTGGGGTTGTTTAGCTTGGAGAAAAGGAGGCTCAGGGGAGACCTTCTCAGTCTCTACAACTCCCTCGAAGGAGACTGGAGTGAGGTGTTAGTTGGTCTTCTCCCAGGTAACAAGTGATGGGATGAGTCGAAATGGCCTCAGGTTTTGTCCGGGGAGGATTAGGTTGGACATTAGGAACCATTTCTTCACTTCTTTCGACTTGTTAAGCATTGGAATAGACTGTCTAGGGCAGTGGTGGAGTCACCATCCCTGGAGGGATTGAAAAGCTGTGTAGATGTGTTGCTGAGGGACATGGTTTAGTGGTGACTTGGCAGTGTTAGCTTAACAATTGGACTTGATCTTGGAGGTCTTGTCCAGCTTAAAGGATTCTATGACCTTAGTTCTTTTTTACTTACTTCAGCAGTATGTGTGTATGTCCATGCCTGATGTGGTCATGTTTCCCATTAAAAGAACAGTAAAAACTGTAGCCTCTGTGAGGAAGTTACTGCATTTCACTTAAAGAACTTGTGCTTTATTCTCTGCTAGGAAGCAATCACTGATGGCTTGGAAATAGTGGTGTCACCCAGGAGCCTGCACAGTGAGCTGATGTGTCCCATCTGTTTGGATATGTTAAAAAACACCATGACGACAAAAGAATGTTTGCATCGGTTCTGTGCTGACTGTATCATTACAGCCCTCAGGAGTGGGTATGGCAGTAGTATTATGGGGAAAAGGGATTTTGCTGTAGATGAAAAGGTGATGGAGGTAATCCTTCAGGGCCTGTGTGTTGATGTGGAGCAGTTCTCTGCCTGTGCTGTGCAAGGTTCTGCAAGTGTAGCACATGGTTCACATTTCATTCCTGTGTGTTCATTCCATCTCTGGCAGACACATCTGGTTTTTTCCTTATAGAAGACATACTTTCTTGCAAGATGTAAAAAACCTTACCCAAGCTTTTTTTTTCCCTTTTCAGTCCAGTAACAGCAAACAAAAATCCACTCCATCACGTGGGAAAAATGAGTCTCATTTCCCTATTCTTCTTTTTCCTATTAATAAATTGCAAAGTATGTGGCCTTTCTGCAGCAGTCCAGCTTCCAGACATCACTACTGAAACAACCTGTGCTAAAGAACAAATAATTTTTCTTGTATTCATCAGTTACAGGTTCATATTTTCCTATAAGCAATAGAATCCTGAGGCAACCCACAGCAATTCAGTCAGTGATGTGAATATCCATTTCTGATCATCACCTCTGTGTTCAGAGGTCACATTACATTTGCCGAGCTTGTGTAAATTCTGATGAGCAAAAATCCATTAGAGGGAAACCAGAAGACCATCAGGAGTTAAAGACACCAGTGTTTGAGCTATAGAGTCCTCTTCCTCTTACAGGGAAAACGTTGTGAACCTGATATTTTAGTTAAATGAGAGCAAAATGCTAGGAATGAGCAAAACTGGTTTAGTTCTCCCAGTGCTTGAAATATAGAAGAGGTTCCTTCATTTCCATTTTCTCCTGCAAGTGCTGGAAAGATTGTCCCTGAATAAAATTCACACCAGATCTGCATTTTTTTCTAGGTGAAAATCCAGCCAGAGTGTTAAAGGAAGAACTAGTTTGCAGAGGGGAGCTCTTCAGTTTAAATACAGTTTGCTCAAACACACTTAAAAAGGAAAATCAAGCAGGGAGATAGGTGTTTGGGGTTTTGTTTAAGTATCTGGAACTACCTGATCTGTGACAAGATACAAGTCCCATTCCAGATTTACTATAAATACTGAGTCTTAGTGAGCAGTTTGATTAAGAATTGTAGGATTAGGGCAGATTTCTTTCCTTGTTGGAGAGTGAGTATTGTTTTCTCCCTTCTTGTTCGTGCCCAGCAACAAAGAATGTCCTACGTGTCGTAAAAAGCTGGTTTCAAAAAGATCACTGCGACCGGATCCCAATTTTGATGCTCTCATCAGTAAGATTTATCCAAGCAGAGATGAATATGAAGCTCATCAGGAGAGAGTGCTAGCAAGAATCAGCAAGCACAATAACCAGCAAGCTTTAAGCCACAGCATTGAGGAAGGATTAAAGATTCAGGCTATGAACAGGTATGTAATCCACGCTAATTTGTCCACATGTAACCTTGTTTGCCTTAACACTAAAAATATACCCTGTCCTCACTTGAGATTTCTCTTCTTTCCTCTCAAGTCTGCCAAAATAATAATATTAACTATTGGCAAAATTATTTTTTTAAAACTTTTTGTCTACTGCTTTGTATCACTCCCAGCAACTTCTGTGGCAGCCTGATGTAGACAGCAGATTTCAACTGAGCTTTTGCAAATTATGGCTGTTGTGTCTTAGGTAATCAGAATTGTTTTAAGTTGGAAAATACCTTTAAGATCATCAAGTCTTGTGTCCTTCTTGGCCACGAGGGCACATTGCTGGCTCATGGTTAAGTGTGACTGTAAACAGAACACAGTTAAAAATAACTGTGTGAAGTTAAAAATGATTTAAAAACATATCTAAAAGGAGTTTGAAGGATAGGAAAAAATCCATAGTTTTGTTGTGAGTATCTTTTTATAAGAAAAACAAAAATTGAATTTGGGTTTTGTTTTTGGTTTTTTTAAAACTTGAAGTATCTCTGAAATTTTTAGTGCTTGTAACTTCTGGCATGATGGAGACTGGGAGAGGGAGGAGGTGTAGAAGCCTTGTGGGCCTGTACAGTGAGTGAATTCTGAATGCAGCCTTGTGTTTGTCTACCTGTTTCTGATCAGGCTACAGAGGGGCAAGAAACAGCAGATTGAGAATGGCAGTGGAGCAGAGGATAACGGTGACAGCTCACACTGCAGCAACGCCTCGACACACAGCAACCAGGAAGCAGGGCCTAGTAATAAGAGGACCAAAACATCAGATGATTCTGGGCTAGAACTGGACAATAACAACACAACTGTGGCAATAGACCCTGTAATGGATGGTGCTAGTGAAATCGAATTGGTCTTCAGGCCTCACCCAACCCTCATGGAGAATGATGACAGCGCACAGACAAGGTAGAAGTCTTCTGTTCCACTTCATGTATTCTGCTGTTATGTTCTGGTGCTTTTGTTTTCTATCAGTTTTTTTGGCTTTTAAAATTCAATTTACTTTGGTCACACCACATCCTGATTAACCTTCTGCACTCTTCCACTTGTTCCATTCCAAGTCAGATAGATGGTACTGCTCAGCTACTGCCAAACATGCAGTGACAATCTGTTTAAAGCCTTTGATCACAAATAAAGATGGTTTTAAGGGCTTCTAGGCTTGCAGTTCACAGTAGGTACTAGGATGATGGTAGGAGTTCAGCTCCTTTCTACTTACAGTTCTTTAGGAATAAAAAACCCTTGTGTGAGCGTCAGCAGTTTTCCGAGCAGGTTTGTGTCAGCAGGATTTGGAGGCTGGAAGCTTTTCTGTCATGCTCCAGTCCAAACACAGACTGCAGATTTTGGATCACAGCAATAAGCAGTCTCATGGAGTTTCCTCCAATCTCTTCCTGGCTTTTTCTCCTAATCATAAAATCATAGAATGGCTCAGGTTGGAAGGGACCTTAAAGATCATCTAGTTCCAACCCCCCCGTCATGGGCAGGGATGCCAATCACTAGACCAGGTCATCCAGGGCCACATCCAGCCTGGCCTTGAACACCGCCAAGGATGGGGCATCCACAACCTCTCTGGGCAACCTGTTCCAGTGCCTAACCACCCTCCTGGTAAAGAAATTAATAGACATCCCTCTGCAGTACCTATGAGTATATTACAAGCTTCAGCTAGCTTTCCTTTCTGGTTTGGAATTGCAGGGTTGTTCTGGGGGCTGTTTGGAAAGGCAAAAAGAAAGCTAAGCTTCTGCAGCCTTTGTGTCCACCTTTAATTCTTGTGTGAAGCTAATAAGCCAGAATGCTTAGTGAGGCAATAAGGCAGAGTAACTTTTGAGGTTGTTGCACGTGTAGCTCTCATGTTTACAGCTTTCTGTCCAGGTGCCCCAGGCTGGATCTGTGCTTGGGTTTCATCAGTTTGAGAAGTTCTCAAAGGCCCTTGACAGCTTGTTGTTAGCTATTTGATTTTGACAGGTGACAGGGCAGTACTGTCTTTTCTTTACAAAGAACAGGAGACTGGTGGGAGGAGTGTCCAAAAGATGCAAGGGCACTTTGGAAGGATAGAATTTGGTAAGCTGCTTGCATGTCTTAGGTGAAAGCAATTAATATTGTTTGTGGCCTTTTCACACTTGATGCTTAATATTTGGGGGTGTTCCAGATGTCCTTTTCCCACATCTACAACTCCAGTGTCTCAATTATCTTTGTGCCTGTTGTCCCAGGTACATCAAGACCTCAGGTAATGCTACTGTTGATCACTTGTCCAAGTATCTAGCTGTGAGATTGGCTTTGGAGGAGCTTCGTAGCAAAGGAGAGTCAAACCAGATGAACCTCGACACAGCCAGCGAGAAGCAGTACACCATTTACATTGCTACTGCCAATGGGCAGTTCACTGTAAGTACAACTTGTGTTCAGGAGTAAAACTGAGCAGCAGTACACCTGTCATGCAGATTTGATGTCTGACAGCTCGACATCCAGATGGAGATCAGTGACAAGTGGTGCCCCTCAGGAGCCCGTATTGGAACCGGTACACCCTCAGCAAGTTGGCATATGACTCCAAGCTGAGAGGTGTTGACATGCCTGAGGGATGGAATCCATCCAGATGGACCTGGACAGGCTTTCTTGTGGGAGATTGCATAAGCAGGTCCATGGATGGTGATCTCCAGGGATAGCAACTCCACCACTGACCTGGGCAGCCTCTTACAGACCTTGACAACCCTTTTGGGGAAGAAGTTTTTCCCAAAGTCCAACCTAAATCTCCCCTGGCACAACTTGCAGCTGTTTCCACTAATCCTGTCATTTGTTACCTGGGAGAAGACGCCAACCCTCACCTCACTCCAGTCTCCCTTCAGGGAGCTGTAGAAAGAGGTCTCCCCTGAGCTTCCTTTCCTCACAACACTTGTGCTCTAGACCCTTGACCAACTTCATTGCCCTTCTCTGGACACACTCCAGCACCTCAGTGTCCTTCTTGGAGTGAAGGACCCAAAACTGAACCCAGGATTTGAGGTGTGGCCTCACCATTGCCGAGTACAGGAGGACAATCCCTGCTCTAGTCCTGCTGGCCAGTCAGTGCATTCCTCTGATTTAAGGAACATCTTTCTACCTTTCTACAGCAGTACTTGTACAAGGCATCAGATTGATTTCATTTCTGTTTTGGTGTTCTCTCTTCTAGGTATTAAATGGGTCCTTTTCCTTGGAGCTGGTAAGTGAGAAGTACTGGAAAGTGAACAAACCCATGGAACTGTACTATGCACCAACAAAGGAACATAAATAAGCTGTGCAGGAAGACCAAGTTGGGACTGACTCTTTGTACTTCTTTAATAGTATAAAAGAAGGCACCACTGTTATTATCTTCATGGATACTACATGTGCTGCCTTCAGGCTATCTCAGTATACTTATTAATATTAGACAGTATTCTGGGTTGCATTTTAATTTAGTCTTTGTTTTGGGGTTTTGTTTTTTCCCTAGGAGACTAAATGACCTTCTCCAGTGCATTCCAGTGTTTGACATGCTTTTTTGTTCCTAATACATGTAACTGAACGAGTGTTCCAGTTTGGAATGTCTTCATTTTGTCCAGGTCAATCTGGATTTCTCATACATTTGGCATAGTTATAGTAGCCTCTGTGAAGTACTGAGCATTGGATGGCTGAGTAAGTCTATTTGATAGTAACAAGAGCCAAGGAATGTGGTAAATGCTGTAATTTGCTAATGGTTATCCCTATAAAAGATGGGTAGAGAATTGATTTCGATAGTCTTGCAGCTAGAGATTAATCCTTGTGAACAAAAACAAGAGCTGCAGTGAGATAAGCAACACTTTAAAACCTTGCTGCTCACTGAGCTTAATACTTCAGTGACAGTTGATTCAGGAGATTGGTTTGCTTTTTAGTGAGTATTTGTCAGAAAACCCCAAAGAACCCAAACTCATAACATACTGTGTAGGATTTACCAGTCTTGCTGCACACTGCAGCTTCCCACCTAGCCTCTGCTGCAGGGTTAGCTTGTCCTCACAAGCCTCGGTGAAGAAAATCTTTTACAGCCCTACTCTGTTCCCTAAAATAAGAGATTTTTATAGTGAATGTATTAGAATGTTCTGGAAAGAACTGTCCCAAATTTTTTTTTTTCTAAAGTAAATCCCTGAAATTCCAGCACATGGACAAAAGGCAGCATCAAAATTCTTTGGTTTATGGAACTGGTGCCACCCCAGGTGGGAGCTTCTCCAGCTCCAATGTGAGTAGGGAAGACTCTGACCTTAAGCTGCTCCAAGATTCTTTTTTTTGTGGGTTTTTTTGTTGTTCTTCTTGGTTTTTTTGTTGGGGTTTTTTTGCCATAGCTTTAACAAACATGGCTTAGCACTTTGGAAGACAATTTTAGTACTTGACAAAGTTTACCATTTAGTGTCTTAAATTTAGGTTCAAGTTTTAAAATGTTCAGTAGGTGGTTGTGTGAAGTCCAGTAGCTGCTGTTCATTTGCATGTTGACCTCCTCTTCCCTCACTCAGCCCCTTGCTGTCTCTTCATGTGGGTTGCTTTACCTACTGGCATTGTGTATGAAGGGAAATGATGTTACTGTGAGATCCCTTTGCTGCAAGACTTGCTGATGAAGCCTTCACCTGTTTGCACCTGATGCTAGAAGCAAAAAGAGTTGCTAGGTTAAGTGAGAAGTAATCTACTTTCAGCCACATGGTACTGCTCCTTCTTTGTCTTGCCTGCAGTTAGCTTGGTTTTGACATGTGGTATGCAAGTATCCAGACACTCGGGGATTCTCCTGGGAGGAATTGCCCTTCCATCACTTCTGTCTTTTAAGCCTAGCCCTTGTAAATATGTGTCCATTCCAACTGCTGTTTCAGGTCAGCTGTATCCCGATGTGAAAACTGCACAGGCTTCCTTGAGTCACTGAATTACTTTCTCCGAGTGGAAAGACATGGTGTTTGTGACATGAAGCAGGAGTTTTAAGGCCCCAGCGCACAGAGGGGCAGTTTTAAAGGCAATCTGTTATTCATGACTTTCTGATGAAATGTTGTGTAGACTAGTAGTGCATGTCCACTAACTGTAACCTGGGCGGGGGTGGGGGGAGGGAACAGGGGTTATAAATGCTTTAAAATGGATGGGGAACTGCCTGGGTTAGCTGCAGCATCCCTTCCATTGCGCTAGCGAGGGTACTGTTTCCTCTGTTTTTCCTTTGGCAAGAGAGGTGTTTGTGAAGCTGAGCAGTCTGTCTAGGAGCTGTCACTTTGTCTCCAGTCCTTTAAAAAGCGTGCAAGAATGTGAAGCTTTTATTTTCATGTTGTAGTGAATTTACTGAGTATTTATGTTCTTTAAATGCTATATATCTAATGTAGTTGTTGGATTAAACCATTGATTGCACTGTGACTCTTTTAGTGCTACAAACTATTTTATTTTCAAAACAACTTTACTCTTCTCCCCCTATTAAAGCCTTGTTCTTTTCTAAGTACATAACGTGTGTAAGGTCTGGGTAAGCTCAATAGCTCTAGTATCCAACTACAGTCACACTGAAATTCTCAAACTGACAATAAAAGCAGAAATGTTTATCAACAACCTGCTGGAAATTCCAGTGCTGCTTTCTCTTATAATTCAGAAGAGAAACCCTGAGTACAAGTTTGTGTGTGTGTGTTTGGTTATTACACCTTTTAGCTAGCAGGATGACACACCTTGAGTTAAGAGGGAATGCTTGTGTACACCAAGAGTACACAATCACAGCTAAACAGAAAACACTCTTGAGAAGCTCCTATGCTCAGGGGCAGCTCCTCTCTGCTGTATGCAGCAGGACATGTCCCTTACCCAAAAAAGCATTACAGGTACCACTGTACTACCTGTACTGGTAACAAGATTGTATCCCAGAACTTACCATTTTCTGGTATTTGTCCTCCAACATGCTGATAGCTCATAACCCAGTGGTGGTTTCAGTACCCTAATGGCTCCAGCAGTTACTCATGTCTGATTTTTTTCTGTTCAGCACAAGCCACTTCCACCAACACCTTGGTCTGACAAAGATTTGTTGCATGTCAAAGACCTGTGATTAGTAATAGTGGCAGAGAGGTGAGGGCCTGGCTAAGCACAATACCAAGGATCAGCTCAGTCCTGGTGCTACACCATGGGCCAGTTCTTAACTTGGGAGAACCAGCAGTAACCTTGCCAAACACCTACATTATTCCAATGTATTTCCTGCTGTAAGAGCCAGCCTTGGCAGCGTGGATTCATTACCCAAGCTGATTTGAAAAGCTCTAGGTCATGCTGTGTGCACAGTTCTCTGTGCTGCTGTGCCACTGGGGACCTGTTTGGAGGCAGAGCCAAGCAGACTACTGGGTCCTCAAACCCTGTTTTTTTACAGCACAAGGACAACAAGTCACACCCAACAGAATCAAGAATAACAAGGAGAAGCCCCTGAACAACAGTCTTGAGCTAGCACTAGTGTTCTGTTAACTAATTATCACAGGACTGACCCTACCTGATGGACAACTATTGAACAGGAAGAAAATTCTTCTAGGCCTGAGTTGCAAACACCCCTTCTGCTGGTCAATGACAAGAGGCAGAATTCCTTCTCCCAGACTACAGTTGCTTCTGCCCATCTGGCAAGAGGCAAAAAGCTTGAATTGTATGGACAAGCCTGAACTTCACATTCTCTGCCCCTCCTTGTGCACAGCTGCAAACTCCAAGAGCAGTTTTGACTTGGAAAAAATGCCCAATCCCTTCTGTTACTTAGGAGGAGCCCTGAAAGTAATGAAAAATATTTCCCACAACAGGCTTCAGTTAAAACTTTGTTTCTAGCCTACTTTATTTTAATTGAAATGCTCTCTTTTGCTCCAATTAAGTGACTGGTTCTATTCCAATTACGCTAACCCTGAAGTGAGCAGTGTCCTACCAATTCAAGTGAAATATATGCAGGTACCTGAACAAAGTTTGGGGAAACAGAAAGGACAAAGTCAAGCTGATTTGGCTGGAATGCTGCCATGTATTTAAGGAAACCAGAACTGACTACCAATACATAGGATCTTTCCTCACTGATAGCCAAGATTGTCTTACTGACAACCTCATAACAAAAACTTCACCTAGAAATTGGGCTTAAGGTGCCCTGTCACTGAACCTCTTTGCAGTGCACAACCAAATGTAATTTCTGAAGGATCAACTACCTAGGGTAACTAATAGAACTTACTAAGGTGTGATCATACACAAAAGTTTCACTAACAGTCCTGGAACCATTCTTTTCCTTTCCCACTTGTGTTGGGCAGCACTCTGAAAGCAGAACCGAATGCCAAACTACACCTGCAGTCTGCAATTACAAGTGCAGCAAGTCAGGACTTTCTGCCTTGCTTCAGCTCAGATCACATTTTATCCTGTTGTATTTTATTGTAACGTTAGCAGTCAGGTTTTAAGAATGATTCATTTTAGGAATATTCTGGTTTGTATTAACCTCATATTCAGAGAGGGGTAAGACTTTGTGGCCCCATCCACCCTTCTGGGTTCTGTGCCAGCAATAAGGCTTTGACAAAGACTCAGAAGCAGCCATAATGCCTCAGTGTGAAAGTGGATGTGAGTGTAAAAGCAAGTAACCATCTTGGAGATCTTCTCACAGTAACGGTATCTTGACTATACACGCTGTGATCAGGGTTAAGTTCTACAGAATTCTAAAATGGCTTGTCCAACCAAAATAGCAGGCAACAAAAACTGTCCCAATCCAGTCTGATACGAAGTACTGGCTTACTTGAATAGCATGTGCTTGCAAGTCTGCAACATCCTGATCTGCGACTCAAAGGAGTGGCATTAATCAGCTGCACAGTGAGGAGGGCAGTCTTTTGGGAACACGGTGGCAGTGACTCCAGATCGATCATCTTCCAGAAACTCTGAATCCTCTGCCTGCCCACCCCCATAGGTGGGAGTGCTGTACTTCATCAGAACTGTCTTAAACTGCGCCAAGGGCGCGTTCGTGCGAACTCCCATAGGGTCAAAGTGGGTTCTGCTCACTCTGTGTCCAGCTTCAGAGAGATAGTTCAAGAACTTATTTAACCTGGAAGAAACCCAACCATTTAAAGAGGAGTTAATGCTAGTAAGGCTGAGTACAAGTTATAGATCAGCTGTTATAGTAATAAGACTGGAACTTAAAACCTTACTTTGGCATGTTCATTCCTTTAATACTGTGTCTGTGGATATTGTAGTAAAACGCAGGGTGCTCAGCACTGCTTTCAGCTTTCTGTCGCTTGTTTGTGTTTCGAATCACTTCATTGCTTCTTCTTTTTCCTGGACCACAAAAAAAGTGCCAGTGAAACCAGGGAATATTCAGTGAAACCACAAAAAACACCAACAAAGCCAAGGATAGTACATGCACAAAAAAGCCACATAGCAACTACACCTTTGTGTGTGTATTTTATAAGCTGTGTAAGCAGAAGATGAGGCAGCAGAGTGCACAGGTGGCCAAGAAGGCCAAGAGCCTCCTGGCTTGCATAAGCAATACTGTGGCCAGCAGGACGAGGGCAGGGATTGTTCTCCTATGCTTGCCATTGGTAAAACCACAGCTTTAATCCTCGGTTCAGCTTTGGGCACTTCACTCCATGAAGGACATTAAGCTGCTGGAACCTGTCCAAAGAAGGGCAATGAAGCTGGTGAAGGGTCCAGAGCACAAGCCTTGTGAGGAGCAGCTGAGGGATCTGGGGTTGTTTAATATGAAGAAAAGGAGGCTGAGGGGAGACTGTCTCACTCTCTCCAACTCCCTGAAAGGAGGTTGGAGCAAGGTGCGGGTTGGTCTCTTCTAACAAGGAATGAGTGACAGGTCGAGAGGAAATGGCCTCAAGTTGTGCCAGGGGAGCTTTAGGTTGGACATGAGGAAAATATCCTTCCCAAGGGTTATCAAGCCCTGGAAGAGGCTGCTTAGGGAAGTGGTGGAATCACCATCCCTGGAAGGATTTAAAAGACATGCAATTGTGGTGCTGAGGGACATGGTTTGGTGGTGTCTTGCCAGAGTTAGGTTAACAGTTGGACTTGATGATCTTACATGTCTTTTCCAACAATAATGATTCTATGATTTTGTAGAATTAAAATCTAGCCTGAATTTAATTAACATGCCATTTTCAGTAACAAAAAGTGAAGTTAAGAAGATTTCATGAAGTATTTAGCATTCTGCTTTTACCAGTGAATATGGTAAAGGTAAAAGATGAAGGTAAAGTAAAATCAGTATTCAGTGGAAAAATAAATCCTGAGTACCAGTACTGTCAAATATAAAAATACTGGAACACTAACTAGGCAGGATTAGCCATCACTTAAACAACAGTTTAATTTGAAACTGCTAGAGTTACATCAAAAACAATCTACTTACCAGGTATCAAGAAGGATTCTGGAGAAGTATTTGGTGTCTTAATATATACACCACACTCTTCTAGAAAACAATTAAAAGTCAGAATTAATTCTGCTGTAAGACATTAAGATGGCTAAATGCCTTGGTTCAACAGAAAGAAATGACATCACATTCTGCACTGAAGAAGGAGATGTAGTAAGAACACATCTGGGTACCTTTTACTTAGTAAATCCACAGCCTGAATTTTGAGGGGATATTCAAAATACAATTTCACTTCATAGTAGAAAAGCACTCCTTTATAGAAAGCAATTTCTGTTGGCACACTGATTTGCAGTCCCTGTGAAGCATGCAGATCCTGACAGATGGAGTCCTCTCTTCCTAACAGCATGTGCTCTTGGGAGTGCAGGCACAGTCTCGATTTCCATCCCCTTCACAGAATGTGCTGGATTGCAGGGCAGTCAGCCTATCTGCATGTGTTGGGTTTCTCTGGTGAGGTTTTGGTAGCAGTAAGGAAGCTACATGGGTGGCTCCTATAAGAAGCTTCTAGAAGGTACTCTGGCTCCAAGCTGGACTTGACTCTGACCAAGCTAATCACAGCCTCTGCAACCCAAACCACCAAACCGTTCTGTGATATTTAAGATGGGAAAAACCTCCTGGATATCTGGAGCAGAGGAGTGGAGTGGGACTTGAGAAAATACAAGAGGTGCTCCAGTCATCAGTGCAGAAGTGCTCTTGCAGCCCATGGTGAGAAGCAAACTGAGCCCTTGTAGTCCATGGAAGTTAACAGTGGAGCAGAGCTCCACCTGCAGTCCATGAAGGACCCCATGCTGGAGCAGGTGGATGCCCAAAGGAGACTGGGACCCCAGGAGAAGCTACTGCTGGATCAGTCTGCTCCTGAAGGTTTGCCCCTGCCTTGGAAGGGACCCATGCCGGAGCACCTTGTGATGATCTGCAGCCTATGGGAAGGATTCATGCTGCAAAAGTTCATGGAGGACTGTCTCCTATGGGAGGGACCCCACACTGGAGCAGGGGAAGAGTTCAAGGAGTCCTCCCCCTCAGGAAGGAGGAGCAGCAGAAACAGTGTATGATGAACTGACCACAACCCCCATTCCCCTACACTACTGGAGGAGGAGAAAATATGGGAATGAAGCTAAGCCTGGAAAGAAGGGAGGGGTAAGAGGAAGGTGGGTTTTTGTAAGATGTGGCTGTATTTCTCATTATGCAACTCTTGACTTGACTGTTACATTAGCAGTGTTTTTCAAATTAAATTGATTTTTTTTCCCCCCAAATTGAGTCTGTTTTTCATCTGTGACCATAATTGGTGAGTGTTCCCTTTCTTTTTCTTGTCTCTACCTTCAAGCCTTTTGTTATATTTCCTCCTCCCCATCCCACCAGAGGGGAGGAGTGAGCAAGAGGACACACGGGAGTTTAGTTGCTACCTGGGCCTAGGCCATCAGAGGCAGAGCACTAGATTTAGACTCTACTCTTACTGCAGCACCAAAGACCATCTGACAAGAGCTGACAAGTCACACTCCACATTCAAAGTGACAAACATTTTCTCGACCTTTTTATACATGCACTGCTGTTAGCAGTAAGTTATCCAAGAGCAGTAACTATCTACATCACCACAAAGCCAGTCCTTTTTGTGACCACCCTGCCATTTTGCTTACCTTGTTTGCTCTCCTCACAAGGAGTATGGGTAGAATAATGTTTAGAAGTTGTGCACTCAGCTTCACAAACTAATGTCTTCAAAAGTGACTGAGCTTCATCCAAACCATACTGGACAGCCTCAAAGTACATTCTTCTGAGGAAGCCAGCATTGAAGAGGGCTCCTGACCTATGAAATACAAAAAAAGTTAAAAGTTAAGACTTGATGAAAGCAGAAAAGCTGCTCTGAAAATCTCTCACCCAAATTAATCAACAATTATGTTACACCAAAGTGCTACACCAGGCTGACTGTGTTCTTAATGCAGCAACATTGAACTGCTTTGTTTCCAATGACACTAACACTGGTCTCATGTTAAAAATCAAGATCTCTAAAATGGTGACTGTATTTCCACCACTGATTTGCCCTCCTACATTGAGAAAGTAATTTAACCCCTAGAAGAAAGGTACTGTCAATTGTTAACTGTTCTTAATCCTGCTTTAAAATAGTTAAAAGACTTAAAAGGATTAACTGTTTCTCACAAGAAAAAGTTCTAAGTATGAATTATCAAGTAGTGCATTATTTACTACTGTCAGAGCACATAAGGATTTACTAAATACATTCTCCACAAGTATGAAGTAGTAAACTGCTGTTTAACATCTGGCAGCAGCCCAGGCTCTCCTGTGCAGGATGTATTACAGAACTTACACAGAATACGAAATTTAAAGCAAATTTCTTATTATTTATTAACCAGTTTGAACTCTATGGACAACAGCAACAACTGAATACTCTCCTAAACTGAAATCAGTTACATGTTCCCTGGATTCCTCCTGACTGCTGCAGCACCTTTTGCAGTGCTAAAAAATATCCAACAGACTTGCATTTTTATTCTGACTGGACAGCTGGACTCCAGGGGTCCTTCCAGCCTAAATTATTCTCCTCTTCAGTCTCCTGAACTTACCAGAGAGGACCAAGAACTACTGCTGTCTTCCCAGGCATACTGCCATGACAGTCACAAGGCAATTGCTGATAAGGGTTTTCTGCAACAAAAAACCCCACAGAATTTTGTTAGTTTTGAAACAGTCAGCAATGCCTACTTTACTGGAGAGAGAGAGAGAGATAACATAGATAAGTAGTAACTTACTTCAGTGGAGGTATTTGGAAGAACAACAGAAGTGTGACACAGTTCTCACTTCTGCCAAGCAGTACTTATGAGAATTTAGTGATTGTTGATTAGATCTTTAATCTTTGTTAAAAGGTTCAATTAAAAAAAAAAAAAAAAGCCATGTAACTTCCTATATTTCTTGGCAGATTTCAAGTAACAATGAAATGATTAGGCTTCTTAAATTTAGCTTCCAGGTTAACAGTAAATACAAGAAATTCAAACATCAGCTAATAACATCTTCAAAAAACTGTGTACCTACATGTTTTCTAAGTGATAAATCAGCTTACTTGTAATGAAAGCATTACATAAACAGTTAACTAATTAGTATCTATACTATAACACTACTTTTGCTTGTAGTTAGCCAAGAATCTGTAACTCTGAATGAATACAAAAGGAAAAAGCCTGATTTCAAACGACCATGTAGCTCATAGCTACCTCCTAGCTTAATTTTTGTCTCCTACCTCTAAACTGTGTGTAGATAGCCCATAAACAGCTGGTTTTTAACCTAGAGACTGCCTTCATTTACCACCAAGGGTTAGACAACTTACAGGAACATTGTATACTCTTCCTACCACAACTACCAAGCTATTTCCATCAGGCATATACAGATACTGCCCAAGGCCAGACAGAATACATGTCGTCTGAGGGGAAAGGGAGACTGTTCAGTCCAGTGCATTTTAAGGCACCTGAAATGAACAGTGAACTGAATGGCAGAAAAAACAGCCCCACTATTCATGCCCTTTACTGAAAAGACAGATCTATGGACACAGCCAGCATCTCAGTAGCTTCATCAGCTACAGCTACTTATGAGTATGTCCTGTCTAGACACAAATCCAGTACCTTTACAGGCAAATCCATGCAGACAACTAATTTAAGCCACTACCATAAAGCATGGTACCTTCTCCACCTCATAAAGTACATTGTTACATTAAAGTCCACTATTACTTCAAAAAAGGGATGAAATACAAACAAAGCCTGAGCAAGCACAAAATCAGGAGACAGGAATCAGACCTAGAAACTGGGGATAAAAAAAAAAAAAAAGCCATTTACCTTCTACCATGTTACCCTCTTTCTGAAAAATTCTCTCTTCACACCACTGGCAATGGATGAGGTATCTGATTTTCCTTGCTGAATCATCTGCAGATGATGGTCCCCTTAAAACTCTGACTACTACTAGAACAAAATGCTCTAGAGCTACTGCAAGTAGAACTTCGATGCCTTTGTTACAACGAGCTGCAGCTCTGTGAAAGAAAAAAAACAAAGGCACATTACACTGGAATCAGTAGAGTAAGATTGCCTTGGACACCTGAACATGCTGAAAAATTCTGGAGCTCATCATTTACTAGAAAAAGACACTAAAGATCTAAGAACACAATCAGGAGAAAGTGTTTGTTTTTCAAGTGCCTACTTTTGTCGCAGTCCAGAGAAGGGCAATGAAGCATGTAGAGGACAAGTCTTGTGAGAAGCAGCTGAGGGAACGGGGGATGTTCAGGCTGGCAAAAAGAAGGCTCAAGGGTGACCCTCTCACTCCCTACAACTCCCTGAAAGGAGGCTGGAGCAAGGTGGGGGTTAGGCTCTTCTCCCAGGTAACCAGATGAGAGGAAACGGCCTCAAGTTGTGCCAGGGGAGGCTTAGGTTGGGTATTGGGGAAAATGTCTTCCCCAAAAAGGCTGTCAAACCCTGCAACAAGCTGCCCAGGGCAGTGGTGGAGTCACCATCCCTGGAGTGATTTAAAATATGTAGATGTGGTACTGAGGGATATAGTTTAATGGTGACTTGGCAATGTTAGGTTAATGGATGGACTTGATCTTAAAACATCTCTTCCAACCTTAATGACTATGAAATCTTGTTCTACTTCCTTTAATCACATCTAGAAACACTGGCCAGCCATATGCATATTTTTTCCTATCCAAAAACCTACTTACTGCCAGGATATTGGCACAAAAAATATCAACAAACTAAAAGAAAATTCCAGAAAGTAAAAATGTCAAGGGACACACGTGGCAGTAAATCATTGAATGTTAAATATGTTACGGCTGTGGGAAGGCAAGTGAGCAGTTTCTGAATAGCTGTGCATTGAGAAGAAATTAGAAATCTTTAGATGAAGCATGTAACCCAGAACACAAAAGTCTGCCTGAGCAGCTTGTTTGTATCTAGGAATATTCTGCAGCGAACGACTTCACCAGTGCAGGGAGACAGAGAAGTAAAATCTAAACATGTTCGTGCATTTCTGCTCTGCCATTCTGAAGAGCTCTTTGTGCTTTATTTCATCCCCTGCCATTTCTAAGCAGCTGGCCCATCCTCTTGCCTGTATCTTTTCCCCCCCTCAATTAGGGACCAGATTTTATCTCTTCTTCTATTTAACAGATTGAATTGACCGAAAAGATCTCTATGGAAGTGACTAATTTCACAAGTTAATAATTACATATATATATTTTTAATCTCAAGCACAAAGATCTGCAGTTTCTACTGAGGCAAGTCAAACTGTAATGCCTAGCTAGAAGCCATTCAAGCAGTTTAATTAATATTTATCAAGTACTACACTGCACTACAATGACAATATTGACAGAGGAATTAAAGAGTCTGCAGATAGGGAAGTCTGGGGATTACTTTTTCTATTACCATCCCTCCCTCCAATCAAAACCATTCCTCCCCACCCCAGACCCCTACCCTACTTATGCATTTACCTTGCCTAGAGTTTTAGTTTAAAATTTCCATTATCCCACAGCAGCACACATCAAATATGAAACATTACTTTTGTATTAAGGAGTTTTTGGCTTTTAGAATGAGGGAATTCTGAAAATTGAACAGGTACAACCTACTTCAGCAGCACTCTGCATTTTTTTTATCACTAATACTTTTCTAATAATGTTTTTACCATCACCTGAGCTGAATGAGCAGTACCTTGTCACAGCAGCAATCACTATTCTAGCTGCCAGCTCCTTGTAGTACTCTGTTCTGACAATATTACATCCATAATGACGCAGGGCAACGTTTTGAGCCTTTGCATATAGAGAACTGGTATCTGTGGATGTCAGCGACACAATTCCAAGATTTCTCACGTTTCTAAAGGCAGAATCCAGATAATTCACAGTAGTTCCAAAGGGGTCCAAATGGCTGGAAAGAAAGAAGTACCACTGAGTATATAAATGCTCAAGAGTTTAGCTTTAAGAGGAGGAAAATACTGGTTTATATTCTTCATCTATGGTCACAGATGGAGGAAATGACACTAAAATTTACAGCACACGTCTCCTTAATTCTTCTGGAATGTTAGTGTCCACCACAAAGCCAGCAAGTCCTTTTTGTTTTGCATCCTGCTCCATCGACTAATTACAGTTACAAGAATACTGGCTTGATGTTTACCTTCATCCTTAAGACAAAGGAAACTTCAAAACCAAAAAAACCGATCTTCAGATGTATGCATTCCAGTTCACATACTAAACAAGTAGCCTCAGTTTCAGCCTGAGTTCCATCTGCTTAGATCTGGATGTTAGCCAATACCAAACAAATCCAATCACTTATTTTGATGTCTGTATAGGTTTGGAATGTATGCATCTATACACCCAGTTTGGAAGAATTAGCCTACCTTAGTTGAAAATGAATAGGCTGCAAAGTGGATTCAAACAAGAGATGCCATAAAGTCCTACACAACAATATGCAAAGGTATGAATTTTAAACCAATTAAAAGATTTTTTTTAATAAAAGAGAGTTTAATCTAACATTTAGACAGTAAAGTTATAAACAAAGTAGCTTGGCTTAAAGATTCCATGTACATATTAAATTCTGGATGTCAGAAAGGCTTAATATTTTTCCAGCAATTTCTAAAACACTAAACATTAAAATTCTGTTCCCACACCATTTCTGGAACAGAACTACATTTAAAATATATTGGTTGCTTCTTTCATTCCAACTCCCCCTAATCACACAGTGGGAGATGGGGTAGAGTGTGTCATTATGAAACCAGAAAATTATTAACAGAAACATTCAACACTTACATAAAATCAAACGATCTCAAATGCATTATAACGTTGGCATCCATTTTTGTCACCTCAATGGTGTCAGTATTTTCTTCTCCATCTCCCATAGCTTCATCATTGTCATCTTCCTTAGTGTTCAGTTTCACCTTCATTTTGTTTAAATGGCAGTTTTCCCGAATCATTGCCACAGAATTTTCATTGCAATCATTAATTGTAACTCTGACAGAACTTCTGAGGTGCTTTGCCCATTGTAATCCCATGATACCTACGGAAAGACAGAACTGTAACTGCCTGAGAATATGGAGTTGGCCTTTGAGTCACTGATCTTGCCGAGAAAAACAGTAATCTTTTAAAATGCTTATAACACAAGTGTGTCTGATGCAAGTTCTGTCATGTTCCTGCAAAAATCTCCAATGACTTTCTGCCTCAGCACAGTGACAATGGGGTAGTAAAGGGAAAGGTCTGTTTGGCACCTTCTTAAATGATAACTGGGGCTACAGATCAAAAGATCTGCGATTTTTGCAGCAGGTTGGACCCACAATCTGCAAGAAAGCCTCTTGGCTTGTTTGACACTCTGGTGTAGCAGAGAGATTCCAGTGCCAGACCACTGTAAAACATACATGAAAAACACATGAGAAAAGACATATGATGACACAAAGCTGGGAGGAGTCGCTGATACCCTGTCAGGCTGTGCTGCCTTTCAGTGGCACCCAGACAGGCTGAGAGTTAGGGGAGAGGAACCTCATGAAGTTCAACCAGTGTAAGTGTAGGGTCCTGCACCTGGGGAGGAATAACCCTACACATGAGGACAGGCTAGGGTTTGACCTGCTGGAAAGCAGCTCTACAGAGAAGGGCCTGGGAGTGCTGGCGGACAAGTTCACTGTAAGACAGCAATGTGCCCTTGTGGCCAACGGTTTCCCGGGGTGCATTAAGAATAGCATGCTCGAGGGAGGTTCTCCTCCCTCTCTACTCTGCCCTAGTGAGGCCACATCTGGAGTCCTAGGTCCAGTTCTGGACTCCCCAGTTCAAAAGAGACAAGGAACTACTGGAAATTTCAGCAGAGGCTACAAAGAAACTGGAACACTGGAGGTTCCATCTGAACAGGAGGAGAAACTTGTTTGCTGTGAAGGTGCCAGAGCGCTGGCCCAAGCTGCCCAGAGAGGCTGTGGAGTCTCCTTCTCTGGAGAGATTCCAATCCCACCTGGAGGTAATCCCGGTCAACCTGCTGTGGGTGACCCTGCTTTAGCAGCGGAGTTGGACTAGACGATCCCCAGAGGTCCCTTCCAACCCCCACCACATTTGGATTCTGTGAACAGCCGATGTGAAGATTTAGTCTGCCTCCAAATGTTTATTACTGACTTTTGTAGTAAGGTCTACTTTTGTACAAGTGCAGGACAGGATGCACTTGTGAAGTCTGTCCAAGTTGAGAATAGTGATAAATTCATTATCAAGAACTTTTATGCAAAATGCTAAGCAATTACTGGTGTTCTCAGCTATGACCTTAAGTTTACAGTAGTTGGCTGATAATGAGGCAGCAGTCCAGATCTCTTCAGATTTTTGTTCCAGATGGTAACTACTTTACATTTAGTTCATGTTCAGAATTTTTGTAACCAATTAAGAGATTATTCTGACAAAGTAGCTTGGATTCATCAACATTTTAAAACTATGGGTTGATTTCACAACCAAATTCCACAGCCAGTGGGTCAGGGGAGACGTGATCTTGGAAGATACCATTTCATGAACGTTAAGGCAACTGATTTTAAAGAGACCACTTAATTTACAGTCTTTTTAAAAAGGCCTAATACCAGGCTCCCGATGGCTGGTTTTTTTGTATGGATGCTAACAACTGCCTGCCTAAGGAAATTACTAAGTACCTCACATTATTTTTGACTACGCAACATCAGTTACTCCTGATTTCTGTAGCTTCATACTGTTGGATTAAAGAAATTGACTTTACCAGTGGCACCAAAAGCATCCAAGCATTCAATTGGTGTCCGTTCCTTAGCTAGAACAGCTAGTGCGCTGAAGATCAATTGCCTTGAAAAGAAAAAAAAAAATGGTCAAAGTTGAGAAAATATTTCTCCTTTTCCTTATTTATTTCCCTTCAGCATAATCCTAAACCATTCAGTCTGAACTCTATCACACAGAAGAACTGTAAATCAAAAAAACTCAACTACCCTCTAAAGTTTAATTCTACAGCAGGGTATCTGTAAGGTAAGATCCTGAATCCACCATCAGTTCCTCTAACACTGGGAAGAGTGTCTAGTAGCATTCAGAAGTAAACAATTTTTTCTTACTTTTCTAGCACAATCTGATACTACTACTGACTCTGCATTTACAAAGACACCAGAAATCACTGCAGAGAATCAGAATTCCATTGTGTTGAGGCCTTGACCTTTTAGACATGTCTGTACTCTTAGATGCAGTGGCCTTCTTCAAAGACTTGCCTTAGCTTTCACAGACTTGTCCGAGTTAACTTTAAACCTGGAAGCTCCAACATTAACAGCTCTAAGGATGCAAGGGGTCAGCACAGGCTGAAACCCAGTCCCATGCACCTCTCAGTGATGGTACAAAAAACATTTATGACTCTCCTTAAAAAAACCACAACGTTTCTTCCCTCATCTATTTAAATACAGATAATCAGAAGACATTTGAGAGAATCTGAGTTCCAACAGAAAAAGGCCTAAATATGAAAACTGTAAATCACTGGTATGCTGCTGTCCATTGAGAAAGAGAGCGGTGACTATCTATAGTATCTCATGGAGATTCACAAGAAAACATAAGTGTAAACAATGAAGTTAGTTTTCAAGTGTGCTCCATTCGATTTCTGTCCTTCTCCATAAACTACTCATTACAGAAAAACACTGAATTGCTTCAGAAATGGCAGTACTCCCCATACAGTGTTCTTGGCTTTAAACACTATTTGTTAAGAAGTTTTCTAACGGAAAAGTATTTCTTTTGCTCTCTGAACAGAAGTTTTGCAGGGTTTGCTTTTCAAAACGCATGAGTATTTCTAACTGTGAACTCATCACCTCTCTGGGGCATCATCCCACTCCCTGTTCTCTTCTCACCTGTTGAGTTTCATTTTAGGATTAAAATAGGAATCTGTTTTCTGAGGTGTAGAGTAGTTGGGAAGAACCCGAACATCTGTGGCCGACTCTTTCAGCACTTCATGAGAATGCTTGGGAGCAGGAACTAAAAGAAAGGAATTGTGGGGGAAAGGAAAGAACTAGTGAGAATTGAAATTAACAAAAAAGTGTGAACCTCACAGCTCCCAGGATTGTCTTTATTGTATCTAGAAAAAAAAAATCCATATGTCTACATAGAAATAAAGAAATCAGACTCATTTTCAACAGTAACAGTTTGGGCTCCTTGATTTTTTACACACCAGCTGACCAATTATGTACTTTATACTTAACAGCTGTAGACAGCTTCTAAAAATAAATGAAACAAAAGTAATGTCCAAGATCTAGCATTCCAATTATTTAAACGTTTTTCCATCTAGTTTATCCAAGTTTAGAAACAGAAGTCTAGTTCTGGAGAGAGTCAGGTAGGATTATAATTTACCAAACAACTACTAACATTTCTGTCATGCCTCTCTGAGACAGAGAAAGCATCGCTGTTTTCTGAAACCATGCTAATGCAGTTGGGATAAAAAACAAAGGATTTTTATATTGCAGAAAGAGTCACTGCAGACTGTTTCTTGTAGAGAGACAACAAAATACAGAGGCATGAAATTCTCTGTACAGCCTTTGGTTTATGGATGCCAGGATCCCGATTCTTTTGGAGGCATAGAAGTCTGTATTTACAACATTAATTGTGAAGGGAGTATTAGTTATCAATAAGAACAGGGTAACAGGTCAATGCAGAGACTAATTCAATAGTTTAATAATGATAGTTTAATAATTTCAGGGGAAAAATGTTCTAAAATATTAAGGGCAGATTTCTAATTAGAAAACCTAAATCTGCTTTGGAATTTTTCTCATGTTTCTCACCCACATACCACAGTTATTTCATGTGATACATAGTATAAAAAGATTGTATGTTTTATATAAGAACCTACCTGCAAGAAACCTTGATTCAGTTTCTCCTTTATTCACATGACGATTAATATGACTTATCATGTCAGTTCTTCGTGTGATCGTTGCTGAACAGATGATACAATGGTAATGGGCTCCCATCTTTGAAAACGTCTGTAAAATATAGTATGTATAGTTTGAGAATACATAAACATTGTTAAAGTAAAGCTATACCTGAAGACAGGCATATGAAGAAGTCAGCTGTCTGTTACCTCTACATACAAAATATTGTGAACCCACAGCTACAGAAATTGTAAATAACCACACCTACAGAGGTAACACAGCACAGCTCTCCTGACGGCACACAGCAAGTTAAACCCTGCCACAGAATCACGCAGTCATTTTCGTTGGAAAAGACCTCCAAGACCATCAAGTCCAACTGTTAACCTAACACTTGCAAGTCACCACTAAACCATGTCCTTCAGCATCACATCTACACATTTTTTAAACCACTCCAAGGATGTTGATTCCACCACTTCCCTCAGCAGCCTCTTACAGGCCTTGACAACTCTTTCAGGTTCCTAATACCCAACTTAAACCTCCCCTGGCACAACTTGAGGCTGTTTCCTCTTGTCCTATCACTTGTGCCTTGGGAGAAGAGACCAACTCCCACCTCCCTCCAACCTCCTTTCAGGGAGCTGTAGAGAGTGAAAAGGTCTCCCCTGAACCTTCTTTTCTCGAAGCTAAACAACCCCAGTTCCCTCAGCTGCTCCTCACAACACTTGTGCTTTAGACCCTTCACTAGCTTCATTGCCCTTCTCTGGACACATTAGAGCACCTCAATTTCCTTATTGGAGTGAGATGCCCAAAACTGAACCCAGGATTTGAGATGTAGTCTCACCAGCACTGAGTACAGGAGGACAATCCCTGCCCTAGTCCTATTGGCCACACTATTGTTGACGTAAGTCAGGATTCTGTTGGCCTTCTTGGCCACTTGGGCACACTGCTGCCTCATCTTCTGCCACTGTCAAACAACACCCCCAAGACCTTTCCCACAAGGCAGCTTTCCAGCCACTCTGCCCCAAGCCTGGAGTGTTGCGTATCACAGTCTCACAGTATGTTAGGAGTTGGAAGGGACCTTGAAAGATCGTCTAGTCCAACCCCCCTGACAGAACAGGATTCCCTAAGACTTGGTCACAACAAAGCTCCCCTGAGCGGGAATTGAACCTGGGTCCTGGCGGTGACAGTGCATAATCCTAACCACTAGACCACTTCCTCTCCCCGTAATATCCTGTATAGTCAGCACACTGAGAAGCATCCCTCACCTGGCCTAATGAACCCTTCATCTCTTCCACACAAACAGGTAGTTTACTCCAAACTGTGATAGTGTTTTACATGATATAGGCAGCACCCCACCAAAACAAGAGAGAGATACAACTACATTTAACTACCTAAGGCTTATATCAGTACTCACATTCTGATACAGCTGATAAGCTTTCGACACCCCACACCAGATAGCAAGACACATTTTGCAACTGAGCAGATTGCAAAAGTTCCCCTAAATCATTCATTTCCCCCACTTCGTAGGGTAAGAACTACTGCTGTGAGTCAGCATTTTTACCTGGTCTCCAACAAGGTTTGGTTTTACTGGGTGACAAGGTAAGTAGCAGATGCACATTCTATACCCTGCAAAACAAAGTCTTGTCACATCACAGTACAAAAAGTAAACAGAATCTGTATGTCCAATACAGCAAGGTCTCATTTAAGATTCCCAAATGCTGCCACAAGACAGCAAAAAGTGAACATCAACATCCCTCTGCCCATGAAATTTATCAGCTAATTATACACTCTAATTTTAAAATGCACATGAGTTACAGGTAATTAATTTTAGGATGTCTGTGAGCATCCTACAAAGCTACAGCAAGTCTTCAGGCTATATGGTCAGTAATTTTCAAAAGCACTTCTGAGTATTTTGCAGAACTAACTTCACCTGGCTGAAAGACCTGTGTTAAAACTCCTGTAAAATATATGTTCCACAGAAAAAGAAAAACAAGAAAAGATGACACCTGCTAATGCATACAAACCACACAGCTCACTTTCTTTTACTTCTTAAACTTCTTGTAGGTATTTTAATGCATCTTACAAGCAGATCAAAGAATTTTTAAGTAAACAGATAAGGCTACTAAATACTGACACTAAATGAAGACTTTAAGTAGTTCTCTGAAACCATGAAATCTTTGTAACAAGCCAATAATGACCGTAAGTGTCTGCCTCATTATTAACAATACAAGCAAAACTTTAATAAAACCAATTTTCATCAAATACAAATTTTAAATTGTAATTTTCACAATATGCCAAGCAATTGGTTTTTTTCTGAATGACAAAATGAACAACTATTTCAGGATGTACAAGAATAAAGAGCTATTTTACATTAACATCTTACATTCCAGCTCAAAATTCATTATGCCAAAATACAGTCCTAATTCAGAGCTGGTAAGAAGATAAACTTAAGTCAAGAGGAATTTAAAAAGATGAGGCACAGCACAATTTCCTAGGTTATCTGTAATTTCTTTTAGTATTTACTTTCCAAATATGGTTCCAATTACCTTCAAATTCAACAGAAACTTTCCAGTGAAAATTCAGAAGGTGCCGATGGAGTTTATGGCCATAGCAAGCTTTGTATTTCTCCTCAGCACACAATGGACAAGGCTTCTTCTCATCTGAAAATACAAAAAAACCAACAAGTATGAGAAACATATGAAATACAGCTACCACTGCTGTCAACAGAGATGCAAACTAAGAGGAAAAAAAAAAAGAGTAAAGGTACCATCTGTGGGAGCTAATGATTAATTCCGCAGTGTATGTTCTATTTCAGGTGTACACAAAATTCAAATCTATGAATTGCCTCTTTCCTCTCCATAGAATATGGAGGTGAACCACTCTTACTTCAAAAATCATTAACCTCTCACAGAATCCCAGCATGGTAGGGCTTAGAGGAGACCTCTCGGGATTACCTAGATTGCCCAGGATCACCTCCAGATGGGGCTGGAATCTCTCCAGAGAAGCAGACTCCACAACCTCTCTGGGCAGCCTGGGCCAGGGCTCTGGCACCCTTGTTTAAGTTTTTCCTTTTGATTGAAGTGCAAGAGTGCTATGATGCAAAGCCTATGTGGTGGACCCTGGTGTTTTTCTTGATGTGTGAATAAAGACTAACTTCATTTCCAGGAGCTGTCACTATCAGCACTAAATACATAGATGTAATCAGAGAAAAACTACAAGGTTGCAATAAAAATCTCTTGCAGAGTTAAAGTAATTCTCCAAGATACATCTGGATCAGAAGTGCACACAGAATGGGGACAAAAGAAAACACCCAAAACAGAACACATTTATTTAAACCGGTATTTAAATGCTACAAAGACAACAGTTAGCTTCCCTGTTCCTGTGGCACTTGAAGTACAATAAAAATGAGACTAAGCTGCTGCTGTATAGCTACAATTAACATTTTGCTGATCCGTGCACACTGTCAACATTAGAAATTGCTACAATGCACAGGAAAAAGATGGAAAGGAATCATTAAGGCCTTGAATTTACTGAAGGAAGTGTAATATTCAGTAAGCAAAGGAACAATATCCTAAAGCTATTTGTTATAAAACCCCTAGTCTTCAAGCATTAGAAATATATGTAGTGCATTAAGAAAAACTAAGAAAAAAAACGTAAATACCTGCAACTGGAGGATCTCTGTTCTGGGATGCTGCTGTTGTAAACTCACCTTCTTTCAGGTTAGCTAGTTTCTCTAAATCAGCAAAATGTCTTTGAATTGAAATATGTTTCTCTAAAAAGCAGAAATATTTGGAAGTTAAACGTCCTTAGTTAAAAATATTAGTTCACTGCTATTTTTCTATGCATCATTTCAAACCTAACACTATCAGATAACAACTATAGTACCAATTTGAATACTTGTTTGTATCCTTCAACTTCCACAGTAGAAGGAATGACTACAAAACTAATCCCTGGAACACTTCTTTAATAAGGTCCATTTATTTTCATCTATCTCTACTGGCTTTTTTGATGCTGACACACATGCAGTTTCTCCAACTGGAAAGACCTTCAGTTAGAAAAAGAAGCTGAAAGGATCAAGTCATATTCCACTGTAATCAACACCAGTTCCCCCAGCTGTTCCTCACAAGACTTGTGCTCTAGACCCTTCACCAGCTTTGTACACCTTAGGAAAATATTTTATTCAGCTACATGGGAAAAAGTATCCACAGCTATTGGATATGTGGAAGATGAGATTTCACACATTCCCTTTACCTTTCTTCCCCACTATTTCTAGCTTTTCTCCCCCCTTTCCTCAAGCCCACAACACAAATAATCTTAACACTATTAGCAAACCTCTTGGATAATCAGACGACACATCCAAAATGTTGCTATCGGATTCCTTTGTGGATTTTGACTCTCTTCCTTCTTCTTCAGTTTCCAATTCTGGCTCTTTCACATCCAGGCTGTTGCCTTCCACTTGTTCAGAGACAGCCACGCCATCTTAACAAAGCCAACAAAAAACCCGAGTTCAAGTGTGGTTGATATAACTGAGTAATGTATACAAATACATTAATTTGTTTCCAATAATTTGGTGCTTCTTACAGGCAAAAATAACTACAATTGTGAATAAGAAAAAGATATATCAATAGCATGTTGACAGTGGAACAGGTTGCCCAGAGAAGTTGTGGAAGCCTCATCCCTGGAAGCTTTTAAGACAAGGCTTGATGGGGCACTGGGCAACCTGATCTAGTAGATGGTGTCCCTGCCAGGCAGGGGGGTTGGAACTAGATGATCTTTAAGGTCCCTTACAACTCTGACAATTCTATGATTCTATGCTGGAGAATAAGAATAGATTAATTAACATTCATCCTTGGAAACCACTGTGAAATAACACCATCCTCGACAGAGAAAATTCACCCATCTGTATTATCAGACGTTTACAATAACAAAATAATATTTACGTTATTGTCTAGCAAAATGCAGTGCAAGGAAGAAGTCCGAACACTCATCACAATATACTAGCTGCTAAGACAATCAGAAGACAGAAGTTTAGGACTGTTTATTGAGTAGCTGAACAACCTGATAAATGGAGGTGATTAAGGAAGGAATTTGCTACCATCAGGGGCCCTGATGAGCGTTAAGTCCTGCAGCCACTACCATTTGCAAGTGAATGGCTTCTCTGGGGTGAGGCAGAGATAGGTCTACTGAAGAATTTCAAAAAGACTTGGGAGGCTAGAAAGTATTGCTAGAAAATCATACAATTCATCTTATGTTTTAACATAACAGTGTTAATAAATCTTAAATTGGTGCTTCCTCAAAGTTACAGAGGACCCATAACAGCACATGACATCAATGATATCTAAGAAACACCCTTGTTTAAGGACGATTAGTTTGAGCAGCTTCAGGCAATGCCAATAGCCAATCATTAGAGAAACCTGTGTTTAGCACTGCCCATTTTCCTGACCACCAAGCACCTGGAGAGAAAGAAGGCCTTGCCCCAGCAAAATTGTGAGCCAGAAGGAACTGCAGAAAACACTAAAAGGTAAAAGTTGTGATCTCCAACACAAAAGCAGTCCCAACCCACTTAAACCCACCCCTCTAGGCAGGGGTAGAAGTACTATATGCTTTTGATGAAAATATGATGCCCAAGGGACCAATAAAGAGCAAGGACATAATTAGTAACCAAGAGATATAAACTTAGGCAGATTTTAGCTAATCAGATAATGAGATAAATACACTATTTTTTCAGGTGGTTCGAGATAGCTTTGTGGGATGTCACCTAGCTCCCAGTTCAGATTACAAAAATACCTCAATCCTCTGTGTATTGGCTTGGACACTGGGTAAAGATCCCACTTTTAGGGACAAAACTAACACCACTGAAATCCCTGTACCTTGATCCTTTAGAGATGAACTGCTCACCAAGTCTGGAAACAGCCACACCCCAACTCCTCTCTGGGAAGTTTAGAGAGAAAGAAGACCCATCCTGAACCTGTGACTCGAGGGGAGGGCCTCCCTTACCCTGTTCATCCACAATTTCTGTGTAAATCATTCTAGACCCATTCAAACTCCATTTCTCTTTGCTTGGTTCTTCATGGAACGAATCATGACATCAAATTCACTTAAATAACACTTCCACAAACTAATATGAAAAAAAAAAAACACAACTTTGTCTACTATTTGATGATGATTATTTAAATCTCTCCTCCAAGACACCCTCTACTTCTGGCCTCTTCTGAAGACAGAATAAGGGCTGGTTTAAATAGCAGTTCTTAATGATTCCCCTGGACTTTTGTTTGTTTGCTTTCAAATGTTGCAGTTAGATACAAATCTTTGCTATTATTAAAAAAAACAGAAAGAGGAAATTGAAGAAATACCTCAAGACAGGGGTTTGAGAAATTTTTAGAATGACAGCAGCACAGAGCAAAATTATTCTACCAACCTTAAAATATATGGAGACCAACATTTCTCCTCAGAGTACTGATATATTTCGCATGGGTCTATTTTTCACTTGACAACTCACCTGAGACAAGACTGGCATTTCCTGCCTGCTTCTCAATTAAAATGATGATGTAGGATGTCTAGTAATAGTTTTGACATATTTTATTAATAGAAAGAAAATGAAGAAGTAAAAGGGGTTTGAAATCCATAAGAAGAACAATGACTGACTGTGATTACACATGCTGTGAGAAAAACTGCTAATGCTGTTATAAAAATGGATAGTGAGAACATAACAGTGGCAGATGCCCAGCAGAGTTAGGCTGCCTGCATCTTCGCAACAAGTGTATAGGTGAAAACGGTTGGAAAATAGAGTATGCATGTATGTGCATATAGTTGGTATATACAAATACTTGAAAAGATGTAAACTTTCAGACTAAATGATTGAGAAACGCAGGCTGCTTCCAAAGCAAGATATTGCCATCAGGAATCACTGATCACACAAAAACACAATTATGCTTCAAAGTTCCTAAATTATGCTTTTCCTTTTCTTTTTTGAGTTAGTACATTCTGTAACCCTACAGTACCAAATGACTCTGGACCTCTGGACAGAGATATTGAGTGCGCCCTCAGCAAGTTCGCAGATGACACCAAGCTGAGTGACAACACCAAGCTGAGTGGTGTGGTTGACACGCCAGAGGGGCAAGATGCCATCCAGAGGGACCTGGGCAGGCTTGAAAAGTAGGCCTGTGAGAATCAAATGAAATTCAACAAGTCCAAGTGTAAGGTCCTGCATCTGGGTAGAAGAAATCCAAGATATGAGTATAGGCTGGGAGAAGAACTCGTTGAGAACAGCCGTGCAGAGAAGGACTTGGGGGTCATGATAGACGAAAAGCTGGACATGAGCCGGCAATGTGCACTTGCAGCTCAGAAGGCTAACCGTGTCCTGCGATGCATCAGGAGAGGCATGACCAGCAGGTCTAAGGAGGTGATTCTGCCTCTCTATTCTGCCCTCATAAGGCCCCACCTGGAGTATTGTGTACAGTTCTGGGCTCCTCAGCATAAAAAAGATGTGGACCTCTTGGAGCGGGTCCAGAGGAGGGCCACAAAGATGATCAAAGGACTGGAGCACCTTCCCTACGAGGACAGGCTGAAGGAATTGGGGTTGTTCAGCCTGGCGAGGAGGAGGCTTAGAGAGGACCTTATAGCAACCTTTCAGTACCTGAAAGGGGATTATAAGGCAGAAGGAGAGAGACTTTTTTCCTGGTCTGACTGCAACAGGACACAGGGGAATGGCTACAAGCTGAAGGAGGGGAAATTTAGGCTGGAGATTAGAAGGGGGTTCTTTACCCAAAGGGTGGTGAGGCACTGGAACAGATTGCCCAGAGAGGTTGTGGAGGCCCCATCCCTGGCAGTGTTTAAGGCCAGGCTGGATGTGGCCCTGGATGACCTGGTCTAGTGCATATGGCGTCCCTGCCCGTGGAAGGGGGGTTGGAACTAGATGATCTTTAAGGTCCCTTCCAACCTCAGCCATTCTATGATTCTATGATTCTGTATTAGCGTATGAGATGTATTTGAATGGTAGTTTAACAAGGATGGCTCAGACATTAGGAGGAAGTTCTTCACTATGAGGGTGGTTAGACAGTGGAACAGGTTGCCCAGAGAGGCTGTGGAAGATCCATCCCTGGAAGCTTTTAAGACAAGGCTTGATGGGGTCCTGGGCAACCTGACCTAGTGGATGGTGTCCCTGCCAGGCAGGGAGGGTGGAACTAGATGATCTTTCAGGTCCCTTCCAACTCTGACAATTCTATGATTCTATGACTGGCATCAGTGGCACCTTCTGCACGGCTAGAAAAATAGCACAATGAGTTTAAAGCCATTCGGCAGCACAGGCTGCCGAGAAGACTCGTCAGGCCGAAGCACATGGCAAATCTCTGACCATCCCCCAGCCCACCCGCCTCGGAAATGCGACTTTGTGCATGGGTGCTCTGAAATCATCACCAATACCCTCCCAAAAAAACCAACCAAATCTCACCTACCCACCCCCCCAAAAAAATTCAAACAAACAAAAAAACCCCACCCACTTCGTTAGATTTAAAGGGAGGAAAGGGCTCTTGGTTCCCAAACTCCCGGAGCCCCCTTCCCCGCCAAGGCTCGGTCCCGGGCCGGGCCGCCTGCCCTGCACCGGCTCCATCCCGCACAAAGTCGGTCGAATAGAGATAATCAAGTCTTCCTCCAGCGCCCGGGAGACCTCACAGAGCTGGCAGGAGGGAGAATGGAGCCGGCACGAAGGCGGCTCCCAGGCGCTTGGCTACAAATTCAAACCTCCCCTGGTTTCTCTCAAAGGGGCTTCTCCTTCCCGCGCATCTGCATGGCGCGCACTCGCCCTCCCTCAGAGCCTCCCGGGCACAAGTGGGGTCGCGCCGCTCCACTCAAAATGAGACGGAGGGCCCAGAGCCACCACACTGCCGTCCCTCAGCACCTCCAGTGCACGGTGGGGCCGCGCCGTTTCCCTCTCAGAGGGCAACGGAGGGCCCGGACCCACCACACCACTCGCTCTCAGCATCTCCAGGGCACGGTGAGGCCGCACAGGTTCTCTCAGAGGGGCAGGGAGAGCCCGGACCCATCACATCACTCCTCTCAGAGCGGGACGGAGGGCCTGGACCCACCACACCACATCGCCCTCCCATAGCACCTCCCGGGCACGATAGGGACATGCCGCTCTCCTCAGAGTGGGATGGAGGGCCCGGACCCACCACACCGCTCGCCCTCAACATCTCCAGGGCACAGTGAGGCCGCACCGCTTCCGTCAGAGGGGTATGGAGAGCCCGGACCCATCACACCACTCCCCTCAGAGCCGAACGGAGGACCTGGACCCACCGCACCACACTATCCTCCCTCAGCACCTCCTGGGCGCGGGAAGAGGAGCTGCAGCCGAATGCCGCATCGTTCCCCACAAAGGTGGACGGAGGGCCTGGCTCCCACTCGCACCACCCGCCCACGGCCCCTCTGCGCCCGGCCCTCACTGAGCGCCGCAGTCTCGCCGCTGTCGCCTTTAGGGTTCTTCTTCTCCTTCTCCTCCTCTTCCTCCTCCTTCTTCTTCTTCTTCTCCTCCTCGTCGTCGTCCTGCTCCTCCTCCCGACCTAGCTGCCTCTGCCTGGGGGACAGCCGCACCAGCAAGGCCTCCGCAGCCTCCTCCGCTGCCATGTTCTTCGCAAACAGCTCAGCGGCGACTGAAAGGAGGTGAGTAGAAGCAGGGAAACACGCTGCTTTTCCCACACACCCCTCCTTCGGGAGGGGGAGGCAATAGCGGCCCGGCACGTACGGCGGGAGAAGAGGCGGGCCTACACTTCCCAGCGCGCCTCGGGATTCTCGGGGAGTGTCTGGGCTTTGCCCAGTGCGCCGTGCGGCGGGGAGGGACCGGAGAAGAGACAGTTACTGAAGGCGTTTGGTGGTTGTGCTCGACAGAAAAGTGTCCGACCTGAGAACGGGATCGCGCTCGGGGTGCCCCTGAGGCTCTTCTACCAGGATTGCTCGGCGCGAAGGGTCGGGGGACAAGGAGACGCTGCCTACCTCGGCTTCGACGGGAGGGTGCGTTCGAGCTGGCTGTGAAGGGGAGGAGAAGGGGCCCCTGTGCCCTGCTACCGGGGAGGGGATGCGCTGGCACCCGCCGGTGGGATGGGGAGGCCAATTGGTCTGTGCTCTGAGGGGGCCCTGTGTTTCCCCGCTCTTCACGCCTGGGGTTGGGTGTATAAGGCTGCTGCTTCTCCGATAGTGGCGAAGCTCCGTCAGCCGCCTCCGCGTCCGCCCATATTGGAGGCTGGCTCCGAGCCTTGTGTTTACTTGGTCTTCCTGCTTTGTAGCTGAGCGACTCCTGGAGTTTATCTCTTCAGATAGTTGACCTTTGCCCTGGAGATTCACCTCTACAGCTTTGGGAGTTTATGCTGAAACTTCCTTAACAGCCCTCTTAAACCTGTTCTTGTTCACAGGACAAGTGTGTGTGGAGGGTGGTAGCTGTTGCGGGATGTCACGATATTACCTTCATTCGAGAAGCCTAGCTATGATGATGACCTCCACCCCAGGGGAGGTGCTAAGGAGAGTGTTACATAGTTGGAACTGCTTTAAAACTTGATGGTTGTATGACTAGATGTTAAGGGATGTTTGTCTCTATTAGTCTGGTATGTTTGCTGGTACAAAATAAATATGTCTCTGGAGCAGATGGTACAGTAATTGTCATCCGCGTTTTCTGCAAAACTTCTTAGTAGTGAGATATAAGTAATTAAATTGCTGAAATCTGCTGTGACTCTGTAATAAAACAAAAGAAGGGTATTGGAGTATTTTTTTCGGTTTTTATTTTTTTATACCATCTGGAAGTACAAACTTGAGATAAATAATAATGGCAGCACTGTTTTTCTTAGGATTTGAAGATGCCTAAAAAGAAACTAAAGAAATTAACTGGAGAGGAAGGCTGTTTGGATGGCCAGGATGGCAAGGTAGGGACATCTGTATTATTACTATTATCGTTATTTTAATTGAAACCCCCACATTCAAGAGAAGAGCATGAGTTGTTTAGTAGTCTTGTGATAGAAGGATGGATCAAACTTAAAGGTGGGGTCATTAAGAACAACGGGAAGATTGAATTGGTCAGACAGCCACAAGTTCTAGTCAAATAACTAAGCTTATGTTTTTCTCCAGAGGCTATAAGTAGTGTGGGTATCAGAAGGTAAGAGACTTTTTTTTAATCTTAGTATATATTCCTGGTTGAGAAAAGTTAAACTCTTACCAAAACCACTACTTTTTTCATGGATTGTTCTTTATCTTGGGTCATATATCTTAATTTCCTGACGAAACACAAATTGGACTTTGCTGTATTTTAGCAGACAGCTCTCAAATATTTCCTTTTAACCACCGAGACATAAATCAATGACCAAAATTATTAGTATAATCTGGTACTTATTTGTATTTAGCGAGTAAGCTTTCAGTGAATTGCTTGTAAAATGCAGGTGCTACAAGCATGATGATCTTTCTGGTCACACTTGTGTGTAGCTTCCTGTTGTGGGAAGTTCTTTGCTGCCACTAGTATAATACATATCCATTAAAACTGTAGTTTAATAAATACACACTTAAGTTTGCTAGGGTTGTTTTTCCCCTTCAGTTTTGTAAGGTGTTAAGTGTGGTCCCAACGCTCAGTTTCCCTAAGCAGAGTCTGAAGCTTTAGATCTTATAAAAATAAATAATTTAATTTAATAAAAATAAACAATTTAATAGAATGGTACAGCAGCACGGCCAGCTTCAGCTGGGTACCTCCAGTGCAGGAGCCCCTCAGTTATTCCCTCTGGTTTTTAAATCTTCACAATTTATTACATAAGCTGTTCACATAGCTAATGTGTGTCTTTTGTCCAATCCTATTGTTTAATGGTTGCTTGTCATCTTCAATGATTGGAGTTTTGATGCAAGTGACTTACAGTTTCATAGTCTTTTTAGACTGAATATTTTTTCATAGTCTGCATGAGTTCCCTTAGCTGTTCCTCAAAAGACTTGTACTCTGGGCCCTTCACCACCTTCTCTGCCCTTCTCTGGACACACTCCGTCACCTCAGTGTCCTTGTTGGAGTGAGGTGCCCAAAACTGATCCCGCTATCTGATGTGTGGCCTCATGAGTGTCCAGTCCAGGAGGACAATCCCTGCCCTAGTCCTGCCGGCCACACTAGTGCTGGTGCAAGCCAGGATGCTGCTGGCCTTCTTGGCCACCTGTGCACACTTAGTCACTTCTTGTGACTAAGAAAGTGTTGAGCTTGCTCTGTTTATAACTCAGGTCTACATACCACATTTGCTTTTTCCCCTTTTGTTATTCTTAAATAAAGCAAAATCCTAATACTGAATTTTAGCAAGTGTTTTGGCAGCCTTTTTCAAGGTTAACTTAAAATCATAGTAAATCTAGGATGGAAATAATAGCTTGTTCCATCTTATGAAGGTGTTTTTTAACTGTGGTTTCCTCTATAAGCCCTTCCATTTTTCCTTTCTTTCAGTGCTCTGAAGTAACAAGATCTTGTAGCCACACTGTAAGAGGAGAGGCAGAACTCCAGAGGTAAATTTTTGCTCAATGGACTCTGAAATAGAACTCTTAAAGCAATCACAGATTTGTGGTTTTTTGTGTTTAATATTGAACTTAAATTTTTTTTCAGCTTAATTACTAAATAAAATACCTGATGAAACATTGGCATTGCATTAGTGAGTAGGTTCTGTCTAGGCTGAGCACTTTTGAGATAGTTGAGAAGACAGGGCTCAGAATTTTTTTAAACTCTAGTGTATGCTACTACACTTAAATAAAGTAGGAATTATATCCTTCCTGCTTTTGTCTTGAGCACTACCTTGTTCATTTGTATTGCATGTTAGAATCATAGAATTACAGAATGGTTTGGGTTGGAAGAGACATTTCAAGGTAGTCTAGTCCAACCCTCCTGCACTCATCTAATCCAATGCCCCTGCACTCAGTGGGGACATCTACTAGGATCAGGTCTCTCAGAGCATCAAACATTCTGACCTGGAACGGGTCCAGGGATGGGACATCTATGACCTCTTTGGGCAGCCTGGGCTAGTGTTTTACCACCCTCACCACATTACACGTTTTATTAAAAAAAAAAGGCTCCAGTGAAGTCTGGAGGAGAGTTCGGCAGTAAATGTAGTACCTTTAGTAGATTCGTGTAGTCCTGAAATCATTGATTTCTTCTGGTGTGTGAAGGAATCAATTCCAAGGCAAAGAAAGCAAATGTCAACAGTGTTTGAGAAGTGCTTCATAGAAAGTGAGAATGTTCTCATGAATCCTGAGACAGAAAACACTCTTTTGGATTGTATGGCAAGACCTTGTCACAGTTTCTGTTAGACTGGTGGTGCTAACATGTAGGGTCTTTAGCTGCATGTGTTACTGCTGTTAAGCATTGTTCATCAGTACAGTATGTTATAACCATAAATCAGTAACTATGTTCATGCCAAAACTCTTTGTCTGTCCTGTACCCTATCCCTGACAGTGGCCACCAGGGCTCATGTAGGAAGGAATGTATGAAACAAGACAAGTACGAAATCATTTTTCTTGTTGTATGCCCTCCCAGCTTCTAGGAACCAGTTAGGGGTCTCCTAAGGAAGAAGTTGGATGCCAGTCAGTTCATTTAAAGTTACCTGTCCTACATGAGTTTGTCAAATGGCCTTTACCTCCCCAACATTTTGGGCAACACTTATACAGTAGGGTAGAAAATTTCTTTGGATATTTTAAACCTAGTGTATGATAAATTTATTGTGTATTTTCTCTGCTCTTATAATAAAGTTTCCTATTCAGGTTTCATTTCATTTATGATTTCTGGAGAATGTTACTATATTCCAATCAATCATTCCTTTTCCAAGGTCTCCGGTCTGCTAATCCTGCACTGTTTGAAAGCTCTGTGGTGTTTGGCACTGGACAGCAGACCTGAGCTCTTGCACATTCAAATTTTGGGGTGATACACCTCATGTATCAGAGTCATAAAATGGTTTGAGCTGGAAGGGCCCGTAAAGATGATACAGTTGTAACCCACATGCCACCCACCAGACCAGGTTGCCCAGGGCTGCATCCAACCTCTCCTTGAACACTGCCAGAGATGAGGCATCCACAATTTCTCCAGGTAGCCTGTTCCAGTGCCTCACCACCCTCTGAGTAAAACATTTCTTCCTAATGTCTCATCTAAATCTCCCCTCTTTCAGTTAAATCCTTCCCCCTTTTCCTATCACTATCTGCACACGTAAAACATCTCTCTCCTTCTTTTTTTTTTTTTATAACCTCCCTGTACATATTGGAAGGCTACAAGAAGGTCTTGCTGGAGCCTTCTCCAGACTGAGCAACCCCAACTCTCTAAGGCTGTCTTCATAGGAGAAGTGCTTCATGTTGAATAAATAAAATGTATCATCCAACTGCTGCTAAAACTTACCTGTGTGATAAGGTGAAACTAGACCTTTTAGGGCATCTCTCAAACCAACAGAAAGTGAATGTAGAAAAAGCTTTTTCTCAATTTAGGAAGCTGAAATAGCTGTACAGTAGGGAAAAATGTAATTAGTAAAAATGCTGCATCAAACCGTTTCAAAGGACAGATGTTGCTGAAGGTTGATGTTTGAGAACATACCAAACCAGCACTCGTAGATACTTAGCTGTAACTGCTTAAATCAAGTGCAGGCTTTGTTTGTTTTGTTCTTTTACATTAACTGAGCTACATTGCTTTTTCTTTTTGTAATTTTTCTGTAGGTTGAAAATAGAAAAAAAAGATGGGGAAGAGAAGAAGCAAGACCCAAGTTCTACTATTTCTCATGGTGCTGATGAAAGATCCCAAGGAAAATCTCCAAAAGGAAGCAAAACCACAGGCAATTCTTTAAGCCAATCTGAAAAGCAAAAAAAAATAGTTATCCAATTCAAAGCCAAAGAAATTAAACTTGGAAAAAGTACACGCACTCCTGATGTAGTGGCTACTAACAAAAGTCGTTTTGGTGGAACAGAAGGGAAAAAACTCTGGCATAGCTTTGAACTTCAGAGGGACAAGGCGCTGAAGAAAAAGAGAGAGAAAGCTGAACTCTGCAAACTAAAGCTAAAAGCGGAAAAAGCTATGTTGGAAAAATCTAAGTCATGTGTATATGATTCACATGTCCCACATGCAAAGGCAGATGGATCAAAAAAAAGGAGTAAAGATGTCAAAATTCCAAAGAAGTCATCTGACACCTTGGCAGGGTCTGTGCATGGTGATAGGCCTTTTCCGAAGAAGCCAAATACATTATCTAGGACTTGGGAGGAAGAAGAGTATGAAGAAGTTCAGGAGCGTTCTAAGAATACTCTCCATGTGACTAAACATACACCATCACAGTGTTCATCTGAAACACTGAAACGGTGGGACTCTTGTAAAAGGAAAGAAACAGATGCTGACTCTGCTACAGCTAGTGGTAATTCAGTTCCAGGGACTGGAGAAAGAGACTTGGAAGCCACAGCATTATGTTTGAAGCAGGTAATGAGAACTCATTCTTTGTATCATGCAGATAGGTAATTTGGGCTAGTTTCTGAATGGCAGGCAATTTTTGTATAAGCAGGCTGTCTTCTTATAGCTTTCAAACAGGATTCTCCAGCTAACTAGATGGAGTTTTCTACTCCCACTGTAAACCACGTTCAGCTCTGCTAAATGGTTAAACAAACTACAGGAGTCAGTCTTACATATTAGGACTGTGTCTGCATATATGGTTTTATAATTTTGCTTTGCTACTGGAGGGATGAAATACTTCAATTTAAGTGTAAGTCAAGAGATTTTTTTCTTTTTTTTTTTTGGAGCTTACATGGTTGTATCATTTTTTTTGAATGAGTAAACTGAACCAAGGAGGACTTGCCTGCCAAACTGGTGCTTGTTGCCAGCAAGGTGTTGCCAGGTGACCTTGCAGATCTAGGTCTAAATTTGTACATTTCCTGCAGAACTTTGTGCTTGGCTGTGATCAATTTCTTTGAGTTTTGGCTTGTGTTTGGCTCTGCACCTCAACTTTATCTGGAGTGTGGTTACTTTATTGTTGTCATTCTGGTTTAACATGCCTAGTAGTTTTGGAGATTTCAGCTCATTAGCACAATCAGTTTATGTACACAAGCACAGTAATTACATGCAGAATAATGGAATCCTTGAGGTTGGAGGGTACTTCTGGATATTATCTAATCCAGCCCCCTTGCTTCAGTAGGGCCTACTAGAGCAGGTTGCCTTGGACTGTGTCCAGTCAGGTTTTGAATATCTCTAAGGATGGAGACTCCACAACCTCTCTGGGCAGCCAGTTCAAGCACCCCCACTGTAAACAAGTGGAGTTTTAATGCTCAGATGGAATTCATTGTTTTTCAGTTTGTGCCCATTGCCTTTTGTCCTGGCACTGGGCACTGCTAAGAGTCTGATTCCGTCTCCTTTGCACCCTCCCATGAGATACTTGTAAACATTGATTAAACTCCCCCTTCTCTCCAGAGCAAACAATCCTAGCCTTTTCAGCCTCTCCTATGACATGCCCCAGTCCTTTAATCATCATAGTGACCCTTTACTCAATTAATTCCATTAAATTCTGTCTGTCTTGTACTGGGAATCCCAGAGCAAGAGTAACAGTCACATACCCACAAGTGTGGAATAATAGGCTTACTGTGTAAACCACTGTATTTATCACACAATTGTAGAAAGGCTTGGGTTGGAAGGAATGTTAAAGATCACATAGTTCCAACCCACCTGTCATAGGCAGGGATGCCACTCCCTAGACCAGGTTGCTGAGGACCCATCCAACCTGGCCTTGAACATGCCATGGATGGGGCATTCCAAACTGTTCTGTGCAACTTGTTCCTGTGCCTCACCACCCCCTGAGTAAAGCATTTCTTCCTAACTTCTCATCTAATTCTCTTATCTTTCAGTTTAAAACCATCCCTTCTTGTCCTGCCCACGCAAAAAATATCTCTCCCTCTTTTTTTATAAGCTCCCTTCAAGTACTGAAACTCCACAGTAAGGTTCTACTGGAGCCTTCTCTTCTCCAGGCTGAACAACCCCAACTCTCTGAACCCACTCCAGCAGGTCCATGTCTGTCTTGTGCTGAGGGTCCCAGAGCTGGAAGTGGTATCTAGATGGGGTCTCATGAGAGCAAGTAAAGGGGCAGAATCACCTCCATCAACCTGCTGGCTCTGCCTCTTCTGATGCAGCCCAGGACACAGTTGGCTTCTGGGCAGCAAGTGAACATTGCCAGCTTTTTGTCCGCCAGATCCCACAGGTCCTTCTCTGCAGGGCTGCTCTAAGTGATTTCTTCTCCCAGTCTGTACTCATGTCTGGGATTGCCTTGACCCTGTTGCAGGACCTTGCACTTGGACTTGTTAAACCTCATTCAGTTTGTATGGGTCCACTTCTTGAGCTTGTCTAGTTCCCCCTGGATGGCATTCCCCTCCCTTCTGTTGTGTTAACTGCACCACTCAGCTTCATGTCATCTGCAGACTTGCTGAGAGTGCACTTGATTCCATTGTTTGTGTCATTGATCGAGATATTGAAGAGCACCAGTCCCAAGAGAGCACCCTGAGGGACACTACTCGTTCCTGGTCTCCACCTGGACATAGAGCCATTGACTGCAACTCTCCGGCTGTGTCCATCCAGCCAATTCCTTATCCACTGAATCCTTCAAATCTGTATCTCTCGAATTTTGAGATAAGGATGTCATGTGGAACCATGTCAGAGGCCTTACAGCTCTTTTGATTCTTCAGAGGTCTGTTTGGGCGTATGGATCTAACTGGGGAGGCGGTGGCCCCTCTGTCTGAGTTTCAGCCTCAGCCTGGCAGTTGCAATATGTAGACAACATTTTTGATATGGTTAAAGGATGCCTTTTGTTGTTCCCAGAGTAACTGTAAAAGTAACTGGGTCTGCTTGTGTGAACTGCAGTGCAAACTGTTCTGTGCCACACCCCAACTGCCACACACAAACTGTCCTGTTTGGCATGTCACGGGTTATAGATGCTCCTTAGGAAAGTTTAAATCTGCCATGGTTACTCCTGGCAATACCCACACTGCATTCCCTGGTTTCAAAGGGCTGGGTTCCGTGGTTCCTGGTGGGGTTCTCTTCCAAGGTGGTGAGGACATAAAGTCTGTCCAGAAGATCAGCGGTGGTCTGAAACTCTTGACATGGGGATCGCTTGTTTCTCAGTCTTCCTTGATATATTATGGTGTTGGTATTTTCTTTTTTTTTTTTTTTTTTAATTCTCTTTACTTCTTCAGAGCTCTGAAGTCTTTCCACCTGCTCAAGTGAGTCAGAATGCAGAAACAGACGAAGAGGTTAGTAAGGCTTTAACTTAGTGCTTCTAAGTTGTATTAAAAGCTCATGGCACTGAGATTGTGTAGCTGAAGACCTCCATGACCTTTCCTAGTATTTTGCATTGGCTTATGATCTACACTTCAAATATATTTTTCAAATATTAAACAAAATTGCTTGAGTATTGCTAATGAGAAACCTTCTGAGACAGAAGGATTGCCTTGTTAGTCTTGGCAATGCAGGGGGCCTTCATAGTTTTTTATGTACTGCAGGTATCTCATTTTCTGTTCTCTAATTTTCAAGTTGGACAAGAGACGTACTGTTTTTAAGAAACAGCTGTCAGGAAACTTGCAGTCCATGTAGAAAAAAAAAGTGGAATAAAGTTTTTGGGTACGCAGTTGAAAGGTCATAAACAAGTCTTTTCAGCTGTATTTTGGACATCTTTTGTGGACCTAGAATCATAGAATCCTTGAGGTTGGAAAAGACCTTCAAGGTCATTGAGTCCAACAGTTAACCTAGAAGTCACTACAAAACCATGTCTCTTAAGTGCCTCATCTACATGTTTTTTGAAGGGGGTTGTTTACCCAAAGGGTGGTGAGGCACTGGAACAGGTTGCCCAGAGAGGTTGTGGAGGCCCCATCCCTGGCAGTGTTTAAGGCCAGGCTGGATGTGGCCCTGGATGACCTGGTCTAGTGCATGTGGCGTCCCTGCCCATGGCAGGGGGGTTGGAACTAGATGATCTTTAAGGTCCCTTCCAACCTCAGCCATTCTATGATTCTCTGTTGTTTCCCCCACTTCCCTGGGTAGCCTTTCCAATGCTTAACGACTCTTCCAGTGAAGAAGTTTTTACCTTGTACCCAACCTGCTCCTCCACTGGCACAACTTGGGCCTGTTTCCTCTTGCCCAATTGCTTGTTCCGTAGGAGAAGAGGCCAACTCCCACCTTATTACAGCTCCTTTCAGGGAGCTGTAGAGAGTGAGGTCTCCTCTGAACCTCCTTTTCTCCATGCTTACCAACCCCAGTTCCCTCGGCTGCTCCTCACAACACTTGTTCCCTAGACTCTTAGCCAGCTTAGTTGTCCTTCTGGACACACTCCAGCACCTCAATGTCCTTCTTGGAGTGAGGGGCCCAAGACAACCCAAGATTTGAGGTGTGGCCTCACCAGTGCTGAGTACAGGAGGACAATCCCTGCCCTGGTCCTGCTGGCCATATTGTTTTTGATCCAAGATAGCATGCTGTTGGCCTTCTTAGCCACCTGGGTGCTCTGATGGCTCATCTTCAGCTGCTGTTGACCAACACCTCCAGGTCTTTTCCCAACTTCTTATATTGGAGGATGTGCAGAAAGGTCTTAGGACCTTACATCTGCTATAGCCACATAAAATTTTTCATGCTTCATTTTTAGTCAGTTTTAACACAACAGCATTAATGTGAAAATATCTTTTTGGGGAACAATTTCTAAAGGATTACTTAAAATTGATTTCATGTGTACACATTTGTTTCATTGTAGATGCAAATAGTTGAAGATTTGCATTTTGCTCGTGTTCAGAAGAGGATGGCACTCTCTGTAGTACAGACTTGTGGAGAACTTACAAGCATGGAAATAGATCTTCCAGAACCAGATTTAAATACTTCTGGTGGTATGTCATGATTTGATGTTCTTTGGTATCTTACTTGCAACTGGTCATTACAGTTAATTAATGGCCTGAGTGAAGAGTGCACAATTACCTTTTCACAACTGTCTGGTTTTGTGGTTTTTGTTTGTTTGTTTTGTGTTGTTGTTGTTTTTTTTTTCCAGAGGTTCTTTCTGCTGGCCAGAACATCTTAGTGGTGATTGACACAAATGTAATGATTAGTCACCTTGAGTTTGTCAGATCCCTGAAGTCTGAGGATATACCAGGTATGTGAATACATGTTGATCATTAAGACATTTTAAGGAAAAACAGCTGTTGTAAGAACTTCAGGCTGTGGGAAGAAAAACCTGGGCTCCTGAAGAAGGCAGCAGGTTTCATATAGAGGCAGAAGGCACACACTTGAGAGGTTGGTCTGTGAACCAAAATAGCCTGCCTCTTAGTGCAAATTCATCTGTGAAAATAGACCCTGCTATGATTATGCCTTGAATCACTGTCACAATTCTCAGTGAAGTACAGCATCCTGGCTTGGATGAGCACTAGTATGGCCAGCAGGATTAGGGCAGTGATCTTCCCACTGTACTTGGCACTGATGAGGCCACACCTTGAATCCAGTGTTCAGTTTTGGGCTTCTCACTCCAAGAAGGACACTGAGGTGCTGGAGTGTGTCCAGAGAAGGGCAGCAAAGCTGGTGAAGGGTCTAGAGCACAGTGTTATGAGGAGCAGCTGAGGGAACTGGGGTTGATTAGCCTCGAGAAGAGGAGGCTCAGGGGAGACCACCTCACTCGCTACAGCTCCCTGAAAGGAGATTGTAGTGAGGTGGTGCTTGGTTTCTTCTAACTAGCAGAAAGTAATAGGACAAGAGGAGACAGCCTCAAGTTGTGCCAGGGGAGGTTTAGGTTGGACATAATGAACAATTTCTTCTCCAAAAGGGTTGTTAAGGCCTGGAAGAGGCTGCTGAAGGAAGTAGTAGAGTTGCCGTCCCTGGAGGGGATTCACCATGGACGGACCTGCTTAAGCAATCTTCCACCCTGGAGAGATTGAAAAGCTGTGAAGTTCTGGAGCGGTGGCACATGGTTTAGTGGTGACCTGACAGTTTTAAGTTAATGGTTGGACTTGGTGAGGTCTTTTCCAACCTTAATGATTCTATGATTGTTTTGGCGCAGCGACTGTTGTAATCATTCAGCTATTTTCAGCCTGTTATTTCAGCAGCTGTCACCTTGCTTGAACATCTTACAGGGAGTGTGTGACGAGATGATAATGGCTGCAAATATATTGTATAACATAGCTACACGCTATGGTCAGAGTATTCTGTTGATTAAAATTGTCTTCCTTTTGTTTGTCTAATGTCATTCTTCCATGTTACCAATGCAGTGCCAGTTTGAGGTTAGATTAGAAAGAGAACATGGCCTTTTTCGGTTGTTCTTTTTTTAATGCTGGATACTGTTGAGCATGGAATATGAAAACAAATGGCAAAAAAGATGTGTGAACTTCCATAGATATGTTCGAGTTAAAGATTATCTCTAGTATCAAGTGTCTTCAAAATGACTTTGGATTTTGATTGTGGTTAGTTTTGGTTTGTTTTTTTTTTTTCCTTCCAGGCATTGGCAGACTTGCATTAATAATTCCCTGGGTTGTTCTACAAGAGTTGGACAACTTGAAGAACGGGAAAATGCTGCAGCATGTTCGGAAAAAAGCTATTCCTGCTGTCCAGTTTATCTACATGTGTCTCAAAAACCAAGATTCAAAGTTGTGGGGACAATCCATGCAGCTTGCCTCCCAAAAAATGTGTAAGATATGTGCAGTCAATTTGTTTTGGGAAATTAATCCCTGCAGTTTATCTAGTGTGTACCTTAGCACCAAATTTTGAGTTTCATGTAGTCGTCACTCTTCAGTTTTCTAATTAAAATTAGGTAATATCTTACAGCAGCCTTCGTAGCACAGCCAAGGCTATAGAATGCAAATACCATATTCATAAAAGTGCCTTGGTTTTTATTGTTTTATCAACTGTTTCTCATTTTTATCTACATCTGTTGGTAATTGAGGGTTTATTTAATGGAAATTCATCTAGTTATCTTTAGCTCAGGTAAAAGCATGTTGTGTGCTTTTGATTTTGACTCAGGCATCACAATATCTAACATGATCAAATTTACTTGTGGCTCACTTGATGTTTTCTGACAAAATCGTAACATTTTTGAGCAGAGTAGAACCTATGAGTTCCAAGCTCAGATTTGTCTTTAGGTGACACTTCTCTGTCCTTGTTTGCATACTGTTAAATTTAAAAACAGGACCATGACTACTCTCAAGTTATTTCTTACCTGAAGTTACTTCTGAACATTTCAGCACTGTCTTAACTGCATTTGCAGATGGCCTGAGTGATGAGAACAATGATGATCGTGTTTTACAATGTTGTCTGCAGTATCAGAACCTCTTTCCTCAAGCTGTTGTCATACTCTGCACGTGAGTTCCTGTGTAGTTTTGGGTCTCTTACAAGGTGTAAGTTAGTTTCATGCCAAGCACACTAATTTCAAATCATACCTTGAAATGAAGAGCTATTTCTGAAGTAAGCTTTTTGAAGAGCAATCACTGTCCTAAAAGCAAGAGTAGAAGGATATATAAAACACAAAGATCGTAGACCTAATTATCCTCATGTGCCTGAGGCCTGACATAGAATTAAGTTTACTCAATATTCAAGTTTAAAACTCTTAAAAGCATAGCTTTCTGAGATTCTGATTTCTCGTTAAAAATATTACTGGAGTTACAAAATGGAAAAAAAAATATTTGTATTAATGATTGAGATCCAGTTAGATATATTTTATTTCTGATAAACATTTTCAGGAGTTAGTCATAGAGATGGAGATAGGTTTGCTTCTGGTTTGAGCAGGATGATAGGCCTTGAGGGTTAATCTTGGAGAGAGGGTGACAATAGGTTTGCCTCTGTTCTTGTTTTGTTAGGATAAGAGCCGACTTCTGAGTACTGATTCTTACTTTTATATGTCACACGAAAGTGTTTTTTAAAGGGCTAATATCCCTTGACAGATCCTGTGAACAGCTAGATTTGGTCTTTGCTAGAAACATTTCCTACATAGCTTCAGTAAGTGAGGTTCAGAAAATAGGCATCAGTTGATTTGCTCCATCTGAACAGAAGGAAAAACTTGTTTGGTGTGAGGGTGTCGTAGCCCTGGCCCAGGCTGCCCAGAGAGGTTGTGGAATCTCCTTCTCTGGAGACATTCCACAGCCACCTGGAGGTGATCCTGGGCAGCCTGCTCTGGGTGACCCTGCTTTAGCAGGGGGGTTGGACTAGGTGATCCCCAGAGGTCCTTTCCAAACCCTGCTATGCTGAGATTCTCGGATTATGTGACGTGCATCAGGTAAATGTTTCAATCACAGTATTAGTAAGGCTATTGATAATGCTTTCAGGTTTCTCTGAGTAACGAACAAGAGGTGATTTTGGAAGTGCTTTTTCATTTGAAAATCCCTTTATACTTTATCAATATAAGCAATGGGAATTTTTGAGGAAGTGCTAGAATTCCTCTTTGAACTGCATCTTTATAGTAGTGCTACTGGAGCAGCATATACCTGAAGCCAGCATCTGGGACAATGGCCAGTAGAACAGTAAAAAAAGTGTTGAAAATGGGAATTTATTGTAGCAATCAAATAAGATATTGCTGTCTTAAAACAATTGCCTTGTTTGCATTCTAAGATCATAGCATCTAGGCATCATTGCTGCAGTATTTATCGCTGATTTTTTTCTTATAGCAAATGTAGAGCCTGAAACATTTTTCAGTATGTTTCTGATATTTTAGGAATAGATGCATTAAAGAAAATTTCTCTATTATGAAGCTCACAAAATTACCAAAGACAATCTTATCAGTGTGTTGCTTTTAACTATTTACTATGTAGTAATGTCAGTTTTATGTCAACAGTTAATTCTCTTCTCCTAGGGATGATAAAAATTTATGTAATAAAGCCATTGTGAGTGAGGTCAAAGCATTCTGCAAAGCTGATTTGGTTAAAGCTCTACAGAATCTGAATGTAACTGGGTACCGGAACTGTGCTGAGCTGCAACAGTCAAAAGGTGGTAAGTTGTTGTGGGGGTTTTTTTTAATGTGCATGTATACTGGTTTTTGAGACATGTAATAATCAGTGTAGGAGAGGGAGAATAGTTTCTGCTGTAACTTCAGTTTTCATATACTTTGAATCCTTTGGAATGCTTTTTGTTTGAGGCAGATTTTTTCTTTTCAAAGATGGATGGTCTTCTGAGAGTTGGAAACCTATATTAAAACATCTGTCTCTTAAGAGTTCTAGGAAATTCAAATGTTAGAAAAACTATAACATGAATTTCCTCTGTTTATAGTAATTTAAAAGGTGTCCTGAACTTTTTAGGGCCGAAAAGATGTTTTCCAGTTGTCCCAATTTGGGTCCTATTCTTAGTAGCTGTAAAATTCAATATGCTAAGAGTACTCCTTACGTTTTCTGCTAATACCTTTACCTGCAGCCCAAGCAGTAGAACTTGGTTCTTGGGTTGCCTTTTCATTTTTCCAAAAATATAAATCCAGCTTGCAGTATTAAGAAGTGATAATTTTTTACTTGCTGATAACCTCACTGCCTGTATGTAATCTAAGTTATTTAAGCTAAAAAAAGAAATAATGGAGTAAGCTCTCAAATGAATAATACTCTGGGGAAATTAATCTTTTCGGTTAGTAGCTTGTAATTAAAAATACTTGCAGTACAGGTGGGTATAACTAGAAATACTTGAAACCTAATTAGATGTAGTCCATCTGCTTTATGACATAAAGTGCAGTTTGTCTTTTATTTGTCAGGACAAGTTATTTGTGTACCATCAACATAAATTAGATATAGAAACGATTGCAGTAAGTACCTTTTATTGTAATTGGTTTGACAGATACAGAATTGGAGAAAACAGAAGGAGGTGGTGCAACTCCTAGTGTGCAATACCCAAATATGCTTCCATACCTTGTGAAGAGCTTGGGGCAAGCTTTGTCTTCTATTTTGGAGACTGAAATGAAAATTGTGTATGGAAACCTGTGGATGGAGGTGGGATTTTTGCCATCCTGCTTGATATTTCAAGTATTAAGATGTTTAAATGTCCTTGGTGTTTTAACAATAATATTAGTACCTGAGCTAAGCCAAACACCTTAGTTACCTAAGTGAGCAGTTCAATGCTCAGTTTTATTCTTTCATTTTATAACAAAATATTCTATTTGACCAGTGAATAGTCTTTTAATAACATGATAACAGAGATGCTGGCTGTCTTGTGTGGATTTCCAGAACTCTCTTTATTAGTTGCAATAATTTTCCATTTCAGCTTTTCTAGTATGATTAAATCACTGCATGATAAAGATGTCCTTCAAGAAATTATTCCATCACATTTTATATAATATTGAGACACTGTTGTTCCAAGCACTTCCTCCCCATCAGAACAGATGTTTGTAGATACCATGTAGTATTCTTCACAGATAAATTGGTTGCAACACAGATACAGAATTACAGGGTTGTTAATGAGAACCTCCAAACACTCACTCTTTTTTTGAAGTATTGTTTACAGAGAATAAATATTCATGTACAAGGCACTTTCAAATTATCCATGCTTTGGTTTAGGTCTCCTTTTATAGCTGGTAAGGATTAGTTAGTTAAGTTTAAATTTATTGCAGATAAGCCTCCGCCTTTCCAAAATAAAAACCAAAACACAAAAACACTTACCTGGGACAACTGTTCCACAAGATAGAACTCTGATTAACTGTTGAGCTTTTAGGTGTTTATGATTAACTTAATTCATTCCTGTTAACATCTTTTCAAACTCTAATTTCGCTTGGTAATAATGTAAATTTTATTGCAGTATGCATTGATTAATTTACATACAGTCACAGCTAGGAAAAGGGTGTTTATTTTTACTTTCTTAAGAGTACTAGAAAAATCAAAGGCATATCTGCTGTTGTTCTGGCTTTCGTACACAAGTAACATATTAAATCTCTTTAAGAGATAACTCAAAAGTTTTTGGAGTGTTTGAGGTAAGGGGAACCATAACTCATAAAAATGATTGTACATTGAAGGCTTCTACGTGAGTTTAACCCATGATGCTGCTGAGTCTTTAATAGATAAACTTGTTAAATCTGAATGTAACCTTATTTCTGAGGAATCCTTGGCATTCTACTTCAGATAGCACAAATCATAATATCATTGAAGAATAGAGAGTTGTGAAATGTGTAGGGAATATATCTAAAAGAAAGTCAGCCTTTAAATTTATTATCTTTCAGATACTATATGTGAAGCCACCATGGACATTAGCAGACTTGCTGAAATGTTACAAAAAACACTGGTTGGCTGTTTTTGGTTATGTTGTGCCAAGGAACTTACTTTCAGCAGTTGAATGCCTCTATAAACACTTCCATAAAGGTACGAATCTCTGAGAACATTAACTGTAAACTTGTAAAAAACCTCACTGTTCTGGTTTTAGTAGTTTCAGATACTTGGAAAAGGCACCTGCTCTGTATGTTTAAATCATTCATGAGGTTCCTCTCTGCACAAATCTCAACCTGTATTAGTTCTCAGGAGTACCTCTATCCAAAGGGTGGTATATGTTCTGTTATCTTCTGTTGAGCAGTCATCTTATCTCCTTTTGTATCAATCCACAGTTTATTGCCAGGATAGGTGACAAAATCACAACACTGTTTTTGTAGCCTTAAAACCAGAACTGAACTGAAATTGATGAGCTATGAATTGCGTTTAAAAAAAGAAAGCTCGTGCCAAGATCAAGTCTGTCCAGGTTCTGGTGTTTAGACAGATGGTCTAAATATCCCCTGCAGCCCTTTAGGAATCACAAAAATGAGTTCTGAAATGTTACTATTTTTTGTAATTGAGTATTTTGCTGGCTTTTTTCTGCTTCTTATACAAACCAGTAAAAGCTTTTCCAAAACTTTTTTATGAAAGTTGTGGGTACAAGGAGTCTCGTGTCTACTTTCCCATTATGTGTGACTTGACCACAAGCCAGCCACTTCATCCCACAAAAATACTAGCTTGAGCAAGCCCTCCTTGAGTGTTCCGAGATCACAGCAGACTGTGGCCCAGTATCTCCCCTTCTCTGGGTGGATTTTCTGGAGGTACTGGTGGTCATCCAGTGGCAAGTGCCAGAGAAAAGTGAGTAATTCACTACAATTTATTGCAAGCGTGGCAGGAAAATATTTTGGTAACAGTTTACTGCCAGTGCAAAAGGAGAAGAATCTCAGCCATAGGTTATCCTCTATCTGTGTGTGAGCAGGTGTCTGTGTGCATGATTTAACCTTTATATTTGTGTATGTAGGGATGTTTGTGTGTATGATTTAATCTCTATATGTATTTGTGGATGCGTGTTTATGTGTCCCATTTGATTTATGAAATCTCTCCTATCTCTCGTGTGAATCTTGTCATTCTCAATTCTGTAACCAAGTTGCTTTGTTGATTTTGGTAATTCTTGTTCCATCACCCTGATAACTGACTAGTAGCTAAGCATTGTTATCCCCGTTGTGCCTTGCACCCCTGTCCTTAGACATAAACCATCGAAAGCAAGGCCAAGTCTGGATTCAGATCCACCTACATTCCTCTCTGAGGAGTTCAGAGAGCAAGGGGTTTCATCCTGACCCTGTGACTCAGTGGGAAGGTCTCCCTTACTCTTCTCATAATCTCTCTATAAATCAACCTAACTGAAGTGTAACTCAATTCTCCCTTGTATCCTTATTCCATGCAGTAATTAATAAGGTTAGCCTTTCCATTAAATTGACCCTTGATAAGTCTGTTAAAATTCTTTAAACTCTATCAAAATATCTTCCTCCCTCCCTAAAACATACTGCTGCATCTCTGTTCTGAGTGAGGTGCCTTCCACTCCTTCCCCAGGGAGCAGAATCCTAAGCCAGGATTCCAAAATGAGTGACTGAAATGATTTAAAACATCCGTGACAACTACTTAATGTGGGAGGTGAGGTCAGGGAGGTTTGCTTTCAAAGAAAAGCCAACAAAAACCCCAAACTTTTTAATTTCTTTAAAGATGTCATTAAGAATTTTATTTTAACAGCTTGCTCTGCAGAATTATTTTAGGTATGCCTGCTGATGCTCTTGTTCTTACAAATAAATTAAGATCCTTGGGGTAAATTTGGAAGACTTTATTAAGAAGTGAGACATCTTAACCTCACATGTTTCCTTCAAGGCTGTTTAATGCTTCTGAACCATTTTCCAGGCTTTATGTGCTTCATTCAATCCAGATACTTGAGTATTGAATTTGGTTTCTAAGATTGGTAACTCCTGACATGTAATACTTTTTTTTCCCCCCCCTTCTTCTATTTCCCATGTTAATGTTTAAATATCAGATGAACCACTTGAGTCCTCAACAATGTGTATCTTGCTCCAGGAATCCAAAAAGTTACTCCATGCTTTCAGTTCAAGGTCAGACTATAATGGTGTGCTTCCCCAGGCTTTTGCTGAAGTGACTAAGCTCTACCAAATGCTTACAGAGGTAAGGGGAGCTTTAGTATTTGTTCATCTTCTTGAAGTTGCTCCATGTTCATAGTACAAACCTGCTTTAGATTTCCAAATTACTCCCATCATTTCAACCAATTATTGCAGGAAATATTGCTAGAGAGTTTTCAAAACGAACACACCCTGAATTTAACTTTTGTTTCCATGTAGCAAAAATCAGCCTTCAGGTTAGTGCTTGGTAGACCATTTTTTTTGCTAATATAAATATGTTAGTATCAGGAGAGCAACTTAAAAAAAAAATTGCCTGCTTTCAGGAAAAATGTCGTAGTTTTTTGTTGCTTTTTTAGCTAATAGAAAAAGGCTTTAAAGATTAAAATTGTTGTTTGTACTTCTGGCATTGATCCAAAACTGCTATTGCTGGGTGTGCTATTTTGGCTTTCATTGTCTTGGTAGCTCTGGTGCTACAAGTGAAGAAAGGACTTACTTGTATGATGTGCTTACTTGTATGATGTGTATGATAGCTAATGGGGGATGTCCTGACAACTTTGATGTCCTGAGAAGTGTGCCTTTACTTCCAGCTCATCTCTGAGTTGCTGTGTAGAAATTTCAGTGTCTTGTTTTGTGATTGCTGCTAGTTCCATATATAATGGCATAAAAAAATGGAATAAAGAGCATGGCTGACTTGAAATATTTCTCAATATGGGAAAGAATGCAGGTCAGAACATCTGTAAAAAGTTCTTTGAAGTTTTGGAGAGAGCTGAAGGGGAAAGGAAGAAGGTGGTCTAGGAGAGGAAGGATGATCTGGAGAGTCTTGGTTGCTTGCTGCACTGTAATGTCTATGTGTGGTGCAGTCAGGCCCTCAGCGCACAGCTCTGGGGACAATACTGCCATAGAAAACAGGCTTCAGTCTGAAAGCTTGTGTCCCCCTGTCCTTGTTGTGACAGGGGTTGACTTCACAAAGAGCTGCCCTTGTACAGACAGGGTTGTGCCAGAGCAATTTCAGGTGAACCTGGACAGATTTTCTGAACCAGTTTACCAAATGAGTAGTCAAGTACTTTGTGCTGTTGCAAAGGAAAGTGTGCCATCAGTCATAGGACAGGGAGTAAGAGTAAGTAGTTCTCATGTATACCAGTTTATCCTGCCTGGGAACCTTTGGTGCAGGCTTCTGTCCACTTCAGCTTCCTGTCTGTAGAAATACCAATATATACATATAAAAGATATGTTTTAGATGCAGAGACAATAATACTAGGAGTAAGAAGAGCTTACCCTTGCGTTTATGAGCATTTCTCTAAAAAAAAAAAAAAAGTAGAGAAGTGTTCAACTTTTCTTCAGTTAGGAATGAAATACATTCATTATTTGTTTGCTAAACTTTTATAAGGTGAGGTCAGAGAGTGAGCAGGATTTATCAGAAGACATCATGGTTCTTTCAGAAAATGCTGCATGTGAAAAAATGGAAGCAACGACACCAAATCTGCAAACCTCTGAAGAAGAAAAGTTACACCCAACCTTTCAAATGCCTCAGGGAAACAGGCACCAAGAAATCTGGTCAGTCCTTGAAGGTGTATGGAATACAATAAACTTGTACAGGTACGGTATGCTGGAGAAGTTCAGAACTTCTGCAGAAACTTGCATCATTTTCAAACAAGCACACTTTAGGAAATGTCATTTTTTTTCCTATTTTAGAAGAGAAGCTATTAGTAATTAATCAAAATCACACAACTTGTCACACAAAAGTTAGGAGCATGTAATCTCATCTCTATCCATAAAAAGAGGCATTCAAGCTCTTAAGTTTTCATATGTTCTTTCCTTTCCAAATCCTGTGGAGCTATGCTAGCTTATGCAAAATTGTTTACTCTTTAAAAATCTTTAATCAGTATGAAATGTAATAAATTTTCGTGTTAGGCAAATTCCTTTACTCTGTAAAATCCAAATGCAGAATCTAGCAAAGAATTTTCTTTTTTATATAAACTCAAAACTGCAGGAAATTAACCCCCCCTCTATCTAGATGTTTTACTCTTGGTTTTATTTTGGTTATTTTTGAAAAATCTGCTTGAAGAACTCCCTGAGCTGCCATACTTTTGGATGCTATCAAAAAATGTAAATAGATACTGTGTTTTCTTTCTGCATTCTTAATCTGAAATCTTTTCAAAGGAGGGATTCTGAGTTGGCAGGCACAAAGGGACTCCATTTTTCATGATCTGTGAAGGACTCCCCTAATAAACAGTGATAATCATAGAATCATAGAATGGTTCAGGTTGGAAGGGACCTTAAAGATCATCTAGCTCCAACCGCCCTGGCATGGGCAGGGATGCCATACACTAGACCAGGTTGCCGAGGGCCAGATCCAGCCTGGCCCTGAACACTGCCAGGGATGGGGCATCCACAACCTCTCTGGGCAACCTGTTCCAGTTTCTCACCACCCTCTGGGTGAAGAACGTCCTTATAATTTCTAGTCTAAACCTCCCCTCCTTCAGCTTATATCCATTCCCCCTTGTCCTGTTGCAATCTGACCAGCTGAAAAGTCTCTCCCCTTCTGTCTTATAATCCCCCTTTAGGTATTGACTCTACCAATGCCATTTCTCTGCTGGCGTTTGAGTGGACTATTGAGCTGCACCAGAACACTCCTCCTGGCTTACACCAGTGCAGGCTGATCTGAATTGAAGCTGGTTAGGAGCTGGCTTGGTGTGTGTTCAGCTGAGGATGTGCACCAGAGAACAGTCTCAATGTATTCGCTTACTGGAACAGTAATCGTGAACTTGAAGGTTTCATAGAGGCATTGAGGAAAAACTCAAGTGTTCTGCTTGATAGAAAATGCAGCTGAACTGTTGGCTCTTGCCACCTGTTAAGGGCCATGCCCTGAAAAGGGGTAAAATTTTAGAACCAAAGGTCACTTGACACACTTCTTGCTCATGTCAAGAAAATACTACCTACCCTGTAGCTGTGGGTATAGTGCTTCAGGAGTGCGCTGCAGCCCAACCAGCAAAGGTGTTGAGCCCGTTCAGTAAATCTGGAAAGTGAAGCTGCTGGGGAAATGGATGGAAAGCACTTGAATTTGCTTCTTTAACCTAACAGTTCTCTTCCAAGAGAGGCTTACTGAGATAATGCATTAAGAGATTGTTTCATTCTCCAGTGAAGTTTAATGAGAAATCTATTTAATTCAAAGGTAAAATACCTTTATAGAATACAGTCACCAAGGAAGAATGTAAAGTGAGAGGTACAATTGTAGGGCATTGTCTTTCTACCACCTATTCTAAGACCATTTTAGATTAACATGGTTTAGGATAGGTTTACATTTCACCTTGTTGGGTTTTTTAATAGTCAAAATACAATACATACAGTAGATACTCACTGATTTCTCTGAATTTTGTGGAATGTTTTTATTAACTGCTTTTCAATGTCTCTTCTTTTTCTTATGAATATTAGTACTGAAATTTTTCAAAAGTTGGACGCCAACACAGTAACCACAAAGTCTTCGTTTGAAGAAGCTTTTTTAAGTCTGCAGAAGCTGTTGGCAGCTGTGAATGATATCCATGAAGGAATTAGTAGGTAAGCATTTAAGTGAGTCCTAAAATCTAGTGATAGTAACAGTCATAAAAGCTACTGAAATCTTTTGATGCCAAACTGCTGTTTCTTAACATCTGCTTAGTTACATGATTTTCAGTAAAAATCTTGGTATTGAGGCTTCCTAGAACCTTTTCTTGGTAGAAAAAGAATAAGCAGCTGTTGCAGACATTCACTTCTCTTGTCATGAATTTTCTCTTATGACTTGGGATTTGTTTTCCAGTATTTCATGAGGAGCAGCTTGCCTCTACTCACAGTGTAATCAGAGCTATGACATGATTAACTAATACATTAGCTCTAGTGGAAAGAACTTTGAGTAATTTAGAGCATTTCTTTTTCAAATGCAAGACCCACTGGAATTCAGGCAAATTTCCGAAATAGTGAAGGACATAAAGTTTTGGGACTTCGCTTTTACAAATTCTAGAATGTTCTTCATGAGTCAAAACTTACATTGCAGCAGTAACAATGACAATCAAATGGACTTCTAGTTTAGGAAGGGTAATCACAGAATCACAGAATCATTACAGTTGGAAAGGACCCTCAAGATCATCTAGTCCAACCGGTAGCCCTACACTACTCTTATCCCTAAATCATCCCCTGAAGAAACACATCTATCCTCTTCTTAAAAACCTCCAGGGAAGGTGACTCCACCCCCTCCCTGGGCAGCCTATTCCAACATCTCACGACTCTTTCAGTAAAGAAATTCTTCCTAATATCTACTCTAAACCTACCCTGGCTCAGCTTAAGCCCATTCCCTCTAGTCCTGTCACTAGTCACAAGGGAGAAGAGGCCAACACCCGCCTCCCTAGAATGGCCTTTCAAGTAGCTGAAGAGAGCGATAAGGTCTCCCCTCAGCCTCCTCTTCTCCAGGCTAAACAACCCCAGCTCCCTAAGCCTCTTCTCATAAGGCCTGTTTTCCATACCCCTGACTAGTTTAGTTGCCCTTCTCTGCACCCTCTCTAGTAGCTCAATGTCCTTCCTAAACTGTGGTGCCCAAAACTGCACACAGTACTCGAGGTGTGGCCTCACCAGTGCCGTGTACAGTGGCAAGATCACCTCCCTGCTCCTACTGGTCACACTATTCCTGATGCAAGCCAGGATGCCATTGGCCTTCTTAGCCACCTGGGCACACTGCTGACTCATGTTCAGCCGGCCGTCAATCAGCACCCCCAGGTCCTTCTCTGCTGGGGAGCTCTCCAGCCACACCTTCCCGAGCCTGTAGCGCTGCTGGGGGTTGTTACGCCCAAAATGCAGGACTTTACATTTAGCCTTATTAAAACTCATCCCATTGGTCTCTGCCCATCTATCCAGCCTATCTAGGTCCCTCTGCAGAGCCTGCCTACCCTCAAGCAGATCGACACTCCCACCCAGCTTAGTGTCATCTGCAAACTTACTAAGGGTGCACTCTATCCCCTCATCCAAGTCATCAATAAAGATGTTGAACAGGAGAGGCCCCAACACTGACCCCTGAGGGACACCACTCGTGACCGGCCGCCAACCAGACTTGACTCCATTGAGCACAACCCTCTGGACTCGGCCATCCAACCAGTTTTTGATCCAGCCAAGGGTGTGCTCATCCAAGCCACGAGCAGCCAGTTTCTCAAGGAGAATGCTGTGGGAAACTGTGTCAAACGCCTTGCTAAAGTCAAGGTAGACAACATCCACAGCCCTTCCTTCATCTAATAAGCGGGTTACCCCATCATAGAAGGAGATCAGGTTAGTCATACAGGACCTGCCTTTCATGAAGCCATGCTGAGTGGACCCGATCCCCTGGCCGCTCTGCAAGTGCTGCAGAAGCGCACTCAGGATGATCTGCTCCATCAGCTTTCCTGGCACAGAAGTCAGACTGACAGGCCTGTAATTTCCCGGATCATCCTTCCTTCCCTTCTTATATATGGGGGTAACATTGGCTGATTTCCAGTCTGCTGGCACCTCCCCAGTCAGCCAGGACTTTTGAAAAATGATGCAAAGTGGCTCAGTGAGCACCTCCACCAGCTCTTTCCCTTTGTCTTCATTCTCCTTTTTTTTAAAGAGAGCAGAATAATAAAAATGAAGTTTCAGAAAGAATAAGGTATCTCCTGTGTAGTCTTGGCTTAGTCCTTTTCTTAGAACAATGAATCTTAGAATCATTTAGGTTGGAAAAGACCTTTAAGATCATCAAGTTCAACTGTTAAACTAACACTGCCAGGTCACCACCAAACCATGTCCCTCAGCACCACAACTATGTCTTTTAAACTTCTCCAGGGATTATGACCCCACCTCTTTGATGGGCAGCCTCTTCCAGGGCTTCACAAGTATTTCAGGGAATAAATTTTTTCTAATATCCAACTTAAACCTCCCACTGTATTTCTATAATTGCCACCAGATCATAACCCTTTGACAAGGGATGACAGAGCCCTGCACTCCTGGGGTGTTTAAATCATCCGCCCTGACTGCGGTCCCCCCCTACACCTGTCCCTGCCTCTCTCGCGAGAAGACTGGGTTGGGGGACAGAAACCCGGCCGGGGCTGTCCAGGGTTAGCATGTGGCCACGGAAGCTTGTCTGCTCAGGGGAGCCAAAAGTCCTCCAAATTTCCTGTTCTGCCACCTGGTCTGAGTTTCTTCTGTAGGTTTGCAGGAGGGGGCATCATGGGGCAAGAAATGCAGAGACATAACATGTACTCTGATGATCTAATCTTGGGTGTAGGTATTTTGGTTAGTTGGAGACTTCCGAGTCTTTTTTTGGTGAGTCAGAAGCTGTATTTATGAATCATTGTAGCTTTATGCATATTACAGAATATTAAAACAAGAAGTCTGAAGCTCTCAAAAGTGAGAGGGAGGCCCTTTTTGCCAAGGTCACTCAGCCTCTGTGAAACTGAAATTTAGAGTATATTTATTTTCCTTGATCATCAAGTCCAACCATTAGCCCAGCACTGGAATTAAGTTATCTCAAATCGGTTGTACAGTTTTACTGATGTAAAAACAAATTATGTAGGGAAACTGTTTCCTCTTTATTTATTCAGCTGCTTAGTAGAGGAATCGAGGTTTGTGTTTCTCAGTGTCTAGTTAGAAAATTGCCTTCCTTCCCTTAGACTGCCATGGCAGTTAGGAATTTCTGTCAGATGCTCTACATTAAGAGAATTAATAATAATAATAATTAATAATAATATAAGAAATAATAATACATTAAGTTAATTAAGGCTTTCAGGCATAGGGTGTGATTCTTGGGGTGTCCTCGTTGGGTTTGAGCTGGACTTGATAATCCTGTTAGGTCCCTTCCAGCTCAGACAATACTATGATACTAATATCTCTACTTCTAATCTTCTTCATGTAGTCTCCTCATGGAAAGAAAATGGGGATTAACTCCTAATTCAAAAAGTATGAGACTTTCCTATTACTAGTTTTATTTATTTAGGTGAAACCTGAAATGTTCTTGACTCACTGGAGGGAGGAGTTAAATTACTTTAGCTGTAGATTTCAGGTGCAGAATGCTGGGCTTTGGGCAGTTTTCCACAGTAGACAGAATTTGCTATGGATGAGAATGGGGAGTTGGAAATGTTGCATTCAAACATTATACTACATGGGGCATGGTTCCTCTTCCTTTTCCTGGGGCAGACCTGGCTAATGGTGCTGCCCGTCAGCTGCCTGCTGGTCTGGGAATATCATTTGCTTAACTTACAACCTACCTGTCAGCAGGAGGAGGATTTACCACCTCCTGTGTGTGGAGTGTTTTGACCACACCTAGGCAGGTTGGCACAGCTGCTGGATGAGCCTTTCAGACAGGTGTTGTTTGAAATGTCCTTCCCCAGGGGCCAGCACTAATGTGGAAACATCCCCTCGGCTACTAAGAAAACAGCCTCCTTGCATCAGTGACAGCACTTCCAAAGCTCATACTTCTGTAGTAGTGCATCCTTTAGTTTAATTATCATGTATGATACAGCTGAAAATGTGCAGTATCTAACAAAAGGCTTTTTCCTAGTTCTAGAATTCCTTTCCTATGAGGACTCTTTGCCATAGAATCACAGAATGATTTGGGTTGGAGGGGACCATTCAAGGTCATCTAGTCCAACCCCCCCTGCAGTCAGCAGGGATATCTGCAAATAGATCAGGTTGCTTAGAACCCTAAACAACCTGACCTGGAATGGTTCCAGCGATGGGGCATCTACCACCTCTCTGGGCAACCTGGGATAGTGTCTCACCACCCTCACTGTGAAAAATGTCTTGGATCTAGTCTACATCTCCTCTATTTTTTAAAACCATTTCCCCATGTCTAGTCTCTACAGGCTCTACTAAATAGTTCATTCTCATCTTTCTTATAAGCCCCCTTTAAGTACTGGCAGGAAATTGTCTCTTATTACATTAGAGCTTACCTACAGCCTTCTCTGCTGCCAGAGTCCCGATTTGTCCTTCACCCTTCTGCCTGTTTTGATGGGAGCTCTAAGAAATTAAAAGTTTCAAGATCTCTGCCTCTGTTAAATATTGCTGAAACTGGCCAGTGCTTAAAAAGGTGCAGGGCAGAGGTGATGCTGTGGCAGCTTTAAGCCTTGTTGCCTTCAGACCCATCTAAAAAGCAGAAAAGTTTGAATAAATGAGCTAGTGTTGTAAAAGCTGTGAGCCTTTTTGAACTTGTAAAGCTGGAGAACAGGGTTTTACACCCAGTGGCACTGGGATCTGACATCTGAGTACTTTCACAGTAGAAGAAAGAGTGAGCTTGACTTTGTTTTGGGAAAAGTCCCCTTAATTTCTCACTGGGTTGCTGTTGAACAGTGCTCTGGTGTGTGGTGGTTGTTGTACACCAGCCTGAGTCCTGTATTGCAGTGCAGTGGTGATGAGTTGTTAATAAGCCACACACACTCTTCTCCCATTTTCTCACCTTTTTTGCCTCCCTGATGTTTTGACAGTGAGGTTAATGGGGGTTTCAGTAGGTTAAGTTGACTTCCTAGACAATTAAGTCCTATGCCTTTTTAATTAACCGCGCACAGTCACTGAGTTGGCTAATGCTTGATGACAGCCTTTGCAGTCTTACGCGATTACAGAGTAAAGAGGAATAGCTCAGGGTGACAAATGCTGAGATCCAGAGGTTTGCCCAGTTTAGAGAGCCATTACCACAGTCTTGTATGACTTCCATCCAGATGCTTTCCTTGTCACTGCCCAGGATTTGAGTGCTTGTGAGCAGCGGGCAGGATGACTCACTTCCACTACCAGGTTGTCTCATGGGTTGTTTGTTTTTGTTGTTGTTTTTTTTTTCCCCTTCAATTAGATAAGTTAATTTTCTGACCCTTTCCATATGGGCTTTGGTTGTTTCCCAGATTTTCTCTATGCAGAAGTGAGGAACCACATGATGAGCTATTTCGTTTCATTACCATTTTTGATTATTCTTTCTGACACTTGGATGAGTGACAGCACAGTAGGTAAAGAGCTGTTCTTAGTGGTTTGGGAAGCCCTGTTGCTTCTGAGATAGAAGTTGTTAAGTCTGACTCTCTCCCTTCTGCCCCAAGAGCAATATCCAACCTCCATTTTGTAGCTGGTACCTATCATCACTTTTTGGGTCTTTCTGTGATGAGCTCTTCTCTATCTCACTTACTATTTTTAGAAAACTGCATAGAACCCTACTACAGTTTTTAGCTTGATCAAAAAGCTGCATTTTAGTGGCAATCCAGCTTTTGTGTCACCCAGCATCCTTACCAACACCTGCTGAGAACATGGTGTTTGGGTTAATTAAAAGTTGAAGTCCATAATGTGGGGTCGTTTGTAGTTTGGTTTTGCATGGCTGTGCTGGTAAGAAAGGTAAAGTGATTCAGTGGATTTGCACCCTCTGCTTTTGAAATACTTTTGGTGCTATATTGAGAGGGAAGCAGCGGCGATGGTTAATATTGCAGTGGACACTACTGAGAATTCAGATTGTTCATTAGGAGAGTTTTACATAGGAGCCCATTTGCTTCATGTAGTATTCCTTCAGAGGGTGTTCTCTAGGCAGACTTTTTTTCGCTGAGAAACTTGGATGAAAATGAGATCAACTTGATTTAGTGGAGTAATAGATGTGGAGTCAATGTGCATACGAACATGGCCAGATTTCCCAGCGTGTATCTCTTAAGATGTTTCTTTTCCATAACACAGAGTGGTGGCTGCAGAAGCTGAAAGGAATCCAAAATGATTAAAACCAGTAGACAGCAGCAGTGGTGTGAAATCATTGCCCTGCAGACAGGAATGTGTTACCATTTTCTACAGAAAAATATATTCCAAGGCTGGAGCTTGTGTTCCAGTTCCTACTTAGTTGAACACAGCAATAAGCATGTTTTATGAATGTTGACCTGTTAAGAATTTTTGGGGGAAGTCATGATGCAAGCTCTTCTCTCATCAACTTCTTTTCAGTACTCCATGTGTAGCAATGGTTTTTCCTAGAGAAAACAAATGTCTTCTATTTGAAGATACTGCAAAAGCAATCGTTGTCCTAATCCAAGCAAGTTCTATTCTAACCCAAACCAGGACAGATGTCCTGACAAGAGTGGTGAGCGTTACCTTACTCAATGCCTGAAGCACATAGTCTGGGCAACCTCACAGGAATCATTTTTAAGTCTGCAGCATCCTGACTGGTGTCAAGAGTTAATTCTCTAGCTCTCTAGTAATTGTTGAGTGTTCCCTTCAGCGAGCAGTGATCAAATACGTGTATATGATGCTGGTGCTTTCATGGTGTTATGTTGGAAATGCGTGTGGTGTGTTGCCTGAGTTCATACAGTGCAAGTAAAGGTCTGTGCAAAACCAGGGCTCTAAAAACATGACCTTGGAATTAGTCTAATAGCACTTGGAAAATTACTTTCAGTCTGGTTTTCTTTAGACATAGCCTTGTGGGTCTCTTACAACTCAAGAGATTCTATGGAACTTGGAAGTTTCCAGCCATTTCTCTGCCATAGGAAGCTGAAAGAGAGGTAGACAGCAGTAACCCTGTGGAGATGCCATACAGTCAAGGGGAAAGGCAGCACTGTGAAATCCTGCCTTCCACTCTGTCTTAATCTCTTCTTTTCCCTTTTTGTAGCTTCTACATACATTTTTCTTCTACAAAATCCAGAAGCTCATAATTAATCCAAGTCGTTCTCTCACCAGCCTCTGTTCTTCCTATAGAAGCCTGTTTACCTGGCTAGGTTCCCCACTGGAAGCTCAAGTGTGGCAGCAATCTTAATGATTTATTTTATTTAGTCTGCAGAGAAGGAGGCTCAGGGGAGACTTTCTCACTCTCTCCAACTCAAAGAAGGTTGGAGCATGGTGGAGCTTGATCTTTTTCTTTCAAGTAACGAGTGATAGGACAAGAGGAAATGGCCTGAAGTTGTGCCAGGGGAGGTTTAGGTTAGACATTTGTAATGGTTTGACCCAGGCTTTTCCTGGTAACCAGTTTGTAACCAGGGAAGTGATCATGTTTACCCAGTATTCCACACGATTTTACGTAACTGGGGGCATAAATACAGAGGGGGAGAGGCCCTCGCTCTCTTTTGCCTTCCGGTGGATCCGAGGACACAGGTTTTCTGCTATCGGTCTCACCCGTGCGGAGGAGTCAAGCCTTGCAGGCCTTGTAGGCCTTGAGAGGCAGCTGTTGCTGGCATCGGTCAGTGCGACTCTGCTATCTTAAGGAGAATAGTAAGATTCTGTTTTTATTAGTTCTATCCTGGGTTTCGAGTGCACATACCTGTTTTAGTTTCCCTTTTCCCTTTTTTCCCCTTTTTCCCCTTTTTCTCTTCCCTTTTCCCTTTCCCTTGGGGATTCCCTCTACTGTGTGGATAGTATTTTAATTGTATATAACTGCTATATATATAAATATAAATACTTTTGATGTAGTTCGGGTTGTTTCGGGCTCTTTAGTTTCTCTCATAGTTTTTTTTCTTAAACTCTGAGAGAGAAAGGGAGGGGGAAGGATTTCACTGTGAGTTTGGGCATTTGGCAGGGAGCCAGGTCCAAACCATCACAACATTAAGAAAAATTTTTTCACCAGAAGGGTAGCTAGGCATTGGAAGAGACTGCCCAGGGCAGTGCTGGAGCCATCATCCCTGGAGGAATTTAAAAGCTGTGTAGATGTGATGCTGAGGGGCATAGTTTAGTGGTAACCTGGCAGTGCTGAGTTAATGGTAGGACTCAATGATCTTAAAGGTCTTTTCCAACCTAAACCGTTCTGTGGTCCAGCACTCTTGCATGTGAGTCTTTGGCACAGCAGGAAGATTATAGCAATGAACATATTTTGCCCCAACATGTTGTGTAGCAAACTGTAATGGCTTTCAGGTGAAGTTAGCAGCAATTTTTAATTATTAGGATTCTGCAGTCAGTATTATGAACACAAGCACACAAGCTCTCCTCCTTTTTGGCACGAAACAGAAGGCAGAGTGGTACAAAACTCCTCGGCAACAGCCATCCTGCTTTCCCAGGCTTGGGAATACCCATGTATTTGTGGAGCTAAAGCTGCTGCCTTGTCCTGTGCCAACAGGGTTGCTGGCTAATGGCTGCATGGAGCTGGGTGGTGGGAATCTTGAGCGGCCATGCAGCTCAAGCTGCCAACATTCCCAGCGTTTCCAAGGGTGGTTGCCAAATTGTCTCTGCCGGGGTTTCACGCTGTCAAAGCCGATAGTTTTCTCCCTAAGGCAGCAGTGGAAGGTTTTGAGGGATTTTTAGGAAAAGTAGCCATTTGGTTCTCTGACTTATTTAGTTGATAGATGAAGTGTTTTAATTTAAGACAAAAATTCTGAGTACATCTTCTTAAAAAGGGGCAAAGAATGAATGTGACTGATTTTTGTAGCAGTGATAATTCCTATATAAAATCATGATGAAAATAAGCAGTGGAGTTACTAGATAGGAAAAAATCCTGTGGTGTCTCAGTCTTTCAGACTGTCTTTTTTAACCAGAACTTTTCACTTACTGTGTTAGTTTTCTAGTTGTTTTATTTCAATTCCTAATTAATTCATTTATAAAGGCTTACAGCTTGCAAGGAGAGGGGAGGGAGAATTTGGGCACTTTCCCATGGGAAAATAAATACAGATTCCCAAACAGAAGATTCCCTCCCCTTATTTTTTTCTCCTCAAATCCAGTCATTTTTGTAATCATTATTTACATATTTAACATAGGGCAGAATTTTATCAGTATTTCTTAATATATATTTAAACTATTACATGTTTTTTTCTGTACATTTTAACACACATTTTGCAGTGTTTTAAGAGGATTCTATTTTTCCTAGTGAAAATAAATGAATTTATACTGAGATATAATTGGATTCTATCTGCTTAAATAGATTAAGATAATTGATTTTTGAGATAATGTCTTCCTTATTGAATCATGCTCTGGCAGTGAGGGTTGGACTAGATGATTTTTTGAGGTCCCTTCTAACTCCTGACATTCTGTGATTCTTGGAGCCATGTGGAAAAGGATGTAAATCTCTCAGAACTATACCACATCTGAGAGACACATGAGAGGGAATCTTCTCAATGCTTAGCAGTATCTAAAGGGTGGGTTCAAGAGGATGGGGCTAGACCCTTTTCAGTGGTGCCCAGTGACAGGGCACAAACTGGAACCCAGGAGATTCTATCTGAACAGGAGGAAAAACTTCTTTTCTGTGAGGGTGCCAGAGCCCTGGCCCAGGCTGCCCATAGAGGTTGTGGAGTCTCCTTCTGTGGAGAGATTCCAAACCCACCTGTAGCTGATCCTGGTCAACCTGCTGTGGGTGACCCTGCAGTAGCCAGGGGGGTTGGACTAGATGATCTCCAGAGGTCTCTTCCAACCTCCACCATGCTGGAACCCTGTGATTCCAGAGAGACCAAAGCTGATGCTTTCTTCTGTGAGTGTTTATCTCCAATTGTAGTGCAGTGACCAAGGACCAGATTTGAGGGTAAACTGAAATGTCACTGCCATGGCTAATGAAATCCTAGCATTTCACATGATACTCTGTTTTCATAACAACATTTCTGTGCAGCTGTCAAATCTCATTTTCACTTCTCAGCATTGGGTGGGAATTGGTTATTATTGGAAATTGCAGAAATGATATGTAATTAGAATCATAGAATCATTAAGGTTGGACAAGACTTCTAAGATCATTGAGTCAAACTATTAACCCAGCTCTGCCAAGTCACCAATAAAGCATGTCCCTCAGCACCACATCTACACAGCTTTTAAACCCCTCCAGGAATGGTGATTCCACCACTGCCCTGGGCAACCACTTCCAATGCCTAACTACTCTTTTGGTGAAGACATTTTTCCCAATGTCCAACCTAAACCTCCCCTGGCACAACTTGAGGCTATTTCCTCTTGTCCTACTACCACTTGTTACCTGGGAAAAGAGACCAACCCCCACTTTGCTCCAGCCTCCTTTTAGGTGGTTGGAGAGAGTGAGAAGGTCTCCTCTCAGCCTTCTCTTCTCCAGACTAATCAACCCCAGTTCCCTCAGCTGCTCCTCACAAGACTTGTGCTCTAGACCCTTCACCAGCTCCGTTGCCCTTCTTTGGATGTGCTCCAGCAACTCGATAGTAGCAACTCAAATAGCAGCACTTGAGCTGTACATTGGAATACTGAAGAGAATGAGTTAAACCTTTAGCTGGTGTGGGAAAGCGTTGTGTTGCATGTTGCTTTTCTGTTGCTCCACATTAATACAGCAGGCTTTGCTTCTGGGAAACAAAAGGCTTTTAATTATTGCTTGGTCTTTTCCCCTCCCTATAGAGAAAGTGCTCATAAAGACATCAGTTGAATTTGTAATTAGTAAAAACCTTCATAGACATTCCTTACAGAAATAATAAGCTCTTTTAATTCTTTCAGAGGGGTGGAAGGAAACGGTCTTCAATAATCAGAATTTCCTTTTTGTTTAAAGAAAGTAATTATTTTTTTCCATGAAGCATTTCTGACTTTTTTTTAACTCTTCCATAGAATCTTTTTATACTTGCTTAAAAAAATCCCAAACCCTTTCTTTTTCAGAATTCTGACCCCAACCAGTAGTTTCCAAGATATTGGGACCCTCTATAACTTCCTCATAAGTAGTGAGGTATGAAGTTTTCCTTTAATGATTTCTTAGAGAGGTTTTTATTTAAAGTACTTCTGGAGTTAGTTGTCTCCTTGTTGTGTTTTCACTAAGCTAGAATTTTGAACATTTGCTCTTATGTATTAGTCATTAGACATAAAAATCAGTTTTTAGCTGGCACCTACCAACGAATCTCTGCTGGTTTCTGAGTTGCTTGTGTGACTTTAAGCATTCCTTTGAGTAAATGACTCATTGTCAAAAGGGAGAAGCCTTGAAGCAGAAGCCACCAAACCATCCCTAACTAAGAGAGTCATTTTAAGAAGAGGGAAAGTACATTGCATTAGGTGGTTCTTGGGATAGTATTGGCTGTGGTTCAGAGACAAAAAGGTCAATTGAAATAACCAGTTATTAATCAATTCCTGAAGTTAAAACATTCCTATTTTGAGTAATTTGTGCTGAAAGATTTTAGGAGGAGAAATTCAAATGAACGTTTGCAGTAGAGTTGTTCTTTCAATGTAGCATGTCATGTATCTCCATTGTTGTTTAGCCTGGAGAAGAAAGGCTTAGGGGAGCAGTCTTCTCCTGTACCAGAAAATGTATTTGGGGTTGGGCCTGTGTGTGTATTTGTGGAACTAATGTAAGTCAGAACTTACTTCATTTGCTGTACAGCTCTTGGGTAAATTAAGAGGTGAGGAAGAAGGTTCACCATGTGCCCTTGTGGCCAAGAAGGCCAGTGGTTTCTTGAGGTGCATTAAGAAAAGTGTGAGCAGCAGCAGGTCAAGGGAGGTGGTTGTCCACCTCTACTCTGCCCTTGTGGGGCCACAGCTGGAGTCCTGTGTCCAGTTCAGGGCTCCACACTTCAAGAGAGACAAGGAACTACGGAGAGAGTCCAGCAGAGGCTACAAAGATGCTGAGGGCACTGGAGCATCTTTGGGAGAAGGAAAGGCGAAAAGCCCTGGGGCTGGTTAGCCTGGAGAAGAGCAGACCCAGAGGGGATCCTCTCCATGCTGATCAATATCTGAAAGGTAGGGAGCAGAAAGGGTAGGGACGATGAGCACAAACTGGAACCCAGGAGGTTCCACCTGAACAGGAGGAAAGAATTCTTCACTGTGACAGTACCAGAGCCCTGTCCCAGGCTGCCTAAAGAGGTTGTGGAGTCTCTTTCTGTGGAGAGATTCCAAACCTACCTGGAGCTGATCCTGGTCAACCTGCTCCGAGTGACCCTGCTTTAGGTCGGACTAATGATCTCCAGAGGTGCCTTCCAACCCCCACCATGCTGGGAATATGGAATTTAAAGTATTTTTAGGTTTGTGCAGAAACACTAGAAAATAGAGCTGGAGTGATACCTCTCCCTCCCATTATATACAATTGCAGTTGTTAATTGTTAATGCTGGATTTCAGAATAGCTAACGTGACTTTCTGACGTTCTGTCTCACCTTGAGAGCCTGTTCGGTAGCACATGAACCATGTCTGTTATACCAGCTGGGTAACTATAAGCAATATGCGATACTTGGTAAATGACAATGTTAATTCTTTATTCTTTGTTTCAGATAAATAACAGTATAAAATTCACTCCTGAGGAGCTTTATGAATGTGTTTCACAAGAGCTCTATCGGTAAGCTGACCACATCTGATAGGGTTTGAGACAGCATTTTAGTATTAACCAAAGTACCATGAAAGAAATCGTTCAGATGAATAAAAAAGCACCATTATTTATGGGAGGGGCATAGGAAGATGAGGATTTTTTTCCTTTTTTTTTTTTGATGACCTGCTGTTACAACAGAGTAGGAGAGGACAGAAATTAAATTAGAAATGAGCCACTGGCATCTACACAGTGATTTCCAGCTGTTTGAGGGGAGATGATTGTCCCTCTTTCCTCTACCAGTTCAGAATTCACAGCTCAGTGGCAGACAGAACCCATGTAGGTCAGCAGTCACTGTAAGGTAGGTTAGAGCAGGAAATTTACTTTTAACTGAGTTTTCTGTTTTGGTGAGGTATTTCTTGCTGTTAAGAGAACTTTGCTGAAATTAGCAGAGGAAAAATCCTGTGATTCTCAAGGCAATGCTCATGGTCGATCTGTACTGTGAACACTAGGCCTGTCTGAAGTTGCTCTGTTACATTGTGGCCATTATTAAAGTCATAAATTAAGCAATTGTGTGGTATTAAGCCATTTGTAAGTACAGTTAGAAAAAAAGGAGGAACAAGTGCAAGATTGCAAGTACTTGTTTCCATTTCAGGAGGCTTTTTTACAGTGCAGTCATGGGAAAAATAAATGTTTTGTTGCCCAGCTGAGTCAAAGGCCTTGAAACATTGATCTACAACTGTGATACAAGCCTGACAGTTCTTTAAAATTTCTGGCTCATTAAAGGTTTCTTTCTGAATTTGTGTGACTGAGGGCTTGTAATCCAGGTTCTGTGAGATTTCTAAAATGCCATCATGTTTATTTTAATAACTCCTAAGTGGATAATAATAATAATAATTTGGTGCTTCACGGCATGGTGGTGATTTGGCAATGTTAGGTTAATGGTTGGACTTAGTGAATGTGGTGAGACCCTGTCGCAGGTTGCCCAGAGAGGTAGTAGATGTCCCATCCCTGGAACCATTCCAGGTCAGGTTGTCTGGGGCTCTGAGCAACCTGATCTGGTTGCAGATATCCCCTGCTGACTGCAGGGGGGTTAGACTAGATAGATGACCTTGAAAGGTCATTTTCCAATCCAAACCATTCTGTGAGTCTCTATAGCTGGGAACTTAACAATGGTTAGCCAGCTCTGTAATAAATTTCATCGTTTGCTATAAAAGCAAGTCTGGATTTCCAGATGTACTGAGTATCCTCTGCTTTATCAAGACAGAGTTAAAGTTTGGTGTTAGAATCCCTCTCAATTTCATTTTAAAGGCATACAGGGAAAAACTCGTCTGTAAAATGGTGCATTGTGTCCTGATAACCCTTATTGTCTTCTTTTCCCCAGGGAGCGGTTGAAGGTTGGATGTTGCCAGCTGGCCCAGCTGGAACACACCATTAAGCAATGTCACCTATCGCTTCAGGCAGAGGCCAAGAACAGAGGCTGGCTGTGATACCTAGAACAAGGTTTGGAGCCATGCTGCTCACCCCGAGTCTTAACTCCTCTGTGGTGTTGTGTGAGGGAAACAGCAAGGAGGCAAAAAAAAATGCCATCTTTTTTTTCAGTGGTGCTGTTTTATATTTAAGTTGAAGGAAACCCCAATTCCATTGGGTACATTAATGTTAAAATTCCTGCTCAGAATGACAAACTAGTGAAATTTTCTGTCTTGAGTGAGGGTCTCAGGTTTGGTACACAGCAGTGTGCCAGGATTGTGTTCTCAATTCCAAACATTCTGTTAGGAGCCAGGTCTGAGAGCGGTTATGTAGGAAAATCCATGTAAGGTGTTTGCTTTGCTGGTACTTGAGAAATGAGAAGGGAGAAGAAAGCATCTATTGTGCCCTGCTTCAGGGTCTGAAAGGGAAGATGAAAACAATGCCATCAGAGACTCATGATGCTTGCTACCCGTATGGCCATGGAGGACTGGAATGCAGATGCAATGTATGTATCCTGGGTGGTGAACTATGTAAGCTTCAGAGAGGATACAGAATGGGGAACGAAACAGATGGATGGGATGCTCGTTTTTTTAACTCCAAAATAAAACAACCCCTCATGCCACTGTTTGTCCTGGACCTCTTCTCAGAGAAAAGGGCTGGTTCTCTTTTGACTAGAGTATTAACCTTCATGCCACGGAACCTGCCAGTAGCACTCCTTTGGGCAGCACCTCAGCCTTCTCTTTGACTTGTTCTCCAGGAGCAGCAGCAGTGCTTTTTCCCTGTCTCATCTCAGCTCTCTAGATGACTTCTGTTAGAGCAGTTTTGAAAAGCAACAAGAAGTACGTTCAAAGTCCACGCCACTTTCTAAAAGCCATTTTCAATGCTACTGTGGCCTTGAAAGCTACCTCTCCTGTGTATGCATTTGTACAGAGATGACTGGCAACGTTCTAGAGGTGTTTATTTTGATATTAACTTTGGATGTATTTGTAAAATCTTTGTTGGAAAAATGTAATTTATTGTTACAGTAAATGGCCATTAATTCTACATGGCACTTTCTCTGAAGAACTCTTTTCACTTTGCCTAATTACTGTGGATGCAAGTTTAATGCAGTTCCTGCCCCCAGACACTTGAAAGGCTTTAGGTAGAGTTACTGGTGGTGCAAAATTATTTTTAAGGGCAGATTCCATTCCAGTTGTTATCCCAGTTGTGGATTAAGTATGTTATGCATATGTTGGTTATTTCTACCATACATCTAGGAAGCTGGATCTACTTAAGGACATCATGGCTCTCACCTACTCTTAATACACAGCAGATGCTGATGAAGACAACTTTCTCATGGCCTCCTTGTTCGAGGGCACCCAGCTTTACAGCTTGGAGTAAGCAGTGCATTTCTTTGTCTGGTGGCTTCCTGCTTCAGTGTGGACATGCAGTAGTCTGCTCCCACCCTAGTAGGTGACTGAAGTTAGTGCCAGCACTGGAGGCCTAATTTCCTCAAACTACCTGATTAATACTGAGGAGCAGAGCCAGATGAGCAGCTCCATTTCCACACAACAGTACTGGGTGTTTGTTTTCACCAGTGTCCTGCACTTTCTCTTTCAAGACCCCTTGGCCCCTTTTCTCATCCCAGCTCACTTCAATTTGCACATAGCTTCTAGTAAACTGATACTCAGAGCAGTGCGGAAGTAGGCAAGTCTCCCCATGACATTAGTGGTAATGCTGCAGGAGCCAGGTGCTATTGCTGCTGACAGCACACTCTGAGACCTTTACACCTAGTTCTGGAAGGTAACTCTCAAGCAGGAGGTGGACATGGCACTTCCTTGTTTGTCTTGTAGCTACATCCATGAGAAGTGTTTGTTTTGATTTTGCAAACTGCCATTTGTAAACTGGCTTGTCGAAGAAAAGGACACAAGGACACGGCCCAGCAAGCCTGTGGTGCAAGGATTTTCCACAAGGTACCTTTAATGTGTTTGCATCAGCAGCAAGCAGTCAGTGCTCAGTTTGGCACCAGGAGTTAGATGTGCAGCACTACACATTAGACACCACATCATCCTAACCAACGTTTTATCCATAGGAATAGAGAAAGTGAACTAAAACATAGTACTATGAGCACATACAAAATCAAATTATTCGTGTTCTATCACACTTTCAGCTTGTAATATTAGAAAAATAAACTGAGGATAGTTACTAATCAGGTGAATACATTTGCATTGCCGACTGCAAGAGTTTAAAACCCAGGAGAAAAGCCCCACGCTGAAGTTTGTGTTTTACAAAGGTTAGATCACCCGGAGTAACAAACCCGCTGCCCAGAAAGCACCCAGAAAGCTTTGCCCAAAGACCTGGAGCCAAAAGAAGTCTCCACTTCCAGAAAGTCACAGCTATGTTATGTTCAGAAACTCCATTCAGCGCTAATGGCCGTGTTGCATACTAAGGTACGATACTGTAGCAGAGGCAAAAGCTCAGACGCTCACCTACAGTGGCCAAGCAGTTGTCCACTTGGTCTCTATGAACTCCAAGGTTGTCGCTTTGCTTCAATGACCATTTATCTGCTGTTTCTCATTTCAACAGATAAAATACTCTGCTGAGTATATATAAAAACTGTTATAAAAAGGCAATCATAAAAGATAAGGTATTGGCAGGCATGTCAGCTTTTTGTCATAAAAAAATTAGCCATTATATCTATTTAAATAAGGCTTCTTGTTACTGATTGTTCCAGTTACTGAAGGAAAACAAGGCCTGATGAAAAAAAATCTGTCCCCCGTAACCCTTACACTTCCTGCCCCAAGAACACGTCCTACAGGAAAAGTCATTCCATGTGCAAAGCGACAAACACTGGGGGAATCTCCTGAAATGATATGCCCAGTATAGTTTCTCTTGCACTAATCTTCAACATCTTAAACAAAAACCCTAACCCAAAGTTCTAAAATACACAAAACCCCCTTCATCTTGATATTCTTTCCAAAACAAATATGTACAGCATGTTAATATGCAATATGCAAAAGCTCTGTGTTGCTGTTGGCAACTTCTATGCCCTCCCCAACCCTATTCACATGTGTACCTCTACTAAAAACACAATTACATCACTAAGCCTGTTAGTTTGAAAAGGGGAATTTAATTCACTTAAAACTTGTAAATTTTGGTGTAGGGGCTCCACTCATTGGACTCTGGATTGTAGACTTCAATTGTGTTCAGGAATTCATTGCCATCAAACCCCCCAACTGCATAAATGGTGTTTGCCACCGTGGTGATGCCAGCATTGCTCCTTGGGGTAGTCATGCCTCCCATCATCTTCCACTCGTTCCTAGCTGGGTCGTACATCTCCACACAGCTCACTGCGTGCGAGCCATCGAAGCCACCACCCACAAAGAGTTTTCCTGTCAGGAGGAAACAAAGGGAATGAACACTTCACTGGTGAGCACCAGCTGTGTCACTGCCTCTTTAACAGGGAGGCAAACTAAACCAAAATAAAGAAACTTAGGGTTTTCTGTCAGAAAATTGTGCCTTATTCAAGGTCTGAAGCCGCAGAATTGACCAGCTTTGGGTGTCCTGGTCATCAGAGCTGACTGGAAATCATTTCAGAGCAAGTGCAAAGTCCACATTCAAACAGGTGCAGTTCTAGAAGCTGCAGGGTGATGTTTGGAAAAAAAAGAGGTGGCAGCAAAAGCTCCCAAACAAAAGAGTTCTGGGTTATAGTTTTTCATTAGAATTGGAGGAACAACCAGGTTCTTACTGGATTGTTTCCTCCCAGAAACAGAACACAGCTTTGTACTGTACTCACACTGCAGCTTAACATTAACTGTTCCTCATGCCCAAGAGGCTGCCCAAGCCTGCAGAAGCCTTACCGTCACGAACAGCCACTCCAGCGCCTCGCCTCGCCATGTTCATGGGTGCCATCAGGGTCCAAGTGTTGTTCTCTGGGTTGTAACGCTCCACGCTGTTCAGGCAGTTCCATGATTCCGCTCCTCCAATGATGTACAAGTACCCACCCAGCTCACACACTGCAGACTGATGTCTCCCTGCAAGCAAATGCCAGTGGTTAGGGCTCAGCATGGCACTCAGGCACTGACAGTATCCACAGCAGTTGCCACTTAAACAGCTTTTTGCTTTGAATTGGGTTTAAGCCTGCAGTTTTACAATCTGCTTATCCCCCTCCCTCCCAAAGTACCCAGCACACTTACGGATATTAAGGGGAGCACAGCTTGTCCAAGATTTGGTTACAGGATCAAACACATCACAGTTCTTGAGTCCCTTTTGGCCATAAGGATCTGATCCACCAACAATGTAGAGTTTTCCATTCAGGGCACATACTCCTATTCATAAAGGAAAAAACAAGTAACTGAATAAATGAATACATTTTTAAAAACAAGCAAAAACATTCAACCAACTCAGCTGTGTTACCTGCATTGCAGCGATTGGTTCTCAGTTCCGGAACAGGAGTCCAGTCATCTATTTCTGGCTCATACATTTCTCCACAGCTCAAGTCATCCGAGTGACCGTTTGACCCACCCACAACATACAGCTGCCCCTAAACAGAACAAATAAACACCTGCCTCACATCTAAGTACGCAACAACTCGAACCACGACCACTTCACTAACCATGTAACTAAAGCTAAGCACCTTCTGTTGTCTATTGTAAAGTCTGCCCAGTCTGTCCCACCTACATGACACAATGTCACCTTCCATCTGCTCCACCCCCCGCCACCACATACCATTAAAACTGCCATCTGGAACCGAGCTCTTGGTGTTCGCATTGGGGCAATGAAAGTCCAAGTGTCCTTCTGTGGGTCGTAACATTCCACTGTGCGCAAACACTCCTCTCTGTTGTATCCACCTGAAAGCAAAAGGTCGGAGAAAGGAGGTCACATCACTAAATACCAACTGCTCTGATATTATAGTGTTGGTTTGGGTTGGAAGGGACCTTTCACGGTCATCTAGTCCAACCTCCCTGCAGTCAACAGGGACATCTGCAACTGGATCAGGTTGCTCAGAGCCCCAGCAACCTGACCTGGAATGGTTCCAGGGATGGGACATCTACCACCTCTCTGGGCAACCTGGGACAGAGTCTCACCATTCTCATCTAGTCTACATCTCCTCTTTTGAGTATAAAACCATGACCCCTTGTCCTGTCACAACAGGTACTGCTTAAAAGTCTCTCCCCATCTTTCTTCTAGGCCCCCTGAAGTACTGAAAGGCTGCAAGAAGGTCTCCCTGGAGCCTTCTCCAGGCTGAACAACCCCAACTTTCTCAACCTGTCCTCACAACAGAGGAGTTCCAGCTCTCAATCATTTTTGTGGCCTCCTCTAGACCCACTCCAACAGGTACCAATGTCTCTCCTGTGCTGAGGACTCCAGAACTGGACCCAGCACTGCAGGTGAGCTCTCCCCAGAGCAGAACAGAGAGGAAGAATCCCCTCCCTGACCTGCTGTCCACACTGCTGGGGATGCAGCCCAGGAGATGTTTGCCTTCTGGGCAATGAGCACACGCTGTTGGGCCATGTCCAGCTTTTCATGAACCAGCACCCCCAAGTCCTTCTCAACAGGGCTGCTCTCACCAACTGTAATCTCACGTACAGAATTAAGAAGCCACTGTCCGCCTAACCCCAACTGAGCAAACTGTTGAAAGCACCATTGTGATTTCCTTTACCTGCAGCAATGAGCTTGCCATTAAGTTCCGCCGTGCCCAGCCCAGAGCGAGCATACTGCATGGGAGACATGGGCTTCTCGATGATATCATCTGGCTGGAGCTCAAAGCTGAGGCTCTTCAGCAGCCGTGGTGTGCTTGTGGGAGAGCTCTGAGGGCTGTTGCGGCCATGCAGGAATATCACACACAGCACACCATCCAGAACAGCAAGACACAGGTAGGTGTTACCTGTCATGAGGAGAAAAGGAGAGATCACCAATGTAAGAAAATTGTAGGTGAATTCAAGTGCTAGGGTCTTCAAATCCTGCTTCTCTCCTTTTAAGTGTGAAAACTCTTTGGGTTTTTTTTTTTCTGGTTACTGGTTCCAAGTCTTAGCCCAATTACTGCAAAATACAAGTTTTAGGTTAGTTATATAGTGCTCAAAGGACATAAGACAGTAATCTAAAAGTGTGCTGGGAGAAAATCTCACACACACACAGCAGATAGCTCTGTTAATTAATTAGAGACTGCCTATTTCCTTAGGACTTTCTGTGTGAATTATACACACCACAGGATTTGGGATGACCCTGTCAATAAAGAGTCAAGATGTAAGTGATCCCAGTTTGGCCCCAGTTATGTTAGAAATATCCCACAAACTACTGGGACAGTTACTTGATGTGCACCCTCAGTAAGAAAAAGCCCTTCTGCACTCCTTACAGCTGTGAAAGGGAGTGGGAGGTGGCAGGGACACACCTTTCAGGCAAAGCCTGCCCTAGTTACTCACTTGAAGTCTTCTCTGAAGCAATGATTTTCCACTCATGTTTAGGACTCTGAGCAGTAGCATTTGGAGAAGGACTTGCAGAGGAGCTGCTACTAATCTGCTTGTGATCATTCTCACGTGGTGGTCTCTTCTGCAAAATCAAAAGGCAGCTACAGAAACCTAGCCAGAGACTACACCTCCTTCTACCTCTGCTTCTCTGAGCTAATACATAACTGCTCAGGAAAACACTTTGTCTGTCACCTTTGCAGAGCATCACTTAAAGCACACCTACATCTTCCACACAACACCTTGCCTGCTCAGCACCGGTGGCCAAACCCCACACTACTTGTCTCAGTACTCTTTTCTTCCTGCGACTGCAGCTTTACACTGCTGGTGTCTGACCAGGAATCAGTTCAAACTCCTAGAAGCAAGCACACATTACTAGCAGGGTTCTCAAATGCAAGGGGAGACCTGGCATCTGTTAGGAGAGAACTGAGCTACAAACAAGAAGCCTCGCTCACAAGCTCTGCTTCTGGAACTTGAGTTTTATATAATGCTATTTGGAAGTGAATTAACTATTCTCTTCAATGCCTGAAGACCAATTAATTTCACCTCACTTCCTCTCTGTGCTCAGATTAGCTGTTTCTTGGATTTTACTCCCTTGGCATTTCCCACTAACAGGAGATTTCTGCTTTCTTTTTTTCATTTAAATTTATACTTAGCTTCATTAGTTTACTCAATTAAGAAACCCCCCAAATTTCACATTTCGGATTACACTGCACACTTTGTTGGGTTGTTCAGGCTTTTTCTGACTCAAAAGAACCAAACACAGAACGTTAACGTTCTGTCTGTTCTGTTTAGCAGCAACGTTTATGACCACAGTACCGAGTTTGCGACACTTGCACAGTTCCTCGGAGTCTGACCTCCAGGAAGTCTCACGAGACTTCTGCAATACATCATCTAACTCACAGATAACCTTACACAGAAAGGCTTGATTGCTATACTCAGCTCACCATGAAAAGCAATTCATTTCTGGATAGCATGGCTGTTATTTCTCTACTTTCATCCAACTAACAGCTTATTCTCTTACCCTTCAACTGTCTTGACAGTTACAGAAATTACAAACTTCTGTCATTCCAAAAAATTAAAAGTTACAATTTTTTGAGTACTGTTACCTATGGGTTTTCTCGTTTCTTCTCTCAACTGTTTAGAATGTCTAAAGTTTGCAGTTCTTACTATCAGAAAGGATTTATATAAAGTTGAGAACTCTTTGCCTTATTTCTGAAAATGAACGTTTTGAATGTCCACTTCTCAGCCTGTAAGCATTACAAGGAGTAGTATCCAGAGGTAGTAAAGTCTGCGATGGCTTACTAAAACCAAGAAAACTGGAAAATTAACTGGCTTCTCATTTTCATCTCTTTTCACTTCTAAAATCCATGTTCAGGAGGGAGACTGTTCCTTGTAAAACTTAGCAAAGAATTTTAAGAAGTATGCTTTTGTATCAGCACACTCCACTGTTATGGGTTAAAATAATACAGTGTATTTGCTTCTAACTCAGTGAATTCAAACAACCTTAATCTGCGTGAAGCAAATGACAATTTACATCTATTAGCCTTTTTTCATTCTGTTTCTTAGACAGCCTCCATTGGGCTAAGCTGTGTGTTTTGCACAAATTGATAATGATAATGTCTGGCTAGAACTAAAGATAAATAATGTAGATCTCATAAGCACAGGACTGATCTGTCCCCAGTCAAAGCATCGTCTGTCTCTAGATCAGAAGTTTGCTGCTGCTGCTGCTTTTAAAATCTCTCTCACACATTAGCAGTGCAGCTGAACAAAAGAAACGGATGCTGACAGCTGAAGGATTAGAACTAATGTCTGGGGAATCTTTTCCTGTGCCAAACTTTGTTAACAGAGACACTCTCTGCTGCAAGCCAAGCAGTCCATGCTTCTTTGCAGTCTCCTGAACAACTCCGCAAACCTACGTCTGGCTTGCCACAGCTGACTGCTTTCCTACCTCTTTCTTTCTTCTAACAGCCTGAGATTGATTATGGAGTCACACCTAAAGCACTCCATTTTGCAAAGGCTTAGAGTCAGTCTGCTGACAAACCAGAAGCAGACATGAAATCATCACCTCCAGCAGCTGAGAGAAAGATTTCTTGTCATGCGTTTCTCCATTAAAGGTACTGCTGCAGTACACAAGCATTCAGGTGTGTTGTAAACTGCTCCAGTCTACCTGGGGTTACCTGAGTCTGTCTGCAATTTGTACCTGCACAAACTGAATGTGGTCATCATCACTGCCATACACCTCAGCCTGTCCATCTAGCAGATTTCCATCAAGCAGCTTGTGATCAGCTGAGTAGTACAGCGTTTGAACCTGCAAAAACAACAACAGAATACCCATGTGGCTACTGTCTCCACTGCTCCTTAGCTACAGGCAGATTACAAAAGGCAGCCGCCAGCATACTTCTCGTCATCTCATCTCAATCTAGCAGAATGACAAAACTAAAAGGAAGCAGATGTCACGATGGTAATCTTCAAGGTTCCTTACTTTCTCAGCTTGAGAGAAATCTTCGTGTTCCAAGGACTTCTGCTCTTTTTCCAGCACAGAAACATTAGACAAGCAAGAGGCACATTAATTTGCAGAATTACACAAAATCACAATCTCATGCAAGCATTTTTGCTATCCCCGCAAACAAGTTTTCTGCTTTGAAAAATACATTTATCTCGATCAAAAAAAGTTCAGAGGAGCCAACAGTGGACTCTAAAAGAAAAGCACGGCAATGAGGGAAGACAACATAAATGTAAGCTCTGGAGGAAACTGTTGTCCACAGTTAAACATCAGATGCAACTGTTTCAGTGAAATGTATCTGAATTGCAACACACGATTAAAGCTTTTTAAAATGAGATTTTCCAAGAGGAAATACACACTTGAGAAAATAGGACAGTATCAACATGTATCTGCACCTATACAAGGGTTTCCGCAGATCTATCCTGCTTGTAATAACAAACCTGGAAAATTCTGCTGTTTCATGGCTTTTTGTAAAGTCGCTTTTCTCCAGCCAATTCCAAATTTAGACTCCCCGCTAATTTTTCCATTCAACACTGCCCAGGCTACAGCTAGTATTAGTATCCATGAGTAAAGCCATTTAATAACACACAAGTTTCAAAATAATGTATCCTGTAAAGGAGTAAGTAAACACCATTAAATCATCATCATCGTTCTCTGCCCACAGCGGATTTTCTTAGGAGAACTGGGGCAGGACTGCTGCTTCTGTACGTGTCAATACCCTTGAGGTTTCTTCTTGGTTCTTCAGCCTTGGTATCCTAGTTTTGTTAATAAACCTATGGGGAGATAAATCAACGGGGAGGAACAACCATTAGAAGCTTTTACCTACTTGGCATTTACAAGCAAAGCCTGCAAAGGAAAACATCACGAATCTACGGCAAGTTTCAGTACCACCTCCCCAATTCTAAAGCCAGATACACGCCACTTTGAGGTGACTGTACAGCACGTAGTGAGCAAAAAAGGAAAGCGGAAGACCAGACTGAACAGTTCATTCAGCTCACCTGAACACCCCCCCAGTTTCTCAGCTTAGGGGTACCTACAGTAAAATTTAAATTCTTTAGGGTCATAGTTAAAAAAAGTGAAAGAAAAAAAAAGGGATCAGCCTTCATATTGATTTTTCGTTTTAGATTAAAAAAAAAGATGTTTAACCCCATTTTCTTAAAGACTAACCTCTTCCATGAGATCTCCCAGGCTGTCTCCATTCTCCCAGATGCTGCGCTGTACCCAGTTGATTACCTTTGTGTACAATTTGCCATTGCTGGGTAGGCCAACATTGTCTTCCAGCATTACTTCAAGCTTGAATTAAAAGAGAAAAGAATGATTTACCGTATAGGTACTATCCTTCTATTTGTAGCATACTGTACTTTACACAACAAACAATACAGAATCCCAGCATGGTGAGGGTTAGAAGGGACCTCTGGGGATCACCTAGTCCAACCTTCCTGATAAAGCAGAGTCACCTCCAAGTGGCTTTGGAATCTCTCCAGACAAGGACACTCCACAACTTTTCTCAGCAGCCTTAGTCAGGGCTCTGCCACCCTCAGAGCAAAGAATTTTTTTCCTCCTGTTCAGCTGGAACCTCCTGGGTTCCAATTTGTGCCCACTGCCCCTTGACCTGTCACTGGGCACCACTGAGCAGAGTCTAGCCCCATCCTCTTGCCCCCTCATCCTCTAGGTATTGTTAAGCATTAAAAAGATCCCCTCTAGGAATGCTCTTCTCCAGGCTAACTAGCCCCAGGGATCTCAGCCCTTCCTCCTCACAGAGATGCTCCAGTCCCCTCAGCATCTTTGTAGCCTCTGCTGGACTCTCTCCAGTAGTTCTTTGTCTCTTTTGAAGTGTGGAGCCCAGAACTGGACCCAGGACTCCAGCTTTGGCCTCATTAGGAAAGAGTAGAGGGTGAGGACAATCTAGCTTGACCTGCTGATATCACTTTACTCTCACTTTACCAGAGTGCTAGAAAACACCACCTACAAGGAGCTCTCAGCCTATGCCACTCAAACTTGTAAGCACACTGAAGTAGAACTGCCATTATCGTTTACACTTAGAAAGGATGATAGTATGTATTCTCTACAGTTAAGCTTCACAGTAGTACAAGTATTACACAGACCCAGGATTTTCAAGTTGTTGGTAAAAGTCAGTACACCAACTTTCCCTGCTCCCAAAATGGAAGCTGTAGTAGTTGCCCCTTGGGTTGCTTTTTGGAAATCACGTACCAGAAGGAAGTCTACAAACTTCAGCTAACCTTTAACCGTGGAAGTTTGAGAAATTCTTCCTGTTCTGAAATCTGCAAAAGATGCTCCTGAATGTAGCCATCAATCTTGTTCAACAAACGTGAGTCTGCCATACAGCTTGCAAAGTTTCGGTAAGAGATGCAGCTCTGAATATCCATCTTGGAGAGCAAATAGTCACCACAAACCTTTGAAGGAAAAAAGCTCCATCTTAGTTTACAAGTAGACAAGAGTTTTATACCTTTAAATTATCCATCCTCTGCATACAGCAGCACCTGTCTTCTAACTGCAGAACAGTGCCAGTCTGTTGTACAAGAGCTGTAAACAAAATGTTGCCTTCCATAGGAATACGCATATATTACAACAAAAAAAAAAATCACACAGATTTGAAAGTTACTCAAATATGCACAGACCCCCTATTGAACAACTATTCAAAACTGCTTATATTTGCAGCAAAAGTATTTCTAAAGTCAAATGCTGCCAAACTCATGTACAGGAGTGTGAGTTATTTTTTTCCCCATGGATCACTGCCCCAGAGTTTCTTGTTTCATTCTGCCCCCAATACACTCAAGCACACCAAGTGCTGTCACAAATCTGAAGGTAAGTCACCAGCTGTACTTCAGAAGCCGTTTTGCTTATACGGGTGCACAAATACAGAACAATTTCATCGAACCCTTCAGCACAAGATAGAACAACTGGAAGCAGCACTGATGGCACTCCAATTAGTACAGTGCTAATGATATCTAAAGAAGCTTATCCAGTCATTCTACAGAATCACCATTTTTTGTCTCATTAACACCAAAAAGCATCATGCTGACACAGCCTAAGAAAGCAGAACAGACTTTCAGAAGAGCTGAGATCTGTACCTGCTTAACTCTCTCCATCTTCAATTTCTTTGCTGCAGAGTATACATCTTTCACCAGTTCTTTATCAGCTTTTAACCTATTAAGAAAAGACATTTATCTTTTATTATTTTGATTTTTTTTTTAATTAAAGTCTACTCTCTCTTGTTTCTGTGAAAACTACTTACTGAGCAGTATAGGCATAATTCAACAGAACTTCAACAGCTTCTGGATTGAGATCATCAAATTTAACATGGGAAATTCCATGCGAATCACTATCGCTATTGAAGATTTCAAACAGGTAGGGACTGCAGCACGCTAGCACGGCTCGGTGCGCCAACATCTCATGTCCACATACCTTTATTTAAAACACAAGTGAGAAAACCCACAGGCTGGTAAGAGCATTTTTGAAGTATGTTTGTATTTGAACAGTATAAAGGCCTCCCCAAGTGAATGTCACAGTTCCATTTTTCCCATCAATACAGTCTCCAATTTATATCAGCTGAAAAAAAAGAATGTAAGCATCGCTTGTCTTGAAGTGTATCTGGCTTATGTGTTTTAAGTGTGCATGTTTCAGAATAATCAGATTCTAAAATCTCCTGCCTCACAATCAGTGAGGCAGAGAGCGTTACATACAGAACGTAACAAAACCCCACCACATTCAACCATCATGCTCAGCCAGAAAGAAGGTACCTGGAGGCGGACATCGCAGAACTGACCACTTTTACGTAAGGCATTTAATTTGGCAACAGATGACTCAATGAAGTTTTCATCTTCAAACATCAAATATCCATTAGGAATCATTTTGGTGTTGGTCTGGCTGGAAACAGAATGTATAAAGTTTAAGAAAGACAACATTTTGCTTCAGTATAGAAGTACTATGAAAACATTTCTGGCAAACAAACATTCATGGGGTGCTTAAAAAAAACCCAACAAAAAATCCATCTCAAAAAAGCACCCAGAAGCTGCTACTACTGCTGCTGAGCACATGTTGACACCAATCCTTTGGATTGACTGGATTAATGATTTCCAGAGATTGAGGCCACACCTTTTAACTTCTCCACGCAACTTTAGTAGGTATCAGCTCCAGAACTACATATGGAGCCTGCACTAGCTCTGTGGCAGCAAGCTGAAAACCACTGGACTGCACAAGAAGCTTCATTCCCCTCGGTAACAATGGGATTCAGCAAATCCATCACTACTATTATTTTCTGCTCACTGCATGAAATCTGTCATACTGCTCAGCATGATTTTTTGCAGAGACCCCAAACCAGCTACACTGAAAAATATGAACTGAGAATCTGAAGTAACTAGTGGAATAGAGCAGTTATAGAAATATTTTTTTGTTTAATTTTATGAGCAATAACTTCAGTATTTCAGAGTAGCTGGAAGTCATGACAGAACTTTAGCACCAACAAATCAGAATTAAAGACATTCTGAAACAAGTCAACACAAAGGTAAAGCAACTTCCCCTGAGATCTTGCCTATATACAAATATATCACCTCAGGTAAATTGGACCAAGACGGGAAAAATAATTTTAGGAAGCTAACTTTTGAGTTTGCAGGCTATTTTATCACTCATGTAATTAATTCTTTTTTTTAGTTAAGCACTTGTAGGAAAAGCTCACTTTCCAAACTGGAAGCTAATTAAGACGACTAGCATAGGACCCTGAGGTGACCTAATGAATTTGGAACAACTGTTAAAAAAAGACATTTAAAAAATATAAGTTTTGAGTTGCTAACACATGCAAAATTCTACTTTCCTCAACAATTTTGGAAGGAGGAATATGAGGGATACTACTAATGTTACCAGCAACCATTTGTATTTCCATGGGAAGAAAGAAAATTCTGAAGATCAGACTAAACCAGAAAACCCACAAAACAGAAAAAGTGTGTATCAAAACTCAGTAATAAACAGCAAGCCTCACATAAAATAATTCCGGTGTTAATCTGCTGATTTTAAATTCACTTGCTACTGAAAGCATTTGACCCTAACCTGGCAACAATCATCTTACTTACAAAGATTATTATCTTCTTGTATATACTTCTGTTAGTTGTGCTTTATTAAAAAAGTATGTACACAGAGCTAACAGGATCAACTTACCTAGCCAATATATTACTTTGAATTTTTAACTGGGAGATCTTCAATTAATCCAATGGTATCTCTGTGTTAAAACAGAGTACTTCGGTTTGGGTATCTTCTGACAGGGAAAATGTTTCTTGAAATGCAAAAAAAACAGACGTGTCTTTGCAGCTGCAATATGGATTCCAAAACTATCAGGCTTGAAGATGATGTAACGAAGTCTTTAGCAGCTATAGACATGAATTTCTTCTGTGATAATCATGCATCATAACCTGCAGTAAAAGAGAAGTTATCAAATTAGTACAACAAAGCATTACCGTTTATTTCAGCTGAAACTTTAATAAGGTCTTAAAGTAGAAGTTCCTGACCCCAACAAACAAGTTTTTCTTCAGAAAAAGAAAACAGTCTGAAAAATCCCATATTGACATCAATACATTCTCATGCCTAACCAGAGGTCAACCACATCCATTTTTACACACACGGAGACAAGAAAGTGGCTAAATCAGTGCTTTGGGAAAAAGTTAGAACAGCTGAGTCCCATTTTTAGGTAATTCCTTTCCAACTCTAACCTTTGGTGCTTCCTGTATCTAGATAATTATTCCTTGCTCTCACAAGTAGATAACACTTAAGTAACACAACAAAAACAACTACCATTTAAAAAAGAAACCAATCCGCATGCCTCCTACCTTTTGCTGTTCCTGTACTCATCTACTTATATCCTTCTTCTACTGAATGCCTAAAATGGACTGAAGATGGATTAAGGACATGTCTGAAATGACTGGGCATGTCTCCAGTCTCCAGTACTTCCAAAAATATTGTAAGGACAGAAATCGCTATTTCTATTATAATTTTCTTTGATAAAAAGGTTCTTAGCCACCCCACAAAGAGAATCTGCTGAGTTCTGGCCAGTCTCTGCACTCAGCCAGTGCAGACTGGGGCAGCTCTGCTGGGATTCTGCTTGTGAGTGGGCTGTTTATGCCCAGCTTTTGAGGGGAGAGGAGGAGGAGGAGCAGGAGCAGGGAGGGAACACGCAACAAACACCCACTCTGGAACTTTCCATGACCCTGATGCCACCTCAGGAAAACAGCAATCACTTCATCCACTTGAGTTCCCCACTGCAGTTCCAAAACTCTATCTGTATCTGCAGATTAAATGCCACATCGGGAATCAGGTTTCCTAAAAATACATGCCAGGTCATTTCTCCTCGTCAAGAATTAATAGTCACCTCCGTCACAGGCAAGGGAGCCTCGAGGCCCAGTGCCCTGGCCAGCACTGACGCACCACATTGCTCCACTCCAGCAAGAACTCCTAACTCCTGCGGTCTCCAAGTACAGCAACAGCTCAGCACCAGGCTGGTTGTCAAGGGCAGCAGAGGGCAATATCCCACAACATACCAGCTCCACCCGGAAATTGCTTCCACCCCTCCCAGCCTCTCACAGCCCCAAAGACTGAACATTTCAGCCAGCAGCTAACCATGTAGAAAGAATTCATTAAGTCTGGCTACTAGAACAGACACAAAGACATACACATGAAGAAGGGCATAACTGCTCCTGAGCAGCAGTGGCATCTGTCTGGAACACAGCACCCTGCAACACAGGGAGGACTATGGGAACAGAACCCAAGACTATAACTTTCTGTAACATGCTTTAATGTCAGCATACTTCAGCCAGAAAAAAAATCTCAAAGATTAAATGCATGTGCTTTTTATAATCCTACTAACAAGTTACAGAAAACAAGCTGTTTACAAAATATTCTTTAAGTATTTGGAAGTCAACACTTCTCTTGTTGGTACAAATGGTATAACCATTTCAGTTTCTAAAACAATCAAAATTTTTCACTTCCCAAAACCAGAAGCAAACAGTCTGACGTCCACACTTTCCCCAAAAGATTCACATTAGCTGAAGCATTCTGTCATTCAAAGATGCAGAGATATTATTTTCATGCAAGTGACACAATGAATTAACTTATCAAGGAAGTTCTAAGAATCTATGAGAAGTTATGTTTCATCAAGACTATTTACAAACGTACAACAGAACTGCCACCAAGAAGCCTGACTTGATCATTTCTGACTTTAAACCTCCCATTTCTGATGTAGGAATTATCCTGACACCGTGGCCAGACTCACCCAGCCAAATGCAAACTATAGCAGGCTTCTAAAAGTTCAGAGTTCTGGGCAGGAGCTGCAATAGGTGGTTGGTACCACGTCGGACCATCCTGGCGAAAAGGCTTGGACCACTGATTTGATTCTGAGTAAAAAGTGGTACGTAGCACATGATACTATCCACTCCAATCCCACAGGTTTTAAACCAGCTTTTTCTGAACAGCCAGATCTCTCAAAGTTCTGTTGTTAACCAAGTAGATGTCCGTGACTACAAAAGCAAATGAAATGTATGTTGCTACCACAGCCCAGAGAAACAGGCCACGGGTCATCACATTATGCATTCCGCCGTTCAATACTCCCTGGGATTGCTGTTCGTTACCAGTACTGAGGCTCTGGGGAGATTTTGTGTTACACGACAACTATTCAAACAATTTCAACCCAATTCCAGAATCATCCTTACTCAGTTTACATCTCTGGGCATGTTTTGTCATGCTCTGCTGTAACAGAAGAACTTCATTTCAAGTGCAGTGTTTTAGCTTTGCCTGATGCACATGCTTATGACCTTCAAGATCTATAAAGGACATCCAAAATAGTTCTGGATTGAAGTAGAAGACTAGTCTTCTAAAGTCCTCCTTTGTACATTGTTAAACCCACATACTCTGCATTTATGCACCTAATAGTATTGGTCCAATCTGAATAACTAGGAATATGAAGGTCTTAATTATCGCCACGAAGTGTCAATACTGTTGTGTGTGAACCATGGCTAATATTACCACTGAAAACGGCACTAATTAGCACAGGCATGTTCGTTACTTTCTGCACTATTTTTGGTTTGGTGTACTACCACTACAATTGGCCAACATTCACTGAAAAGCCAAGAATATTGCATTTTCTGCATTAAAGGTTAGAAACCAGTACTTAGAATTATTTCTTAAATTATTTTAAACATCTAAATAACTTTATCATTATCTCCTCCCCTTTTAGCTCACCATATTAAGAACTGTGGGTGGCTTTTTTTGTCATCCTCCAGGATTTTGATTTTTTAAAAATGCAGTGTGAGGTTTCCAGATCACTGTCAGGCAGGTACAGTATAAAGCCTCATGCCTCTGCAATGATTACTTTTCAAGCTCTGTCAAAAGGCACTTATTTAAACATGTCAAAGCTACAAAATTAGCATTCCAGAATGGGAACACCACATTCCCTTTGAGAAAATTCCTACTTGAGAGCAGGCTTATTTCCTACACTAATTCTTAAAACTAAGCAAGAAATGAGTGATATATAAACGGTGGATTTCCATGCTAGTTTTAATATTAAGGACCAATACTGGTGTTGAGCCTGGAGACACCACCCTTGATCAAGAGTCAATCACACCAGGTGTGACACTGCAGAGGATGGAGACAGGCCAGACACCATGAAGCACATTCCCATGGTGCGTGTCAGTGACACAGCTGTACCCAAGGAGAGTAATGCCAGTACCCAAATATCTGTCCTGTTACTTAATTTAACCATAACTGTGTTCTAAGAATTGTGTTTCCTAAACACTTACTGTTAGGCTTAGACTGAGCTGTCCATTTGCTATATGTATGTCCTACCGGATCATAAAAGAGTAACAGCTTGCAATACACTCATGAGATAAATGCTGTGCACATAACTGACTTCCAGCAAAGAAATTTCCCCCCTCTAACTCATCTTTCCAGTTCACCGAATACATGTTTAAGGGTGTATTTAAGAAGACTCACCTACATACCAATGATACTTAGCCTTCTCATCCTTCACTACACTATCCTCTTATATGTATGTTGCAACTACGACTGAAATATGATTAGCTCGGTTACACGAGCAAATAAATGTCACAATTAACACACTTGAAATCACTGTGTTTAGAATTTTGAATCTGTTCATCATAATTTTTCTTTAAACAGTTGTTCACTGTGGAAAACATACCAACATTTCAGAAACCTTCCACGATTACTACTGAATAACTGACTAGGAAAAATTTCTTCACTGAAAAGAGGCATTGGCACAAGCTGCCAGGGAAGTGATGGGAGTCACCATCCCTGGAGGGGCTGAAAAGCCATGCAGATGTGGTGCTGAGGGACACGGTTTAGTGGTGACTTAGCTGTGGGACGTTAGCCATTGGACTTTATGACCTAAAAGGTCTTTTCCAAAAGATTCTGTGAATCTCTCCATGATCTAAGAAGTGTTACTGTGCCTTAGGACTCTCCAACCACAGAGCCAATGTCAGGGCATGTGCAAGCTGTGGTCTCAGGTGAGGAACCAAGACAACAGGTCTCAGAGCCATGGACTGATGCAAAAGTCACCTTGCCCATGACCTAACACTACAGGTGGCATTTATTTCAACTCCTGTCCGTGAGCTCTCATCTTCAGGAGTCTTTGGTACTTTCCAGCTGCAGTATTTCATTTAAAAAGTAAAAAAAAGCCCTTGCTTTTTGCCTATTTTGTGCAAACTTTGTTCCCAGATTAAGGTATTACCTCTTCAACTGACAAGTACAACATCAGCTTCAGGGAGGAACTTTAAAAGTCGATCCTTGTTGATGTAATGATGGACATCTGATGGACACTTGTTGGTACAGTGAAACAAAAATGGAATTTAACACCACAGTTGGTGCTTTTTGTTGCTGTGGGCTTTCTGGCTGTTCACAGCACAGTTCAGAAGAAATGTAGGTCACATCTATGATTCCTCATAATCCATTATTTGAATCAGAAGATAAAACAAGACATTCTCAAAAATTTTCTTTCAGACATTAGAATTTATTTAGCGTAAAAACAGACAATCATTTCATGTCTGAGTTTGCACTTGGGCAAAAACATCACAGACCAAGGCATACATCCACATACTTTACACTGCTAAATAGGCTTAACTTCTTTACATCGGTGACTTAAAGAAAGACTCTCATAATTTGTATCACTTCTGGTTTGCATACTCACATTTCAGTTGGTTCCCACTACAGATTTAGTCTCACTGGTAACTATGACTTCTAAACAAAATTGTTCTATTTCACTGCTAATCAACCTCAGTTGTGCTCCCTCCTAGCTGAGAGGAAAGAGAATTTGCTATCACCCATTAAGAACTGAATGGGAAGGAAAAAGTACTGTGGACATTTTCCAAAATCTTTTATGCACAGTCCAAGAAGATGTAAGACATGGACTGTCCCCTCTAGAGAGCAAGCCTGGAGTGCTCTTTCAAACATACACTTAAGTATGCAGACTTAAAATATTCATGAGAAGCAGGTCTTCTGCTTGAAGGCTGCTGCTCTTTCAACTATAACCCTCTGCTGTAGCATACCAGCTACCTTTTTAGTACTGGCCTCCAATGCTGTTCCCCCCATGCTCCTGAAACTGTTTCACTACTGAATCTTAGCACTGGTCATGACATTCTTTTTCCATTCTGGTTCTGCCTTCCCTCCCTCCTTTTCCACATTAGTTACCTACACTTCTTTTTTTACCTTCTGCCTGCACTTCCCACAGTGCTTCAAACATTTTTCCAGCAAACTGATGGGTTTTTTTGTTTGTGTCTCTAGTGTCTCCTATCCTCCATTCTGGGCAGGTTTTGCCTTTCTCACCATCTCCTACCCCTCAAGAATTCAAGCTGAGGAAAACAAAATTAGACCCACTTATGGTAGTTCAAGTACCATTTCCTAACTGGAAAGTATTCCCTGACACTTGCATCCTGTGCTTCAGGAGTTAGGCCTGTGGCCACAAAATCCGCTTTCTAAAATTAAACCTATCTTACCATTAAAGCATCACATCCTGCTTGGTTTCTTATTCTGTAGACATCCCTGACAGAAGAGAGTACATGTGGTGTCTACACACCCATCGCTGGAAACAAAAATTCCTCCCCTTCATAAACCACAACAAATAATGAGAATGACATGATACTGAATTTCCACTCGTCTATCACCACTCAGCCTTACTTCTCCTTGATAAATAACTCGATCAGCTCACCCCTCACTTTGTCAACATTTTTTCACCCTGCATGGAAATGTAACTAATTCAGTTTTTGTCTGCAGGAATCCTGAGTGAAGGAAGGAAGACGGAAGCTGCCAATGCGAAGGTATTGAAGCAAAAATTACAAAAAGAATTCAGAAAAATTCAAAAAAGCTGCTGGAAATTATTGCATGTAGGCAGAAAATACTGTACTTGCCTCCCCCCACAAAAGCCCTTCTGGTCATTCATACTCGTGACCTTTCCGTTCTCCAGAAGTACTAATGTGGACTGATCGTCACTGTTTTGACCGTATTATCTCTTATTTCCTATAACTGGTATAGGTAACAGGGAGGGTCATGACATTGGCAACCAGCTGTCAGCACATGTTCTTCAGCCCGAAACGTCTATTTTCTTCACTCCAAGCCCAGGATTTCTACGCTTTTCCTTACTACAAAAGGCTTAAGGAAGGTGCCATCAGGCGCCGGGAAAGGCGCGCAGGCAACGCCTGACCTTGGAACAACACCCACTCTGTGTGGATCATCGGATTTTCTGGGCTGGGGGCTGCACATTCCCCCTCAGCCGCCGGTGACTAGGAGGAGCGCCGCCGAACCTCTCCTCATCCCTCCCCTGTCGCGGGAACCCCTCGCGACAGGCTAAGGAACCAACCGCCGGCCACCCAGGCCGCGTACACAACGCCGCCTAGATAAGCATGGTAACTTCGGTATCCGGCCAACCTGGGGGAAATCGCTACCACGCAAGCAACGAAAAGCCTCGGAGCCGGAGGGGTTCCTATTTCTCTAGCCGAAGGCACGGGGCGCCTGTTCGGGCCCCCTCGGCGGGGCCTGCCCCGCCCTCCAGCAGCCCCGGGCCACCACCACCCACCCAGCGAGCGCTGCGAGGGGAACAAAGAGCTGAGGAGCCGGGGCGGTGCTGGGCCCGGCCCACACCGGCCTCGTGGTCGCAGCCCGCCACCTCCCTTCCCCATCCATGCAGCCACCTTTCGCCTCACAGCCGGCCGGGATGTTTCGCCGGGTCGCGCCGTACCTGGTGCCTCTCAGCGCAGACGACGCTGTTCATATTGGGAACCTCCAGGCTGAAGGGGAAGCCGAAGAGGAGACGCAGCCCCAGCCCGCCGGGAAGAGGGAACGGAAGACGCAGAGAGAGCGAGTCGAGGCGGTGAGGCGCTGCTAAGGGAGGAGAGCGACGGCAGGAGCGAACCGGAGTGTAGCAAACACACGATACCGACGGACCTGCGGCGGGAGCTGGACAATCCTCCAGGCACCGGCTGCACTGTGTACTGTAACCCTCCGCCTCCGGCGGGGCGGAAGGGAGGGACCGAAGGAGGGAGGGAGGCGGTGCTGAGGAAAGAGACAGAGAGACAGAGAAACAAGTCCGGCCGCACCCCTCTCTTCCTCCGCGCTGCTCCAGGCGCGGCTGGTAGTGGTGTTGGCTGGACTGCTGCGCACAAAGGGTTTTGCCTGAAGGAGAGGTGTCACTGGGCGGGAAAACCTCCCCCGGTCGGAGGGCCTGGGGGCGGTGAGGGGAGCGTTAAGAAGGCGCGAGAGGAGCTGCGGCTGATCCGCAGTAGCTACCACCGTGGTAGTTCCTCGTAGCTTTTGGCCCCAAGCCCACCCCATTCAAAAATCGTACTTTTTCAAACCTTTTCCCTCAGCGATGACTTCTTATTGCTCCGTTCAAGTTCAAGGCATCATATCTACCCAAAATAACCGTATGTGATGCTGGAAACTGCCTGGCAGCCTGGCCGGTATATGCTGTGCTCTGTCCCGCCTCTGGCTCAAGAACTCCTGTGAGTCCATCTGGGAAAGGCATGTCCCCATCCGAAGTGTCATCCCACGTTTCTCACAGTAAATGCTGTATTGCTAGACAGAGAAGTTCTAAAACATCCCTGCTGGTAAATAAGGGGTGTTTGAAGCCTTGTCTGTTTGTTATGTGCTTGAATGCTAGACAGCGTAATGGGTTTCTGGTTCATGGATGGGTTCTGAATGCTGCTGTAATATCACCATAAAGAAAACATGGAGCTGGGGGGAAGTTCCTTGCTTGCCTCCTCATTTGAAATGCCAAGGTCACCTGAAAGGCAGCGATATGCTTCCAAATGCTGTTTCCCTATGTGGTTTCTCCTGATTTGAAGGCCACCTTGGTCAGAAACTGGGAAACTTGTGGATTTGAATACAGCTTCAGTGTCTTAGCTAGCTGTCAGATGTGAATGACATGTATGACCATATTTACCCACCTCTCTAGCATTCTTCAAGAATCTCAGTGGAGAATCATATTGCAAATCACTGAAGTTGCACAATTCTGAGGTTTCAAGCAGAAAGCGCTTCAAAATGTGGAATATAATGGTCTTGTCTAATCAGAAGCAAGCAGAGGCATTAAAATACAGGTACATTCATAGAATGGTTTGGGTTGGAAGGGACCTTTCAAGGCCATCTAGTCTAAGCCCCCTTCAGTGTGCAGGGACATTTGCAACTAGATCAGGTTGCATAGAGACTCATGATTTCTCACCTGCATGAATCCCTCCATCTCTGGCGAGATATGTGATAGCACAGTGGCCAGGCTGCAGCTAGGCCCTCTCCAGTTTCTCATTTTGCCAGCAGCAAATAAGATCATCTTGGATTCTCACTTGTCTCTGATACGTTTCCCCTCCCTCCTCCTTTCAATTTTTAATTCACCAGCCACACCTCTATGCCTACCTTCCCACTTTCTGCTTTCTTTTTGAATGAAGTCTCTTATTAGGGCTGTGCTAATCAAAGGCACTTGTGGTAATGCTGGGGGGGAAGTGAAAACAGACAGGAACTATGATCAAATAAAACAGTGCTGGGGATGTTTCTTAATTAAGTAAATCTCAGGATTACACAAGCTGCTGTTCCAGTATTCTTAAGAAAGGAGATGTCTTTATGAATCACCATCAATTTTCATTATCTGCCACTGCAGGTGACATCAGAGAGCAAGTATAACATCTTCCTGACAGCACAGAGGTAACAGATGGGTGTTTCCAGTTCTTTTCGTGTAGATCCCTGGGACAGGTGAACTCCTTTGGGATTCTGTGAACTGTGGCTAGGCTGGGAGCCCAGGCAGTGTCTCCTTTGGGCCTGTGTAATTCTGATCACCCAAATTCACCTCCCACTGAAATGAAAAGTCTTTTGGTTTTTTGGTTTGTTTTTTTTTTCTCTGCTTCATGCTTTGTAGTCAACATGAAATTAATTTGCATCATTCAAACACCATTGCTGCAGCTGAGATGTGACTGTATGTCCTGTGATGATGGAAAAAGCTGCTGGAATATGCAGATACCTTAATTTCAATTTGCTATATACTTCACAGTCCTCCCCAATGAAACATCCTAGATCTGAACTGATTTCTGAGGAAGAACATTTTATTGAGAGGGACCAGTGGGATTGAGTTGATACCAGATGACTGAGTTTCTAGGAGCTGACCAGAAGAACTAGTTAGCACATGTAAAACTACCAGAGCAGTGGTGATGTTCATGAGAGTCTTAGATCTCCTGGTTTGACAACTGTCCTTCCTTGTAAGTGTTTGTAATTTGTTAAGGAGACTGCTTTAACAGAACCACTTCTCTAAAAACACCATGTTTAAAAATAATGAAGTTATGCTTGTGGAGGCTCTGGATGTTCTGCATACCTGCTGTCTCTCACCATGGAAGTTACAGTCTTTCTAATTAGTGAATGAGAAGGCCTCTTTTGGAAAGCCCTCTTGCTTTTGTTCCACATGGTGTGTTACTTGTAAGTCAGGTGGTTTGTAGGTGTCCCTGTCTTATTATAAGGGCCTCCAAGTATCTCATCTAAAGATCTAATGTCTACAGGAAAGGCTGAGACTGTTAACTCTGGATATTGTAAGGGCTTCATGTCATAGCATTAACCTCTGCTTCCACCAAAGCTTAGGTGCAAAGTCCACCTGGGAGAGGAAAATACTATATTTGAAGAGAACAAAATATGTGACATGGATTGTTGCACTAAAAATGAAGAAAATGTATTAGTCCTAGAAGTAAGAACAAGACCTTTCTTCATGTAAGCCACTCTACACAGTGTCTCTAAATCCAGCATCATGTAGTGTATGCTGCCAGTCAAGGATCTGCTCCATGGTTTTCTTCTAAAAGGAAAATTGTTTTTATGAACTAACAAAATGTTTTGTGAAACCAAATAGAATTTAGTGAAACATCACTTATTATATGTATATTTAAAAGATGTATAGATATGTATTACAATTGGAGGTTATTTGTGTTCTCCAGTCTACTCCTTCCATAACTTTTCCTTGCTGCATTTTGGAAGGTTTTTCAATAATTCAGTACAGTTGCAAAAATCCTTGTGTAGAACATGTTTTGTTGGTGCCTTGGCTCTCACATTCCTTAGCAGTGACATTTTAATGGTGTTTGGGGTTTAGAGGCTGTGCTGGAATTAATTAGCCATGTTGGACTCTCTCTGTAAATTCTGGCATGTCATTTGCCATCTGGCTGTCTGATAACAGCTACTCCAAGGAGGGCAGTTTGTCTCCTTTCCTTTCCCTATTCTTCTTCAGCAATGGTCACCTTGGGTGAATTCTTTACTTAGGAGCAAAGATTGTAGCAAATTTATGTGCAGTATCAAAGAGTACTGAAAAGAACAATTTTAATATTTGTGACCTTACATTTTAGACACAGGTTCTCTATCAAGACTCTACTCATCTTTCTTAAACACTGTAAACAACTTCATTTCAGGAGACACCATTTGTCCACCAGAGTGACCTTCCTTTTGATTTTAAATGGTGTTGGGTTGGACAGGAAACCAGAGACTCTGTTCCACACTAAGGTTATAAATCATGCCTTGTCTCATTTCCATTAAGCAAACAGAAGTCTTTTTAATTAATTCCATTGGATTAAGTCCATAGGAGATGTACAGAGGATTTTGACAGAGCCTCTAGTTAATGTCTTAATAAACCCCTTTTTCTTGGCTGCCTGTCCTTGAAGGATCAATCCTGTGATCTTAAGAAGACAGTTTTTAGGATGAAGTGTCATGGGAGCTCCCAGCTGCAAATATGCTTTGCATAGAGAAAATAGCTCAAATTTTTGAGAAATTATATCTTTTATAGCTTTTTCAAGACAATTCTCACTGGGCAACTGTCAGCAGATCCATTCTGTGCATGGAGATACTACCTTTAAGTTATTTTTGCTTAGCCTGGGAGAGGCCTCACAGTATTTAGCTCAGGTGGAAATCTGAAAGTATGGATATGGTTTTGTCAAAGCAGTATCAGTCCTGTCATCATTCTGAGCAAAGAAATCAGAATTTGATATTCAAATCTGATTCCCCAGCAAATGTGGTGAAATGTATTAAGGAGACTTGCTTAAAGTCTGATCCTTTGGGCTGTGCACCTTCAAGAGCTTCTCAAGGATTAGGAATCAGCCTTTTAAAAAATCTCAGGTTTATGGTTTTCCCTGTTGTTGTTGTTGTTATTGATTCTTTTGGACTGGAAGCCTGGTAAAAATTAGATTAACTCTCCCATGCTTTCCAGCTGTATTAATTTATAGTAGCTGTGTGGTGATATTTGTGAATATATTCTACTTGTTCATGATAAAAATGCTGACTTCCTCCATAGACCTGTAGGTCTTTCTTGCTCCCATAAGGACAATAGTTTCTTTGGCAGAAACATCCTGTTCAGAGTGCTACAATAAAAGGCTGTAAAACAGTTTGCTCTTAAATTGTTTGCCTTCGTGACCCTTAAGCTTTCTGCCAGCTTCTGACTGTGCATGCAAGTAAGAGTGTTGTACTGTTTGTCCTTGGTGTTGCAGTCACAAAATGTTTGTCGGCTCTGCTGCCGTTTGATAGCTCCCAATTTGCTTTTTTTTTTCCTTTATGGTTCCCCCCTGAAACTACATCATTGCTTTCACTCATGGTCCTAATGAAAAACTAAAATTTAAAGAAAAGTAATTTAGAAATCTTCAATTACAGGAATGTTTCTTAAAATATTTAAATAAATGTTTCTTAAAATGTTCAGCCTGGAGAAGAGCAGACCCAGAGGGCATCTTCTTAATGCTTAGCAATATCTAAACGGTGAGGGGGCAAGAGGATGGGGCCAGACCCTTCTCAGTGGTGCCCAGTGACAGGACAAGGGCCAATGGGCACAAACTGGAACCCAGGAGGTTCCAGCTGAACAGGAGGAAAAACTTGTTTGCTCTGAGGGTGTCAGAGCCCTGGCCCAGGCTGCTGAGAGAAGTTGTGGAGTGTCCTTGTCTGGAGAGATTCCAAAGCCACCTGGAGGTGATCCTAGGCAACCTGCTGTGGGTGACCCTGCTTTATCAGGGGGGTTGGACTAGGTGATCCCCAGAGGTCCCTTCCAACCCCCATCTTGCTGGAATTCTGTGATGCTGAGTGGTAGCACTCAGGAATCTCTGGAAAACAAGGAAACATTGAATTATCTCTAACCCAATGAATAGTTGTGCTAGTGTGGGGTCATGGAGGTAGAGGAAGGGCCACGTGTAAGCTGCCTCTTGTGCCGAAGCATTGCTGACTCCTGTCACAGCACTGCAGCTGGAGGAGGCTGCATCTTGCTAGTTGTGTTGCTTATGGTTCTGCAGACTTTTACATCCCTAATCTGGTCGTTAAGTGGTGACTGTAATTAGAAACATTACAATACAGCACTGATGGCGGGCACAGTGCCATCTGAACAGATTGGGAGATCATGTCTGCTCTCCCAGACAGACCATTTCCATTCCCGGGGCAGTGAGGAATACACTGTCTGTCATCTCCAGCCCCGAGATAGCTTAGGTTTTAAAATAACATAAAGGCTGCCGGTGCAGAAATGACCAGGTAGTGATTTGTCTGCTTTTCTGGGAAAGTAAAAGAATTAAATATCCTATTCTAACGTGAGCTCAGAAGATGTTCCAGGCAATGACCAAAGATTTATGCTAGGAGGTCCAAAGCCCCTGTTTTGCTGCTTTTTTTTTTTTAATTCTTGCTAACATCTAAAGGTAATGAGAACAAAATTGATTTAATTGAGTTGAACTATGCATTTGTAATCTCTGCACAAGCAGAAGTGCAGCATTATTTCTGAAGTCACATTAACTCTGCTTACTTATTTTAGCCACAATAATGCTATGACTAACAGTTTAAAAAAATAAGTAGTAACATGTAGAAAAACCTTTTTATCCTGTGAAAGGAAAACTATTCCCATTGTACATCCATGCTAGCAGGAAGGCAGAAGGTTAATGAGAAAGCCTCCTTTAGTGCACAGGAACAAGCCAAAGATGAGCTATATTGTTTCTTGATGAAGGGCAATGAATCAATCTTAAAAACTCATCATTTATTCCAAAGAACATGATTTATTTCCAAAGAAATTTACTATAGCTCTGTCCTCACTCTGTATTCTGCAGCTTGACAGTGTCTGAAAAAAGAACCCCCTTATAAACAGATCCTCTTTGATTTCATCAGTCATGAGTTCCTGGTGGAAGGGAATATAACGTTTGGGACAGGCCTCTGTTATTGGTATGATTTGTTTCCAGAAACATTGATAAGTGCTTCAACCAGCCTGCCCTCAATTGTAGGGATGGATAGGGCTGAGGAACGCTGCCACAGAAATGAGATCTCTCTGAACCCAAGGCAGAGTTTAGGTGGCAGAGTTTTTGTTGAAATTTATTTCTCTCACATGGCTCATGATACTTTGGAATTCAATAAAGCTTTCTGTTTGAACACCTCAGGACTGTATGTTTCAGCAGCACAGAAGTGCATAGCAGGAAATCACTATTTTGTAGTTATGCTTTGCTTTTTGTTCATAGGATGGTTTGAATTGGAAGGGACCTTTCAAGGTCATCTAGTCCAACCCCCACTGCAGTCAGCAGGGACATCTGCAACTGGATTAGATTGCTCAGAGCCCTGTTGAACCACACTTGGAATGGTTCCAGGGATGAGACATCTACTAAATCTCTGGGCGACCTGAGCCAGTGTCTCACCACCCTCACTGTAAACAACTTCTTCCTTTTACCTAGTCTCAATCTCCCTCTTTCAGTTTCAAACCATCACCCCTTGTTCTGTCACAACAGGCCCCTGCTAAAAAGTCTGTTCCCATCTTTCCTCTAGGCCTTTTTAAGTTCTGAAAGGCTGCTAAAAGGTCTTCTTAGAGCCTTCTCTTCTCCAGGGTGAAGAACCCTAGCTCTCTCAGACTGTCCTCACAGCAGAGGGTTTCCAGTACTCAGATCATTTTTGTGGCCTCCTCTGGACCTGCTCCAATAGGTTCATATCTCTCCTGTGCTGAGGACTCCAGAGTTGGACCCAGCACTGCAGGCGAAGTCTCCCCAGAGTGGAGCAGAGGGGAAGAATCCCTTCCCTGGACCTGCTGGTCACACTGCTGTTTGTTTTCATAGATGAGTGAAATGCATGAAGAGAACTGTCTAATTTGCTTGAAATCACAAATGTGCAAGAACTGGTAGCACTGACAGTTTGAAACTAAGTTTCCCAACTCCTGAATCTAGAAAGAATATAATAAAATGAAAATCAGGGCTATCTGCACTCATCAGCATGTCTGTGGGACCTTTGCAAGTGCATCAGCCCATTATGGTGTGCAGCTGATGCTTGGCATGCTTTTCTAGGGGGGACCCAGAATACCTGGGAGGGAATAAAAAGAGGGAGCTGCAGCAGAAGGCAAGTGATAGGAATGATATTTAAGAGCAGGTTGGAGAGCTGCCTGCGATTTTAACAGCTGGTTGTGCTGGGCCATGCTGAACTGCTTCCAGCACAGTCCTGACTATGGCATTGAAAATTGCAGTATATTAACCCCAGTGCTCTCTCCTGAGATCTGCATGGGGGCTGGATCTCTGCTGCCTGGAACTCCCCCGTGCTACATTGTGATAGCTACCTGTTTGTTCAGTGGCTCACTCCTCTCCATGGAGCTGTGAAGGGATATGGGTGGGGGCAGGGGGTGTATAAGTGTTACTATAGCTTGGGGCTAGGACTTAATATCCTCCTTATTCCAGTGGGATTCACTTTAATGGTTGAACTTAAGGGATAACAGAGCACTGAGGCCTCACTGCTTGCAAGCTTCCTTGGAAAACCGAGCAGGTCACTGCTTTCAGCTTTTATATTTTTGTATTTGGCTGGTAGCTTCTGGTTGCAATGCTCATACAAGCAAATCTCGGATAGTTTTAAGTAGGAGACGTTTGTAGTTAGTATCTGTAGTGTGACCCCTTTATTCTTAAGGAAATTGTCACCATTAAAACAAAAGGACACAAGTAATTGCAAGTTCTCCTTAACAAGAATATTCAATTTAAGTACAAGTAAACAGGAACAAAATATCCTTATTTTAGAGCTAGTCAGCCCACATTGATTTAATCAGGAATCAGTTCATGCACAGAAGCAACCTTAGGTAGCTCACACCCTGTAATGCAGTCACAGAAAACCTGCATCATCAAACAGCATGCACTTCAAAGACATGCACACCAGTGCAAATAGGATGAGCACTGAAAGGTTTATGGAAGATAGAGCAGCACAGGGGGAAAGTGTAAACATTTGGAGCAAGAAATACTTTTCCTGCAGTGCCAGTGTCCCTTCAAGAACGTGAATCACCACACAGCCATTAGAGGTGACAGAAAGAGCTTGAGCGATTTAAAATGATGGCTGCTAGTGGGAATGAACTAAATGCACCAAGAGTATGCAATGTACACTCAGTGTCACGTATATCTGCTCTCCCAAAGGCTGCAAATTCCATTGTAAGGTCATACATCTCCCTTTTTGGCTTCATCCTTTTAGCACAGAGAGTGATAACTGCTGCACGCTGCCTCCCGTTATACTAGAGTATTAATAGTGTTGTTATCTGGCCAAACACTGCGGTGAAATGAGCAGCTTATTTCTTTATAGATATTTATGTATATGTGCATTACATAGTGCTATCCTTATGTGTTGTATATTAACCTACTAGGGTGCTCAGGAGAGGAAGTTAAACAATCAATTTTTATTACAATGAAATACAGTATTTTGTCCCTCTTGTAAAGGACTGGGTTTTTATTGTCATACCTAGAAGGAAGAGTTTGTAACATGCTGATCCATAAATGTTCATGGTGCCACAATGATTCCTAATGTGTGGTAGCCACGTGTATGTTCCAGCCTCAAAGCTCTTCAGCCATCCCCACCAGTCAGCATCAAGTTCCTACCCCTATTATAGTTAAAAGCATGTTTACTTTTGAACTCTGTGGGAACAAGAACTGTTCCCTTGGGTAACTGTGTGAAATAATAGACTTCAGTAACATTCACTTCACTCATCCAATCAGCCCTGTGAGTTGATTTAAACCAAATTACTCAGGTAATTGCAGCACGGTTTACTTACAGTTTTACCTTTTTAATTAACATGCAAGTCTCTGATGTTAGGAATGATGTGGATTTAGGAAAAAGAGAGAAAGGTGTTAGTGATTTCCTACAAGCAGATAATACATAAACCAAACCCATACAGCCACTCCAAAATATATAATGTGATTTCAGCTTTTGTGAAAACAACTGGTAGTTATTAGAGCAAAGAAAGCAAATGCTCATTTTATATCAGTCCAAAAAAATGTTTTCAGTTTGTGTTGCTGAGGCCTGAAGTTCTGAAGAGAAACTGCAAATGTTGTCTTACTTTTACTCAAAATAAGTTAACTGATAGCCTATCTTCATCTCTTAATTTTTGCCTTTTGTTCATTTCTCTCATTTCTCTTGTTCATTTTTGGTCTGGCTTCTGAATGCCCTTTCTTCAGCAATTTTGACTGTCTGCTTTTTGTCACTTGGCAAAACACAAGGTGGTAAATTACAGACTCTTCATTAAAAAGAACAATCCCCAGTGGCTTTATCTTTTAGTACATTCATGAGATGCCTTATCTTTTCCTTTTGCTTATAAATGAATGAGATTTGAAATGTGCTTGCTGGGAAAGGGGAAGTGGTGTAACCACTTAAAAAGTCACAGCCACAATATTGAGGAGGAGAACAAGTTTTAAATCTGTAAGTGAAAGCTGGATCCCTTTTGGTTTTGTAGTCCTTCCCTTTTTATGAATGAATCAGGATTATGCCCTTTCATTATTTGGAATTCTACTGTAGTTATTTCTATTGTAGTTTTCCCCACTGTAATATCTGATCCCATCACCAAGATGGATGGCTGTAGTCTCAGAACAACTCAGAGATTTGCAAATCTCATTTCACAGCTTTAGAAGCTGAGGCTCAAAAAGTCTAAGCCATTGGTTCAAGCTGCAAAGGAAGAAGGGGTTAAATTTGGATCACCCAAGTCCTAGATCAACACTTTCACCCTAATGCTATTGTTCTGTTGTGATGCAAAGAATAAGGTAACTGATTTTTGCTTCTTTTTTCTATAACCATTTGGAAGAGGACTACCTTATGAATATGAATAAGCAAGCATGACTAGAAGGAGGAAATATCCAGAAAGATGTATTATTGTTTGGATAAAATTAAAAACATCAGGGTTCTTAAGCCATCACTGAAGTCTGATGGCCAAAATAACTGGCTAGCTGCAGGTATTGCTGTCGTATCTTCCTGTAATTCCTAGCTTTATGTTTGGAAAAAATAGGTTTTGGGACTGGCAAACAGTATATTTAGTGAAAGAATGGGTAATGGCATGATCATAGTGAAAAGACTGGTGGAGGAAGTAAAAGAAGGAAACACTTGCAAGCTTTCCAGGATTTCTGAATTTCAGAACTAAAATACCAAACCAAACCAGCAAAAAGGAGATATTATCTGACATACTCTGTGACATCCTTCCTTTCAGCTATAGCTCTCCCATGATTTTCCTTTACCCTTTTCCACCTACAGACTCAATTCATCTTCAGCCACAAACTCTCTTGGTGAGTTTGGTTTTGCCAGTCCTGACTCCTCCTTACTTTTTGCTTTCTCATTATTATCCACAGCCACTTTTCCCACTCTCCATTCACATTTCCAGGCACACCTCTATCTCTGATGCCTGACAATCCTTCAGTTATTACCAAACCTCTCAACACCACTCACTTCTGAACTCTCTCTGCATGCTCCCAACCTCCTTGCTGCCTCCCTCCCTTACTCAGAGTTTAGGTGAGAGAAGCAGATGGTGAAGTTAGATGTTACTTCTCCACAAGCCCACTGACAGATGCAGAAACACTTGCTCTCCTCTATCAGACCACCTGGGCTATGCATGCAGCTCCTGTTGTACCTAAAGGAACAGGTGGAGAGAAAAACTGTTCCTAGAGAGGAAAAACATGTCCTGAGTCTGTGTGGTTGGAGAAAGTCAGCTCTGCAGAAAAATCCTGCATCCTTCACCTTCTGCCTTCTCTTTGTGCTGTGCAACTGGAATACTGGGTAAGAAGTAGATGCACCGCAGATTTCCATGGCATCACCATGTACTCTTGGACAAGTGATGGGCTTCACTTTCAGGTGGGGTTATGATTTTGGTGGTGGATATGTGATTCAAATGGAGGAAATACAGAAAATGTGCTGAAGAGGACAAGATACAAGTTGTATCTCTGCTAACTTTCCCTTCAGGAGAATGGGAAGGGATGAGAATACCAGCTGTCAGAAGAAAAGATCCATTTCTTGCTGCTGTTCAGAACTCTCCTGCACATCAGCAGAGACAGTCTACTATAGTTTATAGCACAGCTTGCTGGGTTACTTGGAATGCCTTTTTATTTCTTAGGAGCAGATCCAAAAGCTGCAGTAACTTGAGAGGTTTGATAGGACAAGCACTTGATCCAGCACCCAGACACTAGTCTTGTCCCTCCAGAGCAATACTAAGAGTTAGGTAAAGTGTAAAAGAGACTCTGGAGATCAAAAGCACAGCAGTCCTAGGTACTGTGAGGGAGTGATGGCTTTCCAGCAGATTAGACTGGATTTGCTGCAGTCACATCACCTGCACATCTGAAATTATATCATATCCGTATATTGTATTATATTAATTTGATAAAGGTCTATAAATCTATATATTTGCACTCATCTTAGGCTTTTGGTCTGTTTTTTCTGCTGAGAAAACAGCATGGATGCTCCTGACTGCTGGGCTCAAGATCAAATGTAAAAATCCAGTGAAGGATTAATGGGTGAAAGCTCCAAATGTTTTCAGTTTCATATATCTCCCTCACTTGCATGAATTTCCACAAAAGAGTAATTTCTAGAGAAAATAATGGCAGAGGCATAACAATGCAAGAAAAGCTGAGACATTGCTTGATAATTCTTGTATAATGAACCTCTCTGGTTTGCTTCAAAGCTTTTCACTTTTATGTTTGAAGTCTGGTGAGAAAATCGAAAGAACCAAACATGAAGCAAAGTTTTTATGATGGATTTTTCTAAGGCAAAAATCAGCAGACCAGCTTCATACCCCCTTCACTCTTTAGGTAATTATGAATTCATTTAAGAGGACAGATGCTGGGTTAGAAGTCAACTTGTACTGAGGTACTCAGAAATTTAGACAGGAACACAAACATAATTTCTTCTTATCTCTGTACATGTATATATAAACACACATACATGCCTATATGAGCTGTACAGAGACATATGTTAGTGCATAGGTTGGAGGTATGTTTAAGTTACCTTCCTTGGGCATAATAACCCTGTGAATAGGCACATGCACAAGTCAGTGCAGGATCAGGCCCCTGCTCTGCCTTTTAAAAAGCAATGCTGCTGCTTAGCAACAATTTTCTGCCTGGATGGAAGCAGAAACCTTGCAAATTGTAAGCAAATAAATGTCCACGAAGAGGCCAAGTTAAACAAAGTGGCATCCTTTACCCTAACTCTGTCTGCTCCTCTTTTTCTTGTGGTAAAAAATGTCCATGAAAAGTATGAGGAAGTATAGGAGACTTAAAAAAAAAAATAAAAATCAAATAAATATGATGCACTGGGAGTTTTCAGCCAGTATGGAAAGTGAAAGGAGAGCTCCAGAGGAGAAAAAAAATCATTAGGTCTTTTAAAGCCAAGATTTAAAGTGGATTTCAAATCTTTTTTTTCTCCATGAGTAATAATTGCAAACATGTTTTTTCTTCCATAAAAATTCAAGTGGCATGGAGAGGACAAGGAGTTACTTTTGATATCTTTGTTTACAGTTATTTTTAATAATTTCAGCCAGATATAACCTGGCATTAAAATTTCATTAACATCCAAGGCTGTGACCAGGTGAGCTTCAAGAAGAGAATGACAGTCAGCAGACTACAGAGCTGGTGCTCTTGAGTTTGCTGGCTGACATACAATGTATTCTTTGTCAAATTGCTAGGGGTCCAATTTTCAGGGATCTTTGTATCCCTAGAAATGGAGCTGGCACCCAAACATCACATTTTCAAAAGGAAATCTAAGGAAAAGAAAATTAGGTGCCTAAATCTCAGGGCAACTAGATGCTTTATCTATTAAGGTACTTTTGAAAATCCCATTAGGCATCTAAATATCTTCAGAAAAACCTGGTCCTCTGAGGTTAAGCAAATCCCCTTGGAATCTTTGGGAGTCACTCCACTAATTTCAGGAGCTGCTGAATTAAGCTATTATACTGTACCAGTCATGTTGTTATGTTGTGCCTGTTTCACATCTCTCAACAGCAACTCTTTATCTTCTAGCCGCTGCATGGAAGAAGGATGCTCAGCGTCACATACCAGCTCAGATAGGAGAGAGCAGCAGGAAAAATTAAGTGCTCAGGTAATGTTTTACTCCACATTAGTTCATATTTTATAGAAATAATAGTCCTTGAGCACAAGGCTGAGCCTCTTGGTTTCTGATCTGGAAGTGATTGCATGCAGAACCTGGAGGGAACAGACCCTTTCTCATAGTGATGCCTGCTCGCCCCAGCCTGGCACAGACCCTCCCCCAGTTACACAGACAGCTGTTTGACCACTGCCATTCTTCTCCCTGCTCCCATGTCATCCTGTGGATGTAGGGAATCCGTGGTTCAGATCATAGAACCATAGAATCACAGAACGGTTAGAGTTGGAAGGGACCTTTCAAGGTCATCTAGTCTAACTCCCTGCAGTGAGCACGGACATCTTCAACTACACCAGGTTGCTCAGCGCCCCGAACAACCTGATCTGGAATGTTTCTACCTGGAATGTACTACCCAAGACATGGTTTCTACTTTCTTTTCTGTGTCTGCTTTGTAATGTGGAATTTTTACAGTCTGCAGAAAAGAAAAGCTTCTCCATATAGGTGTTCCACTCATATCTCACTTCCCAGTCAGGCTGTCAAGTAAATGAGTGTGAACTGTTCTCTGTGTGCATCTCTGTATGCATGTCTCTCTATTTTTTAACTGCAGTGCACCTAATCATGGCCAAATACCTGCCTAAAGAGGCATAAAATACCCCCAAATGATGAACCGGACAGGCAAGGCCCACTGTTTTTATTATCTCCTGACCTTTGGGGCAAAGGGATTGACCTCTGTGCCTTTCCCAGCAAAAAAGGCTGCTAGTTAACATATGAAAAATGCAGAGACCTGCTGATATTTTCAAACACTTGAAGCTTTGCTTTTCCTTCAAGGCTTAAACATGTCCAAACACCTAGTATTAAACAGTTAATGTTAAAGAGAAACAACCTTGGTTTCTAAAACTGTGGCGTTACTTTGAAAATCCAATCAATAGGGAATGGACTAGCTTCCTATAAAACTCCAGTAACAACAACAACAAAAAAGGCAATTTGTAATGGTTTCCCCTCAAAAAATGCCTCAGTGCCTATTTCCCTTGTAGTTTGATCACAGGTAACCTAAAAATGATGAGTGTTGCAAGGTATCCAGATGTCTTATTCCCATAGCAGGAGGAACTCAGTGGAATTAGCATTCCAGTGATCAACGAGCTGAAAGATGAGGTCAGTGAGAACTGAATGCTCACATTTTCTTGATGCTCTTTCACTCTGTCCATTCCCTGGAAAGTTCATTTGTCTGATTATCTCTGCACACTCATACTCCTGCAAACTAGAGGCAACCAGGTTGGCTCCTGCAGCTACAGCAAAGAAGGAAATCAGGGTTAGTCTTTGGTGAATGAAAGGGCACAACACTGGAAATTTTTTCAGGGAAGCTTTTGAAAATTGCTGCAACCCAGGAATCTTTAGAAGCAGGTTGACAAGTTTCCCATAAAATGGAAGGGAATGGAAAACATTTGAAATTCTTAACACAATGATGATGCTTTTGGACCTATACTAAGAATGAAGTGACAGACTCATATGTTTAAGGCATTTTTACTGTAGAATTTCCTACCTTAGAAGCATCGTGTTTTGGCCCTGGAGGTTGCTTTTACATAAACTGATGTTAAAATACTCACTACTCTTTGGAGGGCTTTGAGCAAGGAAGTAATATGTAAGCTGGAGGCCTCCCTGCAGAAAGAATTCTGTGTACATAATGCCATCATAAACAAAGTTAAGTGTTACAAAAATATATTTATATTTTCTGATTAGCTTCCTATTTTTAGGTCATATTATTGAAAGTTGTAAAAACCTTCAGGAATGTAGCAATCGGTGCTGTCACTTTAAATCATGTGAAGCTGATATTGTCACTAAATATTAGAGACATATTGGTGTTATCAGTTCTGTTTAGGAGAGATCACAAAATCCCAGAATCTCAGCATGGTTGGGTTTGGAAGGGACCTCTGGAGATCATCTAGTCCAATTTCCTGCTAAAGCAGGGTCACCCAGAGCAGGTTGTCCAGGATCACCTCCAGGTGGCTTTGGAATCCCTCCAGAGAGGGGATCCAAATCCCACAACCTCTCTGGGCAGCCTGGACCAGGGCTCTGGCACCCTCAGAGCAAAGAAGTTTTCCTCCTGTTCAGCTGGAACCTCCTGGGTTCCAGTTTGTGCCCATTGGCCCTTGTCCTGTCACTGGGCACCACTGAGAAGGGTCTGGCCCCATCCTCTTTCCCCCTCACCCCTTAGCTATTGCTAAGTATTTATCAGATCCCCTCTCTGCTCTTCTCCAGGCTAAAAGAGCTCTCAGCCTTAAATGCCAATGAAGTCTGTGAAACACAGATGAAATACTTCCATACTTTGTGATGATGCCTCTGAGACCATGGCTCTTAGAGATAAACTAAACCTCAAAAAAATACCTTTCAAAAAAGTACTCACAGCTATTTCTGATTAGAACAGATTTAGGAATACTTGTTTCCTGGGAAGCACCTTTTCAAGGGGGAAGTTACAGGCCTGCATTAAAGGGCTTCTTGACGGCTAACTGTGACATCACATTTCATCTTTATACCATTTTTCAACACCAGATTAATGCTCTCCTTGATTATAAGAAAGAATGGCTAGCAAAAGACTTCTGGACAACTGGAAGAGCTTGCCACAGAAATGCCTGTGGAAAGATGTGGTGATTAAGAGGGAGCCTTCTCAGGCAGAAAAAGTCCTTCTCTAAGACAACTGATCCTTGGCATGTGCAAACAGAGTAAATCCAAGAGCATCTGTGCTCAGTAAAAAAGGCAAATTGTGTCAATTAACTTCAGTTGCAGTTTCATCAATGTTTATCAAGGGAAGTTACTGCAGGGGGAAAGAGAACATCAAGTACAGGACACTCAGCAAATAGCCATCTAAGCTGAATATTTAACAGGGCTTGTAGATTATACCTAGTGTCTTTCAAGACTGACTATCAAGGAATATTCAGAAAAGTTACATGATAAGAAATAAGTTTACAACCTCAGTCCATGTGAGTCGATTGAGGCCAGATAATAAAACTTAATCTGTCAGCCTTCTTGTGTGTTATACTCTAACTGCAATTAGTAGCTCTGTGGACATGAAGTCTCTTAGCAATTAGCTTGTTCTCAAGCTTGAAATGAGGAATGTGATTCAGATATAACTGTTGAGCTGGAAAAGGTCTTTAAGTCCAAAAGCAATCTGAGAATAAACAAACACACCTGCTGAAAACAACTTGCTTGTAAAGTCTGGTGCAAATACTTCCTAGGAATGAATATAAAAATAAAAACTTCTGTTTAGCCATCAAAACATCACAGTAGCAAGACCTTTAGGTTAGTGACAGGCTGGGGAAGGTCATCCACAACAGACAAACTCAGAAAGAGCTGGTCTGCCACACAATTGAGGTGCATTATTCAGTGTGAAAACTAAACTTCATGGGAGCTACTTAGTCTGGCATCAACTTAACTTTTATAGTAGAGGTTTAGATGTTTAAACGCTTAGCTGCATACTACTTATTTTAACTTAATGTCTGAGTGAATCAGTTGGGTCACCCCAGCTTCAGACTGCAAAATGTGAATTTTACGCTAGGTTAGGAGGAAGAACAAGATCTTCCTCCCATCACAGGATCAATATTCTTCTTTTAAACTTTACAAAGAGCTAATAAACCTTGTCCCATCTTTCCATTAAGGAGGCAGGTATCACCCATTTCATCTTATGAGTGCTGACATCTCAGAGGGATATAAAGTGACTTGACCAGTTGAGCTGGATCCCTGTTTTAATCAGTAGGTAACATCCTCAACATAGGAAGATTTTTTGCTTTAAATATTAACACTTTAAAATATGAGACCTGTCTCCAGCTGAAAAGGAGGTAGTTTAATGAGGGAATAAATGCACTAATTCCCTTTGAAATGCAAAACTGGCTTTGGTTGTAGCAGAGTAAATATTGAAAGTACCCCTCATAATAAAACTCAGACATTCACTGCCCAAAACTGGATTCACAGCAGTTGATGGACTTGATACGACACAGACAAAATACAATGTATGATAATAATACATGCAGATTCCTCCAGAAGGGTACTATAACCCCCTACACCAAATCTGGTTACATCTGTACAAATGGCTTCTTATTTCTTTTCAGTCCATCCAGAACGGAAGACAAACTGTTTTTTTGCTGGTGACTTAATTTAGTTTGACACTGATGTCTTTCCTCAAACTAGTGAGGGGTTATTTAAATTTGAAATGTACATTTGAATGTAGCAATAGTATTTAACATACAAGAAGGTGTTAAAATAGGGACTGGAAATGTCAGTTATTCTGAAGTGTATTTTGTGGAAAGGCATTATGCACTTGTTTGCTTCATCCCTATATTTACAGTTTTAAATGTCACTACTGCAGAATTCAATCACCTCTCTCATAATTTAGATAACTTTCCTTTTTTTCAGGATTTGCTCTTCTTTCACAGTGATAAAAAATCCTGACACTTCTATGAACAGCTATTATCTCTTTCCCTTCACAAATCATTTTTATTGAGCAAAACATATGTAGGATTTGCAAACAGGAGACTATGGTTTCAAATATTTTATGTTAACTCTTACCTTGTTCTTCTTTATCCTTTAACAGTTCATTTGGGTCCTCAGTCAACTGGCAGCACACTATTGGATGCTTGGAGCTACATGCTCAGCAGTGCTAGGCTGCCACACTTATCCCCTTGAAGGAACACCTGTGGGGCCTCTGGCTCCATCATGCACAACATCTGTGCAAGGATGGGTTCAGGGAGGATTCAGAGCAATCTGGGTTATTTTGTTATTGATAATGTATTAATCAAATCCATCTCAGCTATGTTTCCTTATTCACTGTCTTTGTTAATAGTGTCTTATCTACTTGTCTTCTAAAACTAATAGTTCTGCTCTGTGCTTAATGTACAGCCTTTTTAATGAAGAACTACAGTGTTACAATGAACATGTAATTTTTGTCTCTCCTTCTAGTTCCCAGTTATGGGACCTGTCCCCCCAAAAACCATCTGGGCTTAACATCTGATATACTTTTTCACTTGCAAAACCAGATCAATTAACTCAAGAAAACATAACTCAGCAACTTTATTTTCTCTAATAGTGGCTCCTAGTCTTTAAGCATAATTTTCCAAAACTCTAGATTCTGGATAAAAGCACTGGATAATAGTCTTTTGTAAGTATAAAATTATTCAAAGGTTTACATTTACTTTCTCCTTCAACATTTGATCACAGATGATTATTCACCTTCTAAGGCCAAACTTTATTACAGGGTAGATCTAGATACACAGTAATTATCCTATTAGAGACTAATGCAGCAGAGAGTTTTGGACAAAGAGGATACCACCTCATTTCACACTCACTGAGTGGTAACAGCTTCACTCATCTTCAGTTGGCCTGTGCTATCAGAAAGGGTTTCATAGCTAGTTACAGGTAGCCCAAAGTGCCTAGTCACACAGTCTTTATGGCACAGAACTATCTGTTTATTTTCAGCCACAGTAATTCCCACTGGAAGACCCAAGGGAGCAAGAACAGCATGCCAGAAACTTCAGGGACATATTGTTTTCTCAAACATGTTGTATGCAGAGCATAGGAAGACCTCTGGACCTCTGGCTGGGGAGGCTGAGGTTTCTTTCAGGGACCTCTTTACCTCTCCATGGAGTACTATATGCAAAATATGAAAGCTGGAGCATATGAGTTTAACATGGCAGATTATAGCACTGATGCAGTGCTCTGGAAGGATTGAAGCATATATTCTCCAAGCAGACTCTGTAATAGCTCACAAAGTCCCTAAGCAGGTTTATGACTGCTAAGAAAACTCATGCAGTTTCTTAGCACGTTTATGGGTGCTAAGAAAACAAGAGTTGGAAACCTAGATGAGATCATAAGTGCAAGTATGAAATGAGCTAAAGATATGTTCTTATGTTCATAAATGCAGCAGAGCATCATCCAAAACATTCTTATTTTGTGTCTTGATTTTAACCTGAGGCTGTAACAGCTACTACGGGCTTGCATCATTTGTCAGAATGGTGCAATTCATATGAAAGCATTTGTATCAGTTTATCTCTGCTGACTTCACTGGCATTATGTCTTTATCTCTCCTCTCTAATGAGAGATTACTGAACTTTCATCTTCACTTCAAACACTGAAAGAAATACAGTATTTTCCTTTCTGTTCATATAAGCAGAGTCCTACCCTTTTATGGTCAAATCCAATTTTCATTGTCAACACAATATTTTTCATGTATTTCTATGAGATCTGGATCAGACTTTCATTGCATAAACTAATTTAGGCATCACCTCATAGTATATACATTGTAAATTTTCAGGAGGCTTCATGCTTTCAGGCAATTTGGAAGATGAAGCTACCATAGAACATATTTAGTAGATGGAGTAAGAGCTTCTTACTTAAAGTCCATTAAAATAATTTCATGTGGATGTAATTTGGAGCCAGGCTCCAAATTAAATCCAGGACAGACAAAGTCAGATCTCATATGACACTATGAGAGAAAAGGGGAAAAAATGAAGATAAAAAAAGTAAGTTGTAAATATTTTCAAGACTGTAATTGTTCAAGATGTAAGAAACATTAGCTGTTAATACAATCAGTGGGAAGCATTATCTGTAGTGAGCAAGTGTTATTTTCTGGATGTGCTTGTCTGAAAGAATTCTGCCTCTACATCTCTTCAGGAAATATTGGATAGCTTAGGAATCTACTAGACAACAGTAATTAATTGGAGACACTTAAAGCCAAGAAATCTCTGGTGTGAGATAAGGTTTATTCAATTTTTTAAAGAAGAACTTGGTAAGCTTTACATCTCTCTTGGGTGATGACAATTATTCATGACACTACAATTATGAAACTAAGAGCTTATAAGAATATGTGAAAATACCACTAACCTCCTGAGACCAAGCTCCTAAGTATAAATTGAAAAGTAAACCATTCTAGTGTGTAAAGAATGAGTGATTAAGCATTACTGAATATGCAGAAGTATTTTCTGATCACTGACTGCCATAAAAAGAATTACTTAAGTCTCTATAGCTCCACTGAACCCATTTAAATATAGAAACTTAAGGGTTCTGATTATGTCTTGGGGCATCATTTCTGGAAGGTTTTGGGTTTTTTTCTTTTACATGACTCATTTTCAACTTACATATCCATTTTTATAATTACAGTGATTAAAAGATAACCAGCAGAGATGAGAGCCCTTAGATTTTTGAAGCAAGCAGGATGCTATGTGGTTCATATCATTTAGTTCTCATGGTCACAGAATAGAGACATCTAACTATTAATGGCATTATATGTTGTAAAAACAGAGCTGCAATAGGCTGAAGAGTCCAGATTCCAGGACAAACAAAAAATATAGCCTGGGTTACAAAAGTTTTAGTTGGGTAGAAGCTGTTTCATACTGGTGAAGCAATATAAACTTGATGGGTCTTTCTATCAGGGAAGAGATTTCTCTCTTACTGAATTTTCTACCCAATTACTAGAACATTCTCATTCCTTAAATGCAGAGGGCTTTGATGAGGTGATGTTACAGAACAACCTCTGCATCTGGCAAAGTCAGAGCAAATTGGACTCTTCCCTGTTTCGTACACTAGAGTATAAAGTGGTCTCCTATAAAGGAAGGCAAGTGGCTTCACCCAAAGATAAACGAGCAGGGAGATAAAAATACTTTATCTCAGTGTCTGCTTCCTGTACAGATCTCTGCACTTAACTGTAGCAGGGGATATCTTTTTTAGGCAAGCTATATGGGGTATTTGAAGTAAGATAGCCTATGATAAGCTTTGTGTTTTTCTGCTTATAAGTTTGTAAGTTCATAAGCAAGTAGATACGGTATTTTTATTGTTTCTTACTACATGCACACTAACTGGGCTGGGAGACCTTGTGACTGTTATGACAGCAAAGTTTTGGAGAGGCATTTTTATTTGGAAAGACATGATAAACTCTTATCTTGTGAACTTCCTCTGGAAATTGTTTAAGAAGAATGAAGAAGAGGAAAACCAATTCAGAAAGATGTTTAATAGAAAAGCATTGCCCAGTAGGAAGTGATGAAATATAGCTGGACAAAGGAGTTTGAATTTTAATGTAAACATTTAGCTTAAGATATTTACCTAGCGACAGAGTTTTCAGAATGTTTTCACTCCAAGTATAACCAATCTGTAATGTACATAAGATCTATGTATTTGGGAAACAGAAGATCAAATTGAGAAGTGCATATCCAACAGTAAGTACAGTATGCTAGTCCTCCTGTATTTATTTTGCTTTGAGTAGTAGCTTTCAAGTAAGTAATTGGTTTTTTCTCTGAAGTAATCCAATACTTTTTTTCATCTACAAAGGTACACGTGTTTTATCTGGTTTGGAAATTCTCATACTGATCATGGAAGATTTCTGTCATTTTGACTTGTAAAACAGCAAAGTCATAGATCAGCAGCAGTACTTACAACCTGAAATTGCTATGGGCAGACATATGCAATGATTTAATTCTATTCAATAACTGAAAATGCAATGAATGGCAAAGAATCAGTGGTTTGAAGGATGAGATTTTATTACTTTCATCTATAAAGTTGTCAGTTCCAACTCAGGTTGGTGTGGGCTAAAAATGTACCATTTGTGCTGGCCAGCTAGGAGTGTGATTTCTGTTCTATTCCAAAGGGACAAGTATTTCCACTCCTGAGTGTTTCAGTAAAAAGGACAAGGACTGAAGAGATTTGAAGACTTGAACTGATCCTTTCTCTCCAGGGACCTTCAATCAGCTTCTTATGTCAAGGTTATGGCTGACAGAACTCTCTTGGTAAGTACTGCTGGGTTCTACCTGGGCTGCCTCTCTCCTGGGGTTAGAGAAATGACAATGTGAATGGTAGCCAATCTGCTGCCTGTGAAAGAATAAAGTGCAGTGGAGACAGTGTTTGTGGAGATTGTGTTTTGAAGGAGTCTGTCGTAGGAGGTTATTTAAGAAAACAAAGCATAAATCATAACACCTACTTGCATAGTAAGAAAGAAATGCACTCAGTCATGCTATGAAGGGTAAACAAAGCAAGGAGGTGAAAATAGTAGGAGTGTGTCTGAATAATGAGAGGTTTGGGTATACAGACAAACCAGACTATCCAGGAGCAATGAAAAGAGCAGACTTATTTTCTCTTGCCATCTCCCACATGCAGGTAGTGCAAATAATAAAGGGAAAAGTGAAATGCAAACTGTGCTGCTGGATCTGTGCTTCAGTTTTATTCTTGTTGATGTTTTTAAGGAAGGGAATATCTTGCACCTGCTTGGATGGCTCAGCTAAAGTTTCTACAGCAGGTTTTAAACTGCCCTTCCTAACAAACAATGTCACTCAGTAAATGGAGGTGAGCAAGATACAGGAGTATTAAAAGCAAAATATCAGAGCTAAACAGCAGTATAATTACCTGAATTAAAAGTGATTTCTAGGTAGTCATTGCATGAGTAATAAAGCAGAATGTAAGTGTCACTATACTAGCTCTGACATGCAAACATCCACCCCACCTTCTCCTGAATTTCAATCTGCTTCAGATGCCTGGCTAGCCAAGGTTTTGCTGTGCAGACTTACATGTGGTTTAAGCATGTAGAAGTGATGCCCAGCACAACTGCCTGTGACTGTGATATCAGCATATGATCTTCTGTATCTAGGGAAAATTAAATCATTTAAAAAACCACCCACAACTCCTAAAACCTACATACAAATTGAAAAAGAAAGGAACACCATAAGCAAGTTGCTGAGAGAGAAAACAAGACACATCACCCCTCCCCTCTGCCTTTATCCAAGGCTTCTTTCACCTTTGTTCTGTGCTCTAGCTCTGGCATATCTAGGCCAACATTTACTAATTACCAGGAAATAGAAACCAGTTGCTGAATAGTGTTAAAGGAATAGTCTCACATTTAAAACCTATGTTGATTAGCATGCTCCAGAAAAAAGGCTTACTCAGAAGAACTTGAAGAACAGAATCAAAAATTGCATTACTAGATAATTGGATGCACTAAGCTGGGTGCATTATATAATAGCTTTTACTAATCCAGCTGTGTTTTACCTCTTTACCCATCCCTCCAAGCACAAGGCACAGTAATTGTTGCCACACCTTAGAAACTTTCCACCAAAAGGTGTGGTCTATTGTTGCTAGAATTACATCAAATCTTGAACTTGCATCCACAGAGGAAGCAGTTAGAGCCTGCCAGTAACTACAGCAGGGTGAAGGAGGAAATTTGGAAGAGGAAAGTGGAAGAAAAACTGCTGAAGGCTTACCATAAGTCCCTTTCCCCCCCCTTTTTCACAGATTCATTTGGGTTAGAAAAGACTCCTAAGGCCATTTTCAGGTTACTAAAAGAGGTTTGCATAAAGGTTTGTTTGGAGAACTGGAAATAGGTGAGGAGAAGGGTGCTGACATACCATCAGCTCATTGCAGTATGCAGAATATGTGTCTAACAGGAAGATTTACTAAATGCTTCAGGCAAAATCAGAAAGGACAGGAAGGTGTTTGGGAGCCAGCATAGCTCATGTGACTGGCACTGGTATGCAGTCTGCTGAGAGCTGGTCACCGGGTTAAATTCTGGCCAGGCAGAGTTAGACGTTACTGCCCTAAGAAAGCTGGCAACTGATTTGGGCATGATATTATTAGGTGGACTCTTGATAAGTTAAGACATATATGCAACTTCCATTTCACTGCTCTAGCTGACTGCTTCAGCCCAATTACATCAATCAGCATTGTTTGGTTCACATCTGTTTTCTGAAGTGTTTGCCAAATTAGGAAATGTCAGAGTGTATTATGAAGAAGTTGTTTTCCCAAAGCAACTTTAAAAAATATTTAGCATGAGAAGTACTAGGGGTATGTTCAGATTTTCTAAAGGGGAAAAAATATCACCAAGTAGTCTGCAGACATTATTGTAGTGCTACTTTTATCAGCAGATTTGCAATAAATCCATGGGCTTATATATAGAAACAGAACTGTGTTAGCACTTTGTGAGAAAAAGGCTATTTTAGTCTGTTCATCTACTAAGGAGATAAAGCAGACTGTTATGTCAGCTTTGACAGCAACTCTGAGTTTTCCTGGATATGTCTAAGAAAAGGGTTTTATAACCATCACCATATGGAGGTATAACATGTGATGCAGCCTAAAGCTATTTCCTTTGAAAGCAGAGCTTTATTCTTGTAATAAAGCCATGGATGTAAAAGCCTGTTGTTAACTTGGCAAGACAAAGTTTCTGACATGGTTAAGTTACAGCACATTTCACCAGAATAAATTTGCAATTCCCAAATAGTACCTGCAGTGGAATATAGAAAAACTATTCATTTTAATTTACCTGTGTTTTTTTTTTTTGGCCAGGGACCTCTAAAAAGAGCTTTAGATAACTCCCCTTAGCCCAGAGCCGTGTGGGACTTACCAACCTGAACAAACATTGAGGTTGTGAGACTATATCAAGCCTTAGTGGGATGAGAAAGGACAGAGGTCTGGGCTAGTCTTAAAATCAAACAATATTTATTGGGTCCACTTGATATTTTTGAACAGAAGAGTATGGTGTGCTGCGCTGCCCTGGAGCTCCAGGCACAGGGTTTTTTCAGACAGGTTATGATACAGAGTGCAGAGTTTATGTTTACTTTATGCTAGCATCCATTAAATCAGTCTGTAAAGATCAGGTTGGTGATTTTAATGGAGAAGACCTCTGCTGTCTCTTATCTTCTCCCAAACTTTCTCCTGTGAGGGACTGTTGACAGGAAAAGTCTTTAACTCTCATCAGTGTAGAAATAGCTCCATTGCTGCTTTTTGCTTTATCTTTGTCCGCCCTGAAGGGAAGAAAACTGCTCTGTGAAGTCTTTTCTTCTGCTTTCTGCCAGAGGCTACTTGAGTGGGGAGGATGCAGCATGAGGGAATATTTTGTGTGTGTGTGCTTTTGTCTATACAACCCTGCACGTGTGCTCTTTTGTCCCCTTTCTTACCTCTCACTGCAGAAGATGAGGCAAAGTGTAGAGCAATATGCACCCACTAGGACTGGTGAACTCTCTCTCTATTTTAACTGGTGTGCAGAAGGGAAAATATTCATAAAGGCAAACACTAAACCAGACTGTTGGAAAATACAGTAATCATTACAGGTTACAACAAGACCAAGAATCTTAGTTACTACATGTTCTAGCCAGTTCTCTATGTTTGGTTAAATTAATACATATTTATAATTACTTTGAATAAAAGACCATAACCATGGTGGCATTTACATGTCAGGGCTTAAATTCAGGGCAGAATGAGAGTAAAAGAATTGTTGGCTCTCTTTATTCACCAGAAGTTTCTGTATTATTAATTGTGGGACACAGGTTTATACATGATATTGTCCTGAGTAATAGCAGAGGCAATCATTGACATCATGCAAAATAATACTGCAGTGTTAAAGAGTAGACTTTTTAATTAATGGTCTTTAGGTGATAAGAATCATGGACATAACTTTGAAAACATTTGCAAGTAAATGTGCTGTACATAACCAAAGTAAATCTACTAAACCTCTGGAGCACAGCAGAGAGAAACAAGTGTTAGGAATGCAATCTAAGGACATGGGGAGTTATCATAGAAGGCTAATCCTCCTAAAGGGGGATGCTATTTCCATCACTGAATCATAACATTTAAATAATAAATTTTCACCATTTCAAATCATAAAATTTCACTATTTCAAATCATAAATGTTAGGTCACTGTACCTCAGTCAGTAAGTTAACACCATTATATCAGACAAAGCTGCTGCCACAAAGCCTCAAGCTATTTGGTCCAGGCTTTCTGCAGCACTGGATGGAATAACTTTGGTCGAGCAGCACTTCTTGTTATTATTTGCCATGTGATTATTTGTTGCTGTTCAGTTTTTATTTATGGGCTTATGGTACTTAATGGACACAGGAGGAATTCAGTGGCAGGAGGTACAGTGAATATCTGCATAAGCATATTCACATGAACAAAGCAGATTGGCAGCAATTGACATTATGGGTGATTACACTTGAGGTGCTATGTAACTAATACCTGTGTTAAGAACTGGAAATGCTTTTTATTATAGATTAGGAAGAACTGTCCCTACTGTTGACATTGAGCAGCCATCTCCATCAGTCACTTTGCTGTGTCTTCATGATGGCTGTGCCGGGCACTTCCCTCCCAGGAACTGCCATGACAGTACTGGAACAGCACATCATTTGCATGGAAATGTGGAAGGAGGACATCGCTAATTAAAACTCAGCCAACAGGGCAGCCTGAAGCACGTCTGCTTCCCTTTAAAACTCACATTTGCATAGGGGCTTGTGTCTTCATCTGAGCAAAATGCTGGTGTTTTTAAACTTACCCAGAGTGTGAAACCTTCGCCTGGCTGCCTCGATGCCAGGGACGTGTTTCCCTTCTTTGGAGGAGCTTTTTCTCCACCGTGCAATGCTGGGGTAGAGCCTCACGGCCCCTGGCCCGGTGGCCAGCCCTGCTGAGGGGAGGAAGCAATGCCGGCTGCCCTCATGGCACAGGGGGAGGGATTTTTACTTCACAAAGGGATTTTTCCTCCTCAGACTGGGAGATTTGTGTGAGAAAGGGCACCTGCAAAGTATCATTTGAAAACATAAGGTCTCTTCTTCACCTTCCCGTAGGCTGCAGTCACTGGTTGCTCCCCACAGGGCACCAAACAGCCTTTCATCAAAAGTTGTTCCTTTTCTGGCTTAGGATATTTTTTTCCTCATCCTTTTTTAGCCCCCTTTAGAGTCTGCACAATGACAAAGCTTCTTCCTCCCCCAGCACTAGTTGCATGATGCACCTCTCCTTTTTGCCCAGAGCAGCTTCCCCACAGCCCATGTGGCTGCCGTTTTGTCTTCAGGGAACAGCCTGGCAGCATCCATTTTGGCTGCTCAGGAGCTGGGGCAGACACAGACGCCTGAGGGAAGAAGATAGGCATTGGAGGGAAAGCTGTATGCCCAAGTGGCCAAAGCAAGGCAAATCTGGGGCAAATCTGAGTGTATTTGGCAATGGATGAAAAAAAGTGAAGCTACAGAGGGCCTTGAGGCTGGAGTTAGCTTTAACTGCTGCATGGGGGCTGTTGTGCTGAGGAGCATGCCAGAGCTGGGGTTTCTGGCAGACCCACATCCACCAAGAGCCTGTCATTAAATTTTGGGTAAATTCATCATCATCATGAGGCTTTTTTTTTGGGGGGGTGCTCATGCAGCTTGAGCCAAACCATGTTTCTTGCTGCAGGTGTGTGAGAAGAGGCAGTGCTGCAATGCCTCCGTTACAGGGAGGGGATGAAAATTGAAGGGCAGAGAAAAACCCAATTTTCCTTTTTAATTTTGCAATTTATATTTTCAACTTTTAGGAAAAAGGGATCCATAACATGAGATGAAGAGTGGTGCCGGTCACTCATGCAGCTGTGTGTCTCATGCAGACATTTCACTTAGACTGGGCCTACTTCAGCAATGAAAACCTGGCACACAGTTGTGCTTTGCTGAGCCAGGCCCTTGCAAATCCTGCCTCAGCTTCTTGTTGCTAACAAAAGGCCCTTGAAGCCAAAAAACAAAACAGGATGGCAAATTCCTGACTTTAAGCAAGGTTTCTATTATGTGAGGGAGGAAAAAGGGGCTTCAGAATTAAAAATAGTCAATCTTAACAGTTCCAGCCAGATCCAATGCCTGCCAAAATTGATCTCAGCCTAACCCCAGTTCAGTGAGGATCTTTACATCATATGATATTATTTGGGATAGAGCAGCAGAAGGAAAAAAGTCATTCACAGACTCACAGAATCCCAGCATGGTGGGGATTGTAAGGGACCTCTGGGGATCATGTAGTCCAATCTGCTGCTAAAGCAGTGTTACCCAGAGTAGGTTGTCCAGGATCACCTTCAGGTGGCTTTGGAATCTCACCAGACAAGAAGACTCCACAACTTCTCTCAGCAGTCTGGGCCAGGGCTCTGGCACCTTCACAGCAAAACCAAGTTTCTCCTCCTGTTCAGGTGGAATCTCCTGGGTTCCAGTTTGTGCCCATTGGCCCTTGTCCTGTCACTGGGCACCACTGAGAAGAGTCTGGCCCCCATCCTCTTTCCCTCTCACCCCTTAGCTATTGCTAAGCATTGAGAATACCCCCTCTCTGTCTGCTCTTCTCCAGGCTAAACAGCCCCGTGGCTCTCATCCTTTCTTTCTCCCTGAGATGCTCCAGTCCTCTCATCATCTTTGTAGCTTCTACTGTTCTCTCTCCAGTAGTTCTAGTACTCCTGTTCAAAAGTATGCTTAAAACTACCTGTGCTATATAAATTCAATTCGTAATTTACAGAGATGGGTTGAAAAGTTGTGGTTTTGTCTTCTTTGTGTAAGGAATGAGAGGCCAGAGCTTAGGGGTTGCAGGAGGGAAGAAAAGTGGTCCAGTTAAAGTAAGGAGTGCAAGAAAGAGGGAATGCACAACGTGTATAAGCATGTGAAGGCATCAGAGAGGACTTTGAAAGTCATATACATACAGAAATATAAATATAACCTAAACCCTAGTACTGGAAGCTGGTCATACCAGCTTCAATCTTACTAAAGTTTCCATTATACCAACAAGTTTTCACCTGCTTCATTTTTGGGCAGAAGTCCTGCATGACCTGTTGCTGCCTGAAGATTGGTGGGCAAAAATTCCTTTGCCTCTTCTTCAAAGCACTACAGGAAAGTAAAAACACTTGGGTTTTTTCCTCACAAAAATGCTGATGCAAAAAGTTAAAAACACAACTGTCAGAAAAGGTAAAAATAGAAATGTGAATGACTCTTTCAGGACACCAGCCATAACTAGAGTGCCTGCCAGATGATACCTCTGGTTTCTGGAAGCCCCCAGTAGTCTTGCCTTCCCTAGGGGACAGTGGGCAGCAAAAAGTAGGAGCTTGTCAGTTATTAAGTTGGCTTCTAAGCCACATGGTGAAAAGGTCAGTGTAAAGTGGGCATGTGCTTTATAACTAGTTTCCAGAGATTAGTGATATGCTAATGACGCAGACTCCAAGGGTTGTCCTTAAGGCACACGGAGGGCACACAGGTATACTGCATTCATAATCTCAGCACTACTACAGGAAATGTGGACTCTAGAAGGAAAGAAAGCAGAGTTAATGCTGTTAGAATAAAAGAGATTTTAGTTTTGAAAGTTAAAAAAAGGGAGTAGATTGGGAGAAAACTTTTAAACATTGGGCAGTGTGAAATAGACTGAGGAAACTAAAAAGCAAGAAACCTAATTTGATATGTGTATTGGCTTCTGCTTCACATATCATCACTTAAATTACTGAATTTTCCTATGATAGGAGATGCTCCTTCCCACTCATTTATATCTACCATATGAAGGTACCTGGATAGATTATCCAGGCACTGCCTGCTGGATACCTGTAACCTCACTGCTGAAATGAGCACAGCGTTGCATTGTTCTCTGCCAGCTCCACACCATCAGCATTCTCCTCCCTCCCTTTCCAAAAGGCATGGTGGGGACAGAGAGGAAAGAAATCCCAAAGGATTAGATCAGTGTCAGAGCATTAACACTTAGTTGATGACAACTGTAAGGATTAATTCAAGCTGGTTAAATCCTTCTTAGCTAGATTAGGAACCAGCAAACCATCTGGTGGAAAGAGCAGTGTGACAGGGCTAACAGGAAATGCTGTCTGGGTAGTCAGAGGAAAAATAAACCTTTCTGCAGACTTCTGGGAACTTCCATATTTCCTAAATGTCTGGGCACAGCAAGTGACAGTTTTGATCACAACCAGTTCAAACTATTAATTTAAATAAAATAGTTTGGCAAAACACTGTATTTGCAGCTCAGAAAGGAGCTCAGATTTTAAGCTTTTAAATTTGCTATAATGATGCACAGCACTTGCCTAAAAAGACTACATAAAAAATCATGCATTCTGTGAAAAAATGCTATCCCACACCATCTTATTTTCCTACTAACATGCCTTCTGTTGCCAGACTATAATTCAATTTCTTCATTGCAGAATGATCTTTACAGGTAGATCTCTCTTTTCCACTGCTGTTTTCAGCAGCAGTTTCCTACCTCCCTTCTTTGAGAGGGGTGCTATTATCTCCATACACACTTTACAGTGGAATCACTGAAACCTGTGTCATCACAAAGACAGAATATAAGTGACCCAAATTTACAGATAAGGTTAGTATCACAACTCTTGGGGCTAGTAGGGATGGGCTGGCCTACAAAGATAAGGTGATCAGCCTTGTAACCTGCTTTAAGGTTACCTCTCCAGGAATTAAGAGCGTTTGTCTCTGGAGAAGATCAGACAATGTAAATTGGATTTGCAGTGAAGTGTCTCCTCTGTGATGTCACTTGCTGATGTTTATACTAGAAATGAGGTCTTTCTTGTGATGGAGTTAATCTTGATTTGCTTGTTTTACTCTCCTTATAAGTAAAGGAATCTGCTGAAACCTCGTAAGAATTCAATTTACAGCCTCTCTTCTGTAACATGGATATTGCTACCACTGACTTGTGTATAATGGCAGTTGACTCACTGTGAATGATTGATTGGTGGTGGCAGCATGTGTGGCCTCACAGGAAAGAAATTTCCAAAAGGCATTCAGTAAATGTGTTTTTCATTCACTTTGATCTGTTGGTGTGGACCTGGGGGTGTTGGTCAACAGGGGCTGAAGATGAGCCAGCAGTGTGCCCAGGTGGCCAAAAAGGCCAGTAGCATCCTGGCTTGGGTCAACAATAGTGTGGCCAGTAGGACTAGGGCAGGGATTGTCCTCCTATGCTCCACACTGGTGAGGCCACACCTTCAATACTGGGTTCAGTTTTGGGCCTCTCACTGCAAGAAGGACATTGAGGTGCTGGAGTGTGTTCAGAAAAGAACAATGAAAGTGGTGAAAGGTCTAGAGCACAAGTCTTGTGAGGAGTAGCTGAGAGAACTGGAGTTGTTTAGCCTGGAGAAGAGGAGGCTCAGAGGAGACCTTCTTGCTGTCTACAACTCCCTGAAAGGTGGTTGGAGCGAGGTGGGGGCTTGTCTCATCTCCCAGAGATAACAAGTGATAGGATTAGAGGAAGTGGCCCAAAGTTGTGCCGAGGGAGATTTAGTTTGGACTTTAAGAGAAATGTCTTCCTCAAAAGAGTTGTCAATCCCTGGAAGAGGCTGCCCAGAGCAGTGGTGGAGTCACCATCCCTGGAGGAATTGGAAAGATGTGTAGATATGATGCTGAAGGACATGGTTTAGTGGTGACTTGGCAGTGTTAAGTTAATGGAGAGATTTGATTGTCTTGGAAGTCCTTTCCAAGGACAATGATTCTTTAAGTGTATAAAATGGCTTTGCAAACACAAGGACTGAACAAAGTGTTTGATTTCCTGATAGAAAAATGCTGAAGCATTGGTTCACATTCCACTTTGCAATGTGGAAATGCTTGGTGTGAAAATGGCAGAGTAAATCTGAAAAGGAGAGTCCTAAGATCTATAAGGCTTGTCCAGAACTTGAAACACATCTGCTCTGTGGATTACTAGAGACAAAAAAGGTCAACATGCTTTGAAACAAAGTTGCTACAAAGAAGAACCAGGTTTTCTTTAAAAACACTGGCATGGACAGAGTCCTGTTCCTGAGCTCAGTCTTGCCATCTGAATGCTGCTGGCTTTGAAAAAGATTTTTTCAGAATACAAGGTTTCATCCCAGACAATGTTTCAGCATTGCTCAAAAGTTTAATGGATTTTTAAAGTGTTGTCTCTCAGTGGAGCCTAAAATAAAGATAAATTGGGAATTCTTGGCTCCAGATTTGAAATAAGAGGATGAAAAGAATAAAAATATTAGCAAAGATAAAAGAGTTTGTTTGCCAGTGTCAAGTCTTACTGCTGCTACTGAGGGCTTTTACAAACCCTGGCAGTATCAAGCAGGAAGCATCTGTGTGTGCTTATCAGTTTTTTAACAACACAAACCCACACATTCTGGCCTTTGCCTTATCAAAGACAGGGAGTAAGGTGTCTCTTAACAACATCTGTCTGTCAGAATATTGGACATCCCCCCAAATATGGAGTGACTTGGTTTGTGTCTTTTAGATCACTTTGTGGGCAGCTTGTCTCATAACATTAAAACTGTGAAAGGTTGAAGCTGTCAATCCCCCTTGAGCTTTGATCTTAATGATAATCCATCAGCCTGGTCAGCTGTTGTCACCAAACAGCTGTGCCCTCAGCATGATGAATAAATAACAGGAATGAGTTGTCATGGCAAACTCACAGGAGTCCTGAAGGAAAAAACCAAAATTATCCTGAAAAACTGAGTCATGAGATTGCATCTTCACAAAACATCTGGATAACTCATAAACTGTACAGCAAGTTTCCCAATGCTATCCATAATTATTTACCAATTGCCAACTGTTAATTGTTAGCTACCACTAAGCATGGTGGTTCAGCATATCAGCTCAAGATAGAACAGTAACTGCTATATAGTTTTTTGGGTAAAATATATTAAATTATTAATTTATTTCTTTATTTTTCCATTCTGATTTTAGGCATCATGAGATCAGACAAGCTGATTCACACCAAGGTGTTTTGTGGCCCACTACTTTGACTCAATATTGGACAGAAGTGAATAGATGACAAGAAAAAAGTAAAATTAGGGTGAGTATATGTCACCCTTCCCTTTCCCTCTCTTTCTCTTCCCTTTCTCCATGTGGTGTCTCATCCCCCAGCCATTTCCAGGCAAGGCTGACAGGATTTTGTTATCCTAACTGCAGCTCTTTCCTGAACATTTTTCCAGTTGCATTGTGATCTCATGTAAGCTTTTTGCTTATTAGAAATGGAAAAGGCAACAAATGGAAAGGGCAACAGAGGTACAGAAGAATGCCCATGTGAGGTTTGACTGAGGAGAAATAAGCTGAAACACGAAGGGAGACAGTTACACAGCTTGCAGTAGACCTGTACAACTCTTCATCAGATGGTTCTGTAGATGCACCAAATTTACAGTTGTTTAAAAGATGTTTGAACAAGTGCTTTGGAAAGAACCAACACCCTTGGTTTGTTCTGAACATGACTGCACTAGCTACACTTTCTCTTCCAGTGTACAAACCAGTGCATGAGATGAGTGGTTGATTCTTATTCATCTCCTCCAGGCTGTTCAGGAGTATATAAACATCTAAAATATCTTCATTAAATGAAGTCTTTTCCTCATTTTCCTTCATTTAATTGTTCTCATTGCTTTCTTATGAACCTTCTGTGTTTTTAATATCTTATATTTGACCAAAGCTTCACAGAGGACTGGATATGAAAGAACCATTGGTGCACTTCATGGCATAATGTTATTTTCTGTGTCATACTCTGTTGGTTTCATAATAACTCCAGAGACTTGGCTATCCTTTTTGACAGCTGCTAACCACTGAGTTAATGATTTTATAGAATCACAGAATCATTAAGGTTGAAAAAGACCTCTAAGATCACTGAGTCCAACTGTTAACCTAACACTTCTAAGTCACCACTAAACCATGTCCCACCATGTCCCTCAGCACCACATCTACATGTTTTCTGAACACTTCCAGGGATGGTGATTCCATCACTTTGCTGGGCAGCCTGTGCCAATGCTTAACCACTCTTTCAGTGAAGAAAATTTTCCTAATATCCAATCTAAACCTCCCCTGGCACAACTCGAAGTCATTTCCTCTCATCCTGTCACTGCCTTCATCTAAACCCTAGTTCTTGCTATGTCTATTTCCTGTTCAAAATGTTGATTTAATAATTCCAGTACTAATGAATAGTATTTTTCATTACAGCTATTTACAAGATCAGACTTGTATATGAAGCTGAATTTAATTAGCTTTAATAATCTGAGTGGTTTCAATCTGCATCTTTAGGCATCTTAGTATCTTTTTTTACATTTGGACCAAAAAGAGTGTTAAACATCTTGTGGCAGTTTGAGGTCACCATAATCATCGTTGTGTGACACAGAATGTGTGAAACAGCTATGCCATCTGCAATTACATATGATTTGTAATGGATAATTAATGAGATACCTTCAGGTTATTGAAAAGATGCTGATAGGTTTATGGTTAATCATAGAAATCTGAAAAGTATTAGTGTCTCTTTTTTGTCATTCTGTCACTTCAGGATTGACCACAACTTCCTTTTCCTTCAGTCTAACTCCTAAGGCCTAGGTCTCTTTTTCCATTGCAAAAACTTGTTTAGTAGTCTCAGAGAAGAAGCTTTTGCCTTTGGTGAGTCCTTAAGTCAGAAGAGCAGTTCAGTTTTCAGTGTTTGAAGTATGCATTTCAAGAATGAAGCGTATCAATGCAAACAATCCAGATATGAGTGATGGGAGTTATCAGGGGTATGGAAAATCAGGTGTGAGGCAGTAGGAAACTGTGAGGATTGTGTTGCTTTAGGAAAAGGAGGCTAAAGAAGAACATAAATTTTCAAGGACTAAAGAGCTGCTATAAAGGCAAAGGGACTGCTCTATTTTCCATGTCCATGACATTATAATATATAACATCATAAAAGATGAGTTTGCAGCAGATCTTTTGGGAGACTGCCATGTCTCCACCACAGAGGTCTTGAAACAAAGGTCTGTTATTCCTGTTATGAGGCCAGTCAGCAGCTGAAGAGCAAGGAATGTAGCTACAACCTCAGCAGCACCTGGGAGTCAAGAATACCTGCCTCTCCCAGAAACAGACCTAAGTAAGACCTTGTTGATCCTTTCATCCAGCAGGAATGTGTGTGATACCTCAGTCCTTGACACTGCTGATCTATCATATCTTGCTTATATGAAAGGCAAGAGATGAGCTAACTCTGAGGAGCTTCTTCAGCTTGAAGAGCTAGGTGCCCATTCGTAGTGTCTGAAGGAACTCAGTGGAAATTAGGGCTCCAGGACTGCTGCTGCTGCTCCAGGTGAAGCTCTTGCTGTAGAAGAGGTCTGGTATGCTTTTCTGGGTGTGAAAGGGACCATTTGAAAATGTATTTGATATTATGGCATGCTTCTGCAGACTTGCAATATCAAATGCTAGGTGAAGTTGATCGTGTTTTGAGTATGAAGGTGTTCCTTCTTAGGTTCTTCCCAGCCCTACCTATAGTGGGCAAAAGTAGTCAAATGACAATTTACAAAGACATCTTAGAGAGAAAAAAACAATGACATATCTGGGCTTACTCTCTGGTAAGAACATCACTGTTTTTGGCAGGGTTTTTCATGTTATTCTTTGCATTATAATTCCTTTATTTCAAATGGACTTTATCCCTTGACTTTTTATTCTAGATGTGACTTACAGGTTGTTCTACAGATCCTGTCATTATTTGTTCTTGATCAGCTTGATACTGTTACACTCAGTAGCAAAATTTCTTGAGAGGTTGGAAAAAAATTGAGGGCAAGCCAGCTCAAATTAATTTCACTGTCTGGAGCACAGTGTTCTTAAGGATGTAAATAATCTAATGCTTAGAAGATCTTTGATATCTTCAGTTTGTCAGCCTCTTTTGAAACATGCTCATGAGCAAGTTCTCAAGAATTTAATACAAATGATACAATTGCAACTTCTGTGATAGTCAAAGCAGTTAAAGAGTTTAATGGAAAGTGATGTGCTTTTTTTGAATCCATTTAATTGTCTCACAGATACACACTAGAAAACATATGGCAGTAAGTATCACTTCCTGTTAGGCTGCAATAATGCACATGTTAATTTGATGTCTTGCTGCAATGACTGTGAAAATACATGTGTAAATCTTAAGACAACCTTCTCTGAAATGCATACTGAAAAAAAAAAAATGACAATACTGTAAGAATCTAGGCCACAAGGTTCTTCCATGATCTGTCTCTTACATTGTTCAGATGAGATCTTTCCTAAATTTGTGCAGGTAGTGTAACAAGGAAGAGTAAGTAGAAGCAAAATGACAATATACAGCCTAATTGCAAACTACATTACTTGTGAGGAACCTGATTTTTTTTGATACTTATTTTCAGGACTATGTTATTTTGATTTTTTGGTGTGTTCATTTTTACATCTTTGCTTGAGAGCAGAAAGGTAACAACTTTTTGGAGTTGTAGAGTTGGGTTGTAATTATTTCCAGCATTTGTAGCCACAGGCACTCAACAAAATTTTTTGGGGTTACAGAATAGAAGGAAATGAAAGGAAAATTATTCAGTAGCTTCTGTTTTGATGTTCTCTGTTGACCAGTGTACCTGCCTGAGTTATATGCTGAATGCCAGCATGGGATTGCCACAGGGCATAGGATTAGAGGTCCTTTCTTGAGTAGCCTTTTTTTCATACCAGAAACAGACCTAAAGGAAACTAAAAAAAACCTCTGAAGTTGACAGGCAAGAATTTTGAAACAGGTGTGGAAATGGCAGGGTGAATTATTACAAACAGAGAATGCCACAGCTTGATAGAAGGTATCCTGATTTCATACAGGCACAATCCTTACCCAGCCATGGGCTGTAGGCTATTAGTAGTTAGAAGTCAGCCAGGGCAGCTGACCTGAGTTAGCTATAGGTCTATCCCAGACCATAGATGTCATGCTCAGTGTAAAAGGGAAGTTTGCCAGGGGTGGGGTTTTTTGTGCTCCTGCTTGTCTTCTTCCTCTTTCTTTTCCTCATCCCTGGAGCGGCTTGCTTGTCATTCTGCTCCTGAGGTCTGCTTTCTTGCTCAGTGTGACTGCTGTGCCTTCTCTGGGCTGGGTATAACTTTATACACTTCATATTGGCATGGCTATTAGTTTTATTGTTTCATGATGTCTGTCTTCATTTCAGCCCATGGGTGTCCTCTCTGTTTCCCAATCCCCCTGCTGGAAGGGGGGTTAGGAGAGGCTGTCAGGTGGTAGAGGAACTGCTGTAGTCCAGCCCTAGATATGGGCTAAGTGTAAGCAGGAGGTTATAACGCTGGTCTTGTGACTAACAGCAAATGCAAGCAAAGCAGTGACAGACACTTGTCTGTGATAAGGTAAGGAAGTCTCCAAAAAATACAGATTAAGTTCCTAAGAAGGGGTCAGTGCACAGTTGTTTGAAGCATGTGGTGAAGATATTTTGACTTTAGCAACATACTGGCTCAGTGAGGAGGTGCCATAAGGTAAACCTAATCTGAGAGGACATCCTGCAGTGGCAAAAGCTGTGAGCAACGATGGCAGCTGGAGAAGAGGGAGTTGCAAGGTGGAGGAGTGGTCCTTCTCTTGAGGACTTTGGCAAGATGGAAGTTGTGGGGGAATTTGTCTCAAATCCTGAAAGGTTCAGCAACATGGAAAGAGAAGCCATGCTGGTGGGTCAGATGTGATCCTGGGGTATGAATGCTGAGGGACTTTTTGCCCTACAGCTACTGGCTGAAACAAAAAGAGGGGATCTAGCAAGCAGAGTCTCCTGCTTGTTATGTTGGCTGCTTGAGCTTGCTCTTGTCAGTACAGATGAGGAATTGGCTGGTTTTGGTTTGTTGAAAAGTTGTTTGGCAATCTTGTCAGCACTGCAGGCAGGAAAGCTTCCTAATTTCATCATCTGTTTCTGAATATTCATCATCTGTTTCTGAATATTTTTGGTTTCTTTAGGTGAAAGAGCTGTGTCTTCTGGTGTTAAATGATCACAAATATCAAATACTGCATTCTTCTCTACCTTCCCATTTTTGGTTTTGGAGGTCTTACCCTTCTTCCTGTACAAGAATCAGCACTAGTGATTCAGTAGCAGTAATTATGTAGTCTAGTGACTGGAGACAAGAAAAAAAAAACCTAGAAATTTGGTGAATTTTCATGTTGCTGCTGGCCTAAGCTTGGTGAAGCTGTCAGTTGAGGGCATAGGTAAAATGGTTTGCAGAGGATGGGACTGAACCTTGACTTGTCTGTGTTGCCTCAGGGTGAGTAAACTTTAGTTCTTATTGCTGCATTTGTTTTTGACATTTGTAATTTATGATAAGTAATTCTTCTTACCCCTGACAGGGTTATTCTGTGTGTTATGTGCATGTGCAGCAGTCTGAAAAGCTGAAACATTGCTTACTTGTTATACACAAGTGATATTCTACTATCTGGGCATGACATTGATTTGAATTCCTGATTCTGAACTTGTGCTTTGGGTAAGTAATTTCCAGTACTCCAGCAGTCAATAGCTCTGAAGACCTATTAGCAGAGTGATTTTTATTACAGTATCAGAATTGGGCTCCAGGATTGTTTTCTAGATGATGTGCTTCTGTATTTGGTTTCCAACTAATCATTACTGTAATTTCTTGAAGATGCTAATATTGCCAAGAAACTGGTGCTTTTTGCTGAAATATCTGAGGATTAAGGAAATAGAATGTGCCAGCTTTTGTTTAAAGCAAAGTTCTGACAGTGACTGCAGACACAGTAACTACAAAACAGGGTATGCTGGCCTGTTACACACACCTCAGGCCAGTGGAAGGCTTAAACAGTCTGAAGAATAACAGAATAAGAAGTTGGATTGCAGCATGAAGACAACTTCATTTCTCAGCAGTAAGATGATGTTTTGATCTTTTTAACCAACAGCCTTGCAGGAGGGAAAATATTTGTGTAGCTTTTTTCTTTCTTTCTAAGTTTGTTACAGGGTGGTTAAATAGTTAAATACCATGTTTGGTTTCTACAGTCATGTGGCTAAAATCACTCAATGTTTGGTGTAAAACTGTGCTTCAAAGTAGTGGTAGCAGTCTTTGCAAGGTTGGAAAAAAGTCTCTTTTAATATAGGCATTAGAAATGCTTCATTCCAGGCTGTTTCTTTAGGACAGAGGGCTGTAGTACACCTGAAGTAACATATCTTAAGCTTTGTGCTTGAAGTGAGACGTGGCCAGTGCTGTAAGGCTTGTGAATAGATGACTGTATCTATAGAATGGGTGTCAGAGGAAATGTACCTCCCACCAAGAGGGCAGAATCACTGGGAAAAGTGAAGAGAGTTATGAAAATAATGCCTTAAAAAAGGGGCAATATTCAGCTTTCCCAAAGAACTTCCAGGAAAGGTGCAAAGTGCAGCTCTTTCCAGACACAGAACAGAAAATTCCTTCTTGTCTGACACCTTTCCTGTCCCTAACAAATGAAGTCAGCATATAGCCCAGTCCACAGAAACCAAGAGTAATTTATAGTATTAAGTTCATAGTCATTGTAGTTTAATTTTCTGCCTAGATTAAACACTGTTGCTCTCTAGAAGAGCAAACCCTAGCCTTTGTGTGTCCCCTGCCTACAGCAGCTGCCTGGTGGGCATCTCTTCCATATTTACATTTGGTGTCAGCTGGTTTGCATGCATGATTCATCAAATAAATTATATGGCAACTGATGTGTTCCTGCTCATTTGCTTACTAGCAGGGGACAGTGCATAGTTCTGTTGTATGTAACCCTTTCAGTGCCTGTTTTCCAACACCTCACCTCCTTCCAGCAGCATGCTGGCTACAGCTACTCAGTTGTCCCCTTAGTCTGTAATGTAGCAGTAGTGACTCTTCCAAACTCCACTTGCTGTCCTGCATCTGAACACTTCTACAAAATATCTTTTACAGAAACTATCTAGAACAGTAAATATCATTGCCACTTCTGCTTTTGGCTCTTCATGAACACCTAGCCATACAGAATTATAGAATAGTTTGGGTTGGAAGGGTCCTTAAAGATCACCTAGTTCCACCCCCCTTGCCATGGGGAGGGATACCTTCCACTAGAGCAGGTTGCTCAAGGCCTCATCCAGCCTGGCCTTGAACACTGCCAGGGATGGGGCAGCCACAACTTCTGGGTAACCTGTGCCAGTGCCTCACCACCCTCACCATAATGAATGTCTTCCTGCTATCTTGTCTAAATCTCTTCTCTCTGTTTGAAACCATTGCCCATTATCCTATCACTACACTCCCTGATCTTTCCTGTAGGTGTATGAGTGTTTTAATGACAGTTTGATGTCATTTTTGATCAATGAGCAGTCTCTCAGTAGACAAAATTAATTGATAGTCACTCTGCACTGGCCATAAAACTTGCTCTTCAGGTAACAATGACTCTAGCATCTTAATCTGTGCTTGCATCTCCTCTTGAGCTGTTTTTAAAAAAGATTGTTAGCATCTTATCCAAATACCCATTTGTAAACTCAGCACTTCTTTGGAGCTTTTGTTAGTCTTCTCTTGAAGGCAGTGTCTCTTAGACTATACTGAACTGCTTAGAAATGCCACTTTTATTCACAGCAAAATTGGTGATGGGCTCTAGCTTTGGTAAGTGCAGCAATGCATTGATGCAGCCTGCTCTGGGTGACCCTGCTTTAAGCAGGGAGGTTGGACTAGATGATCTCCAGAGGATCCAGTCCACCAATCCCTTCCAACCCCCACTGTTCTCTGGCTGAATAAAGGAACACATGGCAAAAATAGTTTGTTTGCATTTGAAAATATTATGGAAGCTGATAAAAGCTTTTCTCCTGAGATTAATTTTTGAGTATTTTTTTGTTGTTTTTTCCCCCCAGAAGTTGCTCAGTCCTATGTCCAGAGAATCATTCAGCTACTCTAGGCCTATTCTGTGTTCCAAGTGTTTTAAGGTTGGCTCTGTGCTCTGCTGCACATGTAGTGAGGATGTAATATTCTTAGCACCTCTGTTCCCTTGGGCATTTTGGGAGAACAATAAAGGAAAGAATGCATCTAGAGCTCTGCTCTAATGTTGCTGTCTGGCCTGTTTAGGCTGCAGGGTCAATAAAATCTAATTGAGATTGGCTTTTTGTTACCCACTTCTCTTACTTTCCTGATGTGTCCCTTGCCAGATGTAGGTTATGTTCATCTCCAGCTGTCAATTCTGGTTTGCCACTGCTGCCTCTGAATCAATCCAAATGCACTGGTATTTTCTGTTTGTATTTCCTGGGGCATTGCAGAGCTCAGCTATCACCATGTCAGTAAGTGTATCAGGAGATTGTACAAAGAGCAGGGCACGTACACTAATGTGCTGTGTTCAGTGTATGAACATCATCCTCTAGTAAGATCCTTTCAGAAAGTACCTAATACCATTCATAAAAACCCCTTGTTTGGATGTTTCAAGTCCTACTTGCCTGAAATGCAGCACTTTTAGCCTGTGTGCCATTGCTGTTAAACACCAGTTACAATTAAATGGATATCACACTAGGATAGGGATTTTATGTTCAAAAATCCAAGAATCAATTCCATTTAATAACTTCACATTGGTTTTCATTTTTTGTACATTTATAAATCTAGAGTACAGTACTTCTCAGTGACAAGCTAAGCACCTTCCCAGTGCCTTGCTTCACATAGTCTCTACTCTTAACATGAGACTGAAATGCAAGAGGTGGACACATAGGTATCTACTTTGCTGTTATTTCCTACTGAATTATCAGTTGTTACACTGGGAATTGTCAACACAGATAAAACTTGGACTGATGTCTGTTTAGTGTTGAATGGTTAAAAATAGCTGACTGGCTTTGAACTTCTTGAGTTCTGCTGCTGTGCTTAAGCCTGCATTTTACAAGAAGAGAAGGACTAGATTTCCAGTGATGTTTACCTTCCTTCTTAGTTCTTCCAGATGTCCATCTGCCAGATGTCCATAGGTTACATACACATCTTGATATAAATTCTTATCTGGACATTACTCTCTCCAAATCAAAAGCAAAACATCTGCATTTTTTATGGGTACCCTAGGGGCCTGTAGGGGCTAATTCTTGATTTTCCTAGTACCTTTTTTCCTCTGTTTTTAATGTGAAGATATGATAAATGGATTTGGCTGGTTCATTGTTACAAGTCCAAATAGTAGCCATGAAAGTAAAGATGTGACCTTTGACAAATTCAGCTTCACTGCAAATTTGTGATTAACTCTTCTGACTTAAATGGCATTAGGCATGCAAGGGCTGATGAGGTACAAATTGTGTGTGTATATATGTATAAGGGAGGGGAGATCAATGGCCTGGTTGAGAAAATTAATCTGTGCCTGTGTCTCCAAGGCAACAGAAAGGAGAATAGGAACTGCCATGCTTAGAGAATGGGTTCATCATATTCAAGGGGAAAATTTCTCTAACAAAATTATTCTCTAGCAAAAAAATATCTCTAGCTAAAGAGTCAGTGGCCTTTAAAAAGATAATTCCTGAAACTACTCATGTACAGAAGAGTTAAACATAGGAAAACCTAGCACTTGCCCAGGTGGGAAAGTCACTATGAAGTAAATCAAATAATTTATCATGTGGATACTCTTAATCATGTCTTAAGTAGTTTACTCCTAGCACAGTGTAAGGTATCTTGTATTCACTATGAATAAGGACTGTGTCCTCATGGGAATTTCAAGCAGAAGATCAGGTTTCTTGTTTGAGTATATTCTTAAACAACTAAAATGTCTACCAAAAATGTTCCTGTCAATGGGTTCACAGTATTTTAGGATCTGAAATAAACAATACCAAAAAGCTGGAGAACAAGATCTTTCTGTTGTAGCTTGTTTCTTACCTTGGTTATAAGTGTACTGCTAAGACTTAATTTAGCTTTTAGGTATAGACATATATACACATTTTAGATATATACATCTAAAGTGTATACATATATATGTATATTTTAGATATACACCTACATATACATTTTAGATATACATATATATATAGTTATATTTGCAAATCCTGGTCAGCAGATTAGTTTTTGTACCCAAAAGGGTCTATTGGGGAAAAAGATGCATTGCTGCCAAGATCAGCTCACATGTTTGGTCAATAGGTAGTTAGCAGAAATACCAAAAGCTGATGTTAGTGTTGCCATTGATGCAGTGTTGTTCTGTAAGCATTTCACCACTTTAAATCACCTGGCAAGGTCTTGCTCATCTGTATTTCAAGAAAAACTCATGGGGTTTGCTTGTTTGATTCTTTTTAACCTTTCTTGGACACAGTTTTTTTTAATAACCCTGTTCCTAATCAAAGAACAGCTTCTGCTTTTATTTTCTTTAAGGTGTGTTCCAAAATAGTATCATAAAATAGGTGAAATCTGGTAGGATGTGATGCCTAAAGACTTAAGTAGAAGTGAAAGATTTGGTGAGGGGGCTGCTGTGAAACCACTTCCAGATTTGTTCTTTCATGTTGCCCTCTGAACCCTACCTTAGTTTTCTTCAGTAAATGGGAGGTGAGCCAAAGCCCTTCACTTCTTTCAAGTGAAACAATAGAACTGGATCCCTCTCCTGGATCAATTTCTTTAATTTCTTTACTGCATGGTTTCTTATAATAAAAAGGAAGATACCTAATAGTGCTTGTGGTTGTTTCCTATTGATTTGAGGCTGTGTAATTGAACAATAGCAATAATAGATGATTTTTAGAAGTTTTCAAGAAAAACATTTTCCATGTCCAGAGTAAGAAGTGAGGACATAACAGGTTTTATTCACATGTTTTCTTCTTGGGCATTGCAGTTTGTGGCTAAGAGTCCCTGAATAAAAATAATTTCTCTGCAGAAGTATGAATGAAGAATTCTTGGGGGAAACTTTGACTCTCCTGTGTGAATGTTTATAATCAAACAACTATTTGAAAGTGAATTGCATGTTCTTACATTAGTAAATTCAAGTTTTAAAAATTCTCCTTACCTTCCATCTACTTCTTTTTGAGGTTTGCAAGAAGATGCCCTTTGCCCTATTGACATTACTTACAGATTTGTAGAATCAGTTGGAAAAGTGTTATTTTGGCAAAAGAGGAAGGTGAAGTAGGAAACTGACATTTTCATTATATTTGAGGGTTACAAAATAATCACATCTGAATGTATCTCAGTTGTTAAAACTTTATTTGATGCACAAGTTGATGTATTTGGGAAGGTCTGGAAGCCTGTTTTTCTGTTAGAGCTTTGAGCTGAAAAACCTTCAGAAGCTCTTGCTGTGGTTTCCATTGTTTATTTTTTCTCCACTTTGGCAACTGACAAAGCTGAAATTGATGTGGGTGCTTTACCATGATTTTCTGTCTCCTAAGTCATTGGTGACTTAGAGATATCAGTCCAGTGGAGCTCAACAGTGGATTACAAGAAGGGTGACCTTAATTCCAAGTGTCCTCTCCTGCACTATTAGCACTCCCTTTAGTGCTATCACTGACAAATTATTAGTCACCTTAGCCAACAGCAGCTCAATTGCTCTTTTAACTGTGAGAGGTTGGACCATAACAGAACAATGTTGAAATGGTTGTTTGTATATCACCCTTCTATACATAAGTATAGGATTGGAGTCTTGTGTGGCTGAATTTGCAAAGTGTCCTTAATAGATTTGAAGCAAGAATAGTGGTAGATGACAGGGTGACTTGGGGGGTAGGAGTGGGGGTGTTGTGCTATTGTGTGCTGCTTTATTTCTAATTGAACAGAAATCCCATTTGTAATGGGATTAGAGTATTTACCAAGGATGCCTGTGGGCTTTAAAAGCATTGACTTTCTGACATCGCTGAAAATGGGAACAGGGATGCTTGTTATAGCTCATGGAACAGAAGTCTGAACAACTGAGTCTTTAATGTACTTGGCTGATTATTATTAGCCCTAGTTGGTAAGCTATATAGTGGATATGGGCAGGGTGTGTGCAGGAAGGGAGAGAGAAAGAGGGGTGAAAGAACAACAGAGGACAAAGAAGGGAAGTACAGGAAAGGATCATTGTGCATTTGCTTGCAGTGCTTAAGGCCTGGCCAAAGGGCAGAGATTTCTTAGCCAGTGCAGTGTAATGCCTAATAAGGAGCCTCCTAAGCAATGCTCTTTGAAGCAACAAGGTAATAGATGTAAAGATTCAGACTACCTTGCTTGACCCGGGTGATGTAGCTGCTGCATTGTCAAAGCTGAGAGCTTAGGGATCAAAGGTTAGCTTTACAAAGGTCTTCCTGAAAGACTGGAGGTGGGAGAGCTTGTTGACTGAAGTGAGATGACATGTATTGATTAAATCAAGTTCCTTGGTAAGCAGGGTGTCACTTTGATTCAAAAAAGATCAGGATTAGTCACATTCATGCAGGTGCTTGAAGAAAATGTCCCAAGGAAGGTGCTAGAGTGCGTCTTGATAGTTTCGCTCTCTTTATTTTGGCAAATCAACTCCATGTGACAATGATGAATCCACTTGTATAAGCCAGCAAATCTTCTGCCTGCTGGTACCCAAAAAGCAACAGTATTTGGTAGTCCTGGAAAACATCACAACTACACCACTAACCAGGCTTATAATTGGGTCATTTGGCCTTCACCTGGAAACATGGAGATGTAGACATCTGAGTTTAGAGCCCTCAGCTTTTAGTTTGATAACAAGAGATTGCTTTGTTTGACCACATGCACCAAGGAAGCTGTTCTGCATCAAAGGAATTGAGGCTGGGAAAGGGAATCACAAACCAAATGGTAACCAACAATGCTGTGCTGTGGTTGAGAAGGTAAATGAGTGTGAAGTAAGGAGCATTATTAAAGTGCAGTAATGTATCTGCCCTACTTGACATTAGTAAGACTTTGGCTGGAGAGCTGTGTCCAGCTTTGGATGCTCATTTTCAGGAGAGACATGAACTGTTTGGAGACAGTTGGGTGGGACACAGTGAGAGTGTCAAATCTAAGAGATAGAGTTCTTAGGAAAAGATTAAAAGAGTCTCAATTCTTTCAGTTTAAAAACAACAGAAGGAAGGAGAGTGGGACATAAATCTGTAAGAACTTATAGGGCTGCTGCAAAAAGAACAGAACATGTCCTCCATGTCCACAATGGACAAGATAAAAAACCTAATTACACGAAGAGAGGCTTGGGCTGGTTTTGGAAAAGCTTCTAGCAATAAATGTAAGTAAACCTTGGAGAGGAAAAGAAACCCAGAGGGAACACATGGAATCATTTTACCACTAGAGGACTAAGAATAAGTTTGACAAAATAACTGGAAGCAATTGTATTAACAGAACTGGTCCTGTGGGTCAGAGGCTAGACAAGATAGTATCTTCAGGGCCCTTTTCCTTGGCTGTTTGATTTACTTCTCAGTTTGTCAGGACAACTGTTTGAGTTCTGATCCTGTCCTCCAAAGGACCTGCAAATGCTTTGCAAATTTTGTAAGCATACTTTCTCTGTTGTCATTCCAGCTGTTGCATTAAAGTATGATTTCTAGAGTCACCCTGAATAATATATTCCCACTGGCACTGTCTTTTGGGTTTGTTAATGAATGGTCCGTTTGTGGCTCCATTTGGAGAGGAGTTTATTTCACATCTGTGATTTGGTAGCTATACTCCAGGCAATAATCCTCATGAGAATGACCTGTGGGAATGGGTCTTATCAAGTGAGGGGAAGAAACCTCTGTGGCTTCCCCTTCTGCCACTGCATCACTTGCCCCATCCAAGCTTTGACACAGTTTATTGCCCTTTTTAAATCAACCTGTCTTGTTTCATATTTATTTGTGCTTGAGTTGTCAAGGGATTAAAGGTTGGCTGGCTGTTGTATTACCTCAGATTTCCTTTTACCCTTTTTTTTAAAGACAGTGATGTATTTGCTCAAATCCTGTTTTAGCAAGCTTAGGTAAACAGTCCATATCTCAAAGACAAAACACATTGTCCTTTATTGGACAGGCCCCATCTAGTGAACTGTGTAAAACAAGGACATGGCTTAGCCCAGCTCTTTGCAGAAGGAGCTGCACAGAGCAATGCCCTGGATTGAAGCAAGGTGATTCCAAGACTGCATGAATATTGTAACTGCATGGTGGTCATACACACTTTTAGGGCAAAGTGACTAAAACTTGTGCTCTTTTATGTTCTGCTGTAAATATGTAAAAGGAAACAGAAGGGTGTACAAGGTCTGGGAGTGGACCTGGCACTTTCAAGTGTGTGATCTTGATTCAAACTGAAAACAAAACAGGAGGAGGAGGGGCAGTTTTTGGTTGTCCTTCTGACTATGGGAAAAATGACCTTTCCAGAGGACAGGTCTCTGCCTGCCTTGCTTCTTTCCCCAGGCAGGTAGCTCATTTGATAGCAGGCTTTCAAATGTGTGTGGCAGGAGGGGGGTTATCTGCTCAGCTTTGAGTAAACAAGATGCAACCACTGCTCCCTGGATGCCTGCCAGCATGGCCTTAAATGGGTGAATGTGTACCTCCTATTTCCCAGAAGGCTGTATGAACCTGCTTTTTTTTTGTGGCAAGCTTGACATCAGGATATGGGTCATTAAAACAAGTATTTCAGGTGATTCAAAACATCAACACAATGTTATAAGCAGGAGTAGGTTGAATGTGAAGCTGAGGGAACACTCTGTGCAGCCTTCAGAAGGGTAATAGAAACAGCCTATTCCCACAGTAACTCCCCAAAACTTTGTCCTGCTTAACTATTGTATACAAAACAAGTGGTGGCAGGTAGCACAGCTCAGTTAGCATTGAAGTAGAGCCAATTTTATTTAGTACTAGGGATTTTTGCCATTCATCAGATGTTCAGGAGACTGGGGAAGTAGCTAAAAGTAAGCAGGCTAAAGATGTGGAAATGTGAGATTTCCATTCATCTCTCTACCTAGCTGTAGAAAATAGCCTTATCTGTAAAATAAACTTGCTAGCAGTTTGGGCAAATTCTTCCAAGAAACACAAGAAACCATAGTTCTTAGTCTGCATTCAAGACAAACATTATCAGTGTCTGGGAACAGCTATGAGATAGTGTGATCACTGCAGAAAGAGCAGACTTCAAAGGTGATCAGAGGACTGGAGCACCTCCCCTATGAGGGCAGGCTAAAGGAGTTGGGGTTGTTCAGCCTAGAAAAGAGAAGGCTTCGGGGGGATCTTAAAGCAGCTTTTCTGTACCTAAAAGGGGATTACAAGATAGAAGGGGAGAGACTTTTCTCCTGGTCAGATTGCAACAGGACAAGGGGGAATGGATAGAAGCTGAAGGAGGGGAAATTCAGACTAGAAATTAGAAGAAGGATCTTTAAAAAGAGGGTGGTGAGGAACTGGAGCAGGTTGCCCAGAGAGGTTGTGGAGGCCCTATCCCTGGCAGTGTTTAAGGCCAGGCTGGATGTGGCCCTGGGCAACCTGGTCTAGTGGGTGGCATCCCTGCTCATGTCAGGGGGGTTGGAACTAGATGATCTTTAAGGTCCCTTCCAACCTGGGCCATTCTATGATTGAAGGATGCTCAGTAAATTCTGTAAAAGCAGTAAATTCTTTGTTCATATTTTCTCTTGCCTTTATGTAGCTCTATTTATGCTTGTCACTTGTTTTAATAATGCTTCTGGCTATAATATGTAGATGTGGTTTTGGGCTTTATTATACACTTTGTATGCCTGGCTGCATCTTCATTTCTGCCCAAGGACAAACCAGGCAGCTACTTCCCCATGAACTGCATTGTATGTCCTTAGGGCTGTTCAGTTCTGCCTCCCAGACTGCCCAAAAAGAAGCAATTTCCAAATATCGTGGAAACCTCCTACTGTTCCTGGCCTGGGAGACAGTACCTGCATGTCACTGCTGCCCAGCATGTCTTCTGCCTTTCTTCCCTTCCTTCAGTGCTACTGCCTAACTGCCTTTCCCTAGTATTTCCTACATCTCAAGATGGTAGGAAGTGAGGGTGAGTCTCAACCAGTAGTTTTACATGAATGATATGTACATTAGCTGATTGTCTACTGTGATACACACAGTACTTCCCACTGGTATTGAAGATACCATCTGCTCTCAGATGCCTGAAGAGCTAAGTAGCATTTTTGTATGTGTAACCCAGTAGCATGAGTCCCTGTTTTTTAGGGAACTGAAGTTAACTGTAGATGCACATGTCTGTAGAAAGCTCTTGGACAAGAGTTCAATGTTCAGGCATGCCTGAAAGACCTCTGAGGAGAAACAGTGACTGGATTCAGCCTGGATCCAGAGAAAATCATGTGAGGCACAGCTAGATCTATGTGCAACAGTGATGACTGTCTGGAGGGGGTCCAGACCAGGCTCAGCTAGAAAAGGTAGTTACCCTGCATGCTCAGGATGTTTCTCAGTGTGGTCAACTGTTGGCAGTATGTGCTATTGGCTCAGGTTCATATGAAAACACTTCCATGGCTCACTGCTTTTGTTCTGGAGTGACCTATCAATGTGTAAACCAAGCCTGGATTGTACTTTGAATGCTCCAAAGGAGGTCACTGAGACTGCAGTGGGTTAAAAATTTACTTTTGTAAAAGGCATAACACACATAGGCCACACATACAAGGCAGATAAGGTCAAAAATACATGAGGCTTTCAGTCTGAGGAAATGCCAATATTTGATGTGTTAAGAGAAATAACTTGGAAAGCCTGGGGTTTTTTTGTGAGGGGAGGTGAACTTGCAAAAATGTAAAGTTAGTTTCATCAAGATATTTCTTCTGCTACCTAAGTGCAAATCTAAAGCCAACTGAAGATTGCAGAGAAAATCCCTTACGTTGCAGATGGAGTCTCTAACATAGATGTGTAAATGTAGTGCTGAGGGACATGGTTTAGTGGTGACTTGGCAGTGTTGGATTAGCAGGTGAACTTGATCTGAAAGGTCTCTGCCACCCAAAACAATTCCAGGTCTACATGCTGCTGCTTTTAGCTCCTATGCAAATACATAGGGTCATAAATCAATGTAAACACCACCTTTTGATAGCTGTCCTTCACTGTTTCCCCTTCTGAGGTGAAGTTTGGCACAAGAGTTTGCAAATGTGGCAGTACCTACAATTTCATATCCAGAGATGCTGCTAGTGAATAGTAGATTGCTAAGTGGGGTGAGGATCAGCTATGGGAGCTCAGTGTCAAGTCACTGGTAATCCCAAACTGAGTTCTCTTGCAGACAGAGTACTTGGAGTGAAGGTGGCAACACTGGAAAAGTTTCTTGCAACACACAGGTGAAGTGTTGTGGGGCCAACTCTGATTTTTAACTAATTCTGGAAATAGTGCTCCTGCTCTGTGGCATCTGTGCATCTACTTTGAGCAGAGGTAGTTGAAAATCTCATTAGAAAGCCTGTGCTTTTGTTAAAAGGGAGAAAGACTTGGATGTAGATCTGAATTCAATATCAAAACTACTGCTCTCAAATCCTGTTTGGAGCCTTATCTTAACATTGTAGGATTTTTATCTGTCCCGAAAGAGCTTGGTAAACTGGGGAAAGACAGAACCAAAAGCCCTTCAGAGGGCATTCCTGGTCAGACTCTTTTCTATTTATAAAAGGTAAATAAAAAGAAACAGAGGTATGTAGGGGAGTTTTAGGTCTTAGTGCATTAATGCCCTCAGAGAAAGAACAAAAAGTTCAGACAAATTAGATGTTTGCAAATTTTAGTTGTCTAAATCAAACTTGAATGCCAAACAACCAGCCCTAATTTATTATGTTCATAATACAGTTAAAGGCCTTTTCTCACAGCAAATGTTTTCTTTTTTATATTGATATAAATGACTCTGGTGCTCCCAGAAGGAAAATTACTTTGAGTCTGATGCTTTCTTTTAGAGTAGCGCATTGAAATCTCTCCTGGGGTTACTCTGCTGATAAGCCCTGCTGTCTTTGGGAAGAAATTAATAGTTCAGCTCAAGCACAAGTCCAGAAAAACAGTCTGTGAAATTTCTTGGAATTTAAACTATTATTGGGGGAGGAAAGGAAAGAACATTGTGATCAGTTTTCCATCAGTTACACTCAGTTGAAAGGATATCAAAATCACAGATTTAGGGAGATTTGTTGTCCTGCTTTTCTCCTCTCTTCCTGTACTAAGGCTGTTTACAAGCCTGAGTTTCTCTGAAAGTTAGAGATGTGGGTTAGAGAATGGGCTCCTCATAATCTTTTCTGGGAAAGCTTTTCATTTTCCTAACTGATAATAAAAGCAACACAAATTAGGAAGAAATAATTTAGCACTGAATGCTTGGGGTTTTGTTAAATGATTGGTTTTGCCCTGGTAAGACCTTTCTGTTTTGCTGTTGATTATTTGATTATGGATTGCAGAGTTAATAATTGACAAGATTACCTGGCAAATGACATAGATGTTTCCATTTAACAATTGAGAAGGAAAACAAAACAAATCAGCATTGCAGCCTTTAATACACAAGGTCATTGACTCATCTGCTAGAGCTGAGGATAAATAAATGGCTCATGAAGAAATGCAGTAGCTCACTTCAAGCATTTGGCTAACTGCTCAAGCAGTACTATTTTATGTATGTGAGCATCCCTGAACCTATTGTGGACCTGCTGCCCTGCTTCTTGACTCCCAAAGATATCACCTGTGGCTTTGTTTTAAACCAGAACAATTCAACATGGCTTATTAACCTGGACTTTAGTGAAGAAAGGGTACTTTGCCACTTGTACTGTAAAATATTTTTCCATGTTTCTTTTCTGTTTTTTCCACTCTCATTCACATGTGGAGTATTGGAATTTGGGACAGAATTACAGCTCTTAAAAATTAAAAAAAAATCAAATGCCATGTGTGTTGGAAATGAAACTCCAGAATACTTGTTCTTGACTCTTTTGGAGGCTTAATCAGCAACACTGATCAAATTGCCCAAAGGACTGTGTTCATTTTGGGGTTCACAGTGATGTAAATACAAGCTGTGACTTATGGTCTTTGGAGAATATGGGAGTAATATGAATCCAAGAGAAAGTATGCATAATGAAAATCATATAAATTATTGAGCTAAGATTGTGGTAGTGATCTCCTAAATATACTGCTATATAGTTCATCATAAAATAGTGTATGATTGGAAAAGGGCTAGAAATTCGGTAGAAAAAGGATGAGTACCTGAGTCTTCATGATGTTGATTCATCACTGATACATATTAAGTGCTTTTAGAATACAGACCACCTTTTTCTTACTGTGAAGGTCTAATATGATTGAAATGATAGGAGACTTGTCATTTATTTTAATGTATTAATACATTAAAAGCTTTAAAGCTTTGTGCAAGCTGATTTCTGCATTTATGATGTAATAACTTGACACTGGAATCTTTTTTCCATATAAATCTGTATGATCCATATAAATTAGAGGCCAGGTTGAATGGGGCTCTGAGCAACCTGTTCTACTGGAAGGTGTCCCTGCCATGGCAGGGGGGCTGGAAGTAGATGATCTTCAAGGTCTCTTCCAACTCAAACAGTTCTGTGATTCTATGATTATATCAAACTGTTCAAAGGCAGTAGCAAGATACTGGCATTGCTTGAACTTGGTGAGTGACAGTTTTAAGTCTGATCCTTTGTAATGAACTAAACCCAGGCTTACATCAGGAGTCCAGTGTAAGTTATTTGTGCAGCACTGTTACATTAGGTCACTGTTACAATTGCTATGGCTGCAAGAAAATAGCTAAAAACCCTTAGAAAGGCAAGATGAAGCCTAGGGAAGAAACTGAGTTGATCAGAGGGTATTTCAGTTGCATGAGTGATTTACAAAGGGCAAAATAATTCAGATAATCTTGGATATCTATGAGGACTTTCTGGAATAATATTTGGACCTAATCCTGCCAGCCTTTGATCACAGGAGTGGTAGTGCCTCACACAAGGAGTGTCACCTGACGTCAATAAAATGATTTACAAGGGAAAGGATTACTGGTATGACTAAGGGTTTGTGTGTTTACTTGAGCCTCTGTTTTTGGCAAATCTCCACTGTTTTTTTCCACAGCCATTTTGGTCAAAGTATCAGACAAGATGTAGAGTTGCACACATGTACAGTGCATTTTAATTCTCTGTAGAAGCTGTTGAAACCATTTATGAAAGGTACTAAAGCTGCAATAGGGTCTCCCAAAGGCAAGAGAACTCAAGTATGACCAGACAGAATAAATGAGGTTTCCCTCATTGAGATCTAAGATCTTCTAATGAGGAGAAAATCATCAGTGGACCTGTCTTGATGGACTAACTTTGGCATGAATTTTAAATGGAGCACTAGAGAAGGGCTTGGTAAAGGGTGTTCAGTCTCTGCCAGATTTACAAAACAGCTTGGGGTTACATCTGGTGTTTGCAATGTGACTATCAAGTGGACTTATTTCCAGCAATTTCTTATCCCCATGAGCAGCTGCCTAATGCTGTGCTAGCAATCATTCAGATGGATACTTCCACTAGCCATGCTCCAAGCTGAGTGTTTCTCCTAGGTGCTAACAGTAATCTTGGCTAGGAGAAAGTGCAGAGCAAGACCTGATGCTTTCTTATAACTCTTAGGAAACAAACTCCAACCAGAACAAATTGAAGATGAAATGTATTTTTTCCCAGTGTATTTAATTGCTCTACATGTAACAAAACATGAAGAGCTAGTTTTAGATAATGTTGAGACAGAATGCATCTGTCAACACTGAAAGAGCTTGCTTTAAAAAAGACAAACCAAACTACTGCACCACAACATTAGTTAGTTATTTTCCAAACCATAACAACATTCATTTATCAGTTGTAGCTACAATGACCTTGAACTTCATTTTTAATGAGTAACAAGTCAGCAGAATAGCAGCTCTTGATAGTCTGTAAAAGACATGAAAAAAAGAGAAGGCTTATGTAAGGAAGGCACATAAACCCAGGTAACAACAACTTAATCCTGTCCTTACTATTTATACAGTTACTGGGAGCTAAATAAAGTTAATATAGCCTTTCACTCCAAAATTCAGTCTCATGGAGTTTTTTCTTAACTAGAGAGAAGAATGAAGACAAACAAATGGAAAAAAGTCAACCAAGGTCAAAACTTTAGTCCAGTATAAAAAGAAGGTAGTTCAGTAGGCTATTGAACAGTGTGTTGAAGAGGAGGGAGAGGACATATGTCCCTGCAGAAATTAAGAAAAAACATGAAAACATTGTCAGAATTTTCTTCATAGCCTTGCTGTAATATGCCTGCCCATTTCTAGTTTCCTTTTCATAATCTAGGTCTAACTGGTTAATTACTGTACATGGTGGTTGCCTCTGGCTTTTTGTGGTCAATTGCATATTTGATAGTCAAGGGCTTCTACAACATTGTCTAGGTGCTGTTTTGGACTGTTACAAAACCAAATAAGCCTAAGTGGAAGTTCTATGTAGAAAACCACCACTGTTCACAAAGTGAATTTATAAACTTCATTTTTTGAAGAAGTATAAGCAATTAGCTCTGAATTTGCATTCTACAACATTTCTTATCAGTTACTTATCAAAACAGGGGGCAAGAACAAATGTAAGGGACTTGGAACCAAACTTAATTCAGCTGCAGCTTGAGAAATCAATTTTGACTAGCAAGCCAGTATGTAAACAAGCTTATCAAGAGCAAAGATAAGTATATTTTTAATTTAAAAGCATCTGAGAAAATCTTAAGCAGACACAGCAAAAAAGTGATACTGTTGTATGAGCTGTGCTATAGGTACTTCAGAATCACAGAATATTAAGGGTTGGAAGGGACCTCTGGAGATCTAGTCCAACCCCCTGTCAGATCAGGGTCACCTAGAGCATGTTGCACAGGAAGGGTTTTGAATGTCTCCAGAGATGGAGACTCCACCTCCCTGGGCAGCCTGTGCCAGTTTTTCACCACTCTTGAAGTAAAGTAGTTCCTTATGTTCAGCTGGAACTTCCTGTGTCCTGGTTTCTGTCTGTTACCTCTTGTCCTGTCACTGGGCACCACTGGAAAAAGGCTGGCCCAATCCTCCTGCCACCCACCCATTAAGTATTGATCAGATCCCCCTCAGTCTTCTCCAAGCTAATCAGCCCCTGCTCTCTCAGCCTTTCCCCATAAGAGATGTCCCCTAATCAGTTTTGTAGCCCTTTCCTGTACCCTCTCTAGAAGTTCACTGTCCTTCTTGACATGGAGCCCAGAACTGGATCCTGGACTCCAGATGTGGCCTCAGTTGGGCAGAGTAGAGGGGGAGGAGAACCTCCCTCAACCTGCTTGCTGCACTCTTCTTGATGCACCCCAGGATTGGAAGATCTCTGCATGGAGAAACAGCATAATTGCATGGTGCATAGAATCCTCGGGCTACTTTTATTTCACTGAGGTGTAAACAGCACCGAACATGTGGCAGTGTCTAAAATTGGGCTGGATAGTTGCAGAGCTCTGTGCTAAGGACAGTGCAGCAAACACCCTGCTTTCTGTGTGTGTATGCTAGGCACTCCCTCTTCTGGATAATCTTGTAGTGGCTGTGCTGGGGGAGTTTCCTCCCTGCTCTCCTAAGCCTAAAAACTTGTCAGGACTGGAATGATGGCTGCATAGGTGCTGCTACTGGACTGTGCTTACTCAGAATGGCAGCAAACACAAGTGAAGCAAGCAATAGATGGCTTATGACCCAGGAGGTCACAGAATCACAGAATGTTAGGAGTTGGAAGGGACCTTGAAAGATCATCTAGTCCAATGCCCTTGCCAGAGCAGGATTCCCTAGACCAGGTCACACAAAAGTGTGTCCAGACAGGTTTTGAATAGACCTCTAGGAGGTCTTGTGACCAGATCACAAGCACAGTTGTTATCACTTGTTTGTATCTCTTGAAGGTAAAGGTGGCACAGGGGGACCTAACCAAGTTTGGGCAGGTGCTGTCAGAACTAACATTTTAGCACTGACTGCTTCAAAAACTGACAGTCTGGATCTGAGGCAGTGGCTGGTCTCTTCCTCTGTGATGCATCATGCTGAAATAATGTTTTGAATGTCCTAGATGCCAGGTATCCAAAGCTTTGATCACAATTTATGCACTGCAGCTCACACTTATCACTATGAAAATGATTTTTATTTAGGAAAGCAGCTGTGATCTTGCAGTTTGGCATCTGAAAAGAAGGGACTCAGACTCTCTCCCACCTCAGCCACAGACTTTATGGCTGACTCTGGGAATGCCATCTGGTCTCTCTTTGCCATAATTCCTTTACTATAAAACAAGGCTGACAACATTTATTGTTATCTTGTGAAGGTATTTTAATATATGGCATTATAAGCTGTAAACAGTTTTGTCAGGCAGCAAACTACAAATGTATGAAATTTTATCCATTCACTCATTCATTTTGGGCCTTGCTCTTCACTTTGGTTAGGGAGGAACTTTGTAGTATCTCTTGTGATTTTTGTTTCCCCTTCTGCCTCCCTCAAAGCTCCACAATTAAGCAAAAAGCTCCAACTCTCCATTGCTTTTGCTGCTTCTCCACCTGAAGCACACTTGATAAAGTTTATTTAATGAATTCCTTAGGGGTGGAGAATATACGAGTTTCTTCTGCATCCAGATGTTTTGTACCCTTTCCCACACCTCCCAACACCTTTGGCCTCCCAGAAATTTTTAGTCTTAAATGTATCTGAAGAAGACACAACTTGAGGGTAATCTTGTTAGGTCCATTCTTTCCCACACCCATTTTGGAGTATTAAAGCTCCTGTATTATGGATGTATTAAAGCTCCTGTATCTCATATGCCCCCCAAACAATAAAATCATTAATGACAATCTGGTTTTGAGGCCTCACAGTCCTATTTGGCCCATGGAATTTCATTGCTAAGCATTGTGCTGTTGGCAGAAGGGAATGCTTCCATTTGGAGCCTGTGAGATTTACAGGAATGAAATAAAGCTTTGCCCAAACTATGCCTGTGCATCTATTATACATGACAGAATGATTATACCAGAGGAAAAAAAATTTATGTATCCAATCTTTTGTATTTTGGCTGCAGGCAGTTCAGCTCTCTGGTTGAATGCACATGGTGTGTTCTTCCTTTTGATACACAAACAACTCTAGGTTAGTGATGAAAGGGGCAGGGATCTGGAATCACATTAGACTGTTTTCTCACCATGTTTAGACAATGCAAGAACATTCTCTGCACAAAGAGGAATCTTTGTGGATCACCAGTGGCTGTAGGCAAGATCAGTCTCCCATTGTTCTGATGCAAAATTAGAAATAATTGTGCCATAATATATTGAAAGGCTTCTATGCATCCTGAATAAATGGCCAAGTCCTCTCTCATGTGGACTTGCTTTTTGTCAAGGTATGTATCCATCCTCTGCAGTTGGGTAGCAGGCCCAGCTAACCCCATAGTATTTCTAAGGTAAAGAGCTCAATTTGGTGATTGTTATGTTGATGAAATCAAACTGTTAGTAACCTGCCTGCTGCATTTATTTGCCTGGAATAACTGTTTATGGACAAGTAGGTGAATTGCTCAGTGGTTGTAGCATGACAGGACCTTCTACAAGCAACTAAAAGAGACAGCCACTTCTTTCTACCTGTTTCAGTGAAATCATGCTGGTGTCTCAAATGCTTCATGTCCTATAACCAATACAGCTGAGGACTCAAGGGTGCCAGAGCCCTGGCCCAGGCTGCCCAGAGTGGTAGTAGAGTCTCCTTCTCTGGAGAGATTCTAGAGCCTCTTGGGCAACCTGCTCTGGGTGACCTTGCTTTTTTAGCAGGGGGCTTGGATGAGATGGTCCCCTCCAACCCCCAACATTATGGGGTTCTATGACTTGTTAACCCTTTGGCATGAGTAGGCAGAGTTAGGGATCTTATAGATTATCTGCTATGAAAGAAGTCATTATATCTTTGTGAACTAGCAAGGCTGCATCCAGGTATATCTGAAGTGCCCTTTTGCAGAGTGCTGGAGGATAATTTTCTTGGTTTTCCTTTAGCTGGTCTTACAAATCCACAACTACTGATCCACTGGCTCAAGGTCATGCTGCAGATGGTCCTCTGGTTGTGTAAGGCTTCAGCTCCTAATTCTCCTCAAACTTCTTCTTTCCCTCTGTCATATCTATCCATCTTGCACACAAAAGTGTCTAAGTGATGCTGGTGTTTTGTCTATGCACACTTGTATCTGTATCCCCAACAAAGCTGCTCATCTGCAAGCTTCAGATTCCCAGACACTCCATGGCCCTGTAGGGTTTTCTGTCACTTACTTCAGCCAGCTGCTTCTGAAAAAGTGTTTAGTGATTTCTTGCACCCATGGTAAATGAAGGACAAGTGTTAAACATGCTAGTGTTGATAGGGCTTGGAATCTTTTCCAGCAGAGAGCTGGATTTGTTCCAGATTTACCAACAGCTCTTGCTTAGGTTGTCTGTTAATAAAGCGTTTTGGAATAAACTATTTTTTTTCCTCTTCTGAGCTGCATTTACTGTGTGCAGAGGTAACAAGTAGAGGAGAAGAGTAAGGACAACTGTTAGTCAAATGTGGGATGTACACCACAAATCTCACATGGTATCATCACACCTACACAGTTAACACACTGGACTCCTTTCTCCCTGCCTACTTTGTTACCTGAAATAGGTTTTTTTGGATGTTTTAACTTTTTTTTTTTCCCTTCTTTTCCCCCTTTTCCTTGCCCCCAGGATTTGTTTTCTTTGCTCTGCCTATAGGTTCTGGGTCACTTTCTGCTGAAGAACAGGATGCTTTGCCTGAGCTGAACCATTCCTCCTGTGAGGAAAGGCTGGGGCAAACATGAAACTGCATTTTGACTGCAGTCTTTCTCCAAAGACATCAATTGGAGTTAGCTGCTGACAGCAGTAGGAGCATACCTAGAGCTTTTCATGCTCTTGGCATCTGGCTTTTTGCAGGAAGATAAGGGTGTTTACTACCTCCTAATGCAGAGATGAGCAGTGAGTTAGGTTCCCTTTAGCTCCCTGAGAACTCAGGTGATTAATGGCTGACTTTTTGACCTCCCATAACATCTAAACAGTTGTGAGGGGAAAAACAAAGCCCTGCACTAAGGAAGGAGGAGGAAATTTGGACTGTTTGTGTGGTTAGGGTTTCCTTTGTTTCTTCCTATTTTGTGCTGTGACTGGGGTGTTTTTTTCATCAAGTTGCAGAAAGCAGACTTCACAGAGCTGGTGATAATACTCACTGCCTCACTGAATATGCTGGAAAATATTGTTAACTTATTTTCTAGGGCTGTGTGCTTACACTTTCCTAAAATCTGGTCTTCTATACCAGTTCCCCTAAGACCTCTTATAGAACAGAAATGTACAAATGTTTTGGTTGCTTGAGTAGATAGTTTCAGTCCCTGGCAGGTGAAGGCCACTTTCAAACAGAATGATTTGTTCATGAGCAGTGAGTAAAATAACTAGGCTATGTGGGAGGGGTGGGGTACGCTCTTACACAAAGTATTTTTCTATCCAGTATGTGCATCTTTGCTGAGCCCAGTTTCAGATGTTTTTCTCTCCTGGTATACTCTGTTTATAGCTCTTCCATGACTATGTTCAAAGGCCTCTCCTCTCACTTTGCTGTTAAGTTCATGTCACATTTACTTTTCATTTCCCAATACACCCTGGCTTTGTATCCCCAAATGACATGTGGAATATCTCAAACAGTAATGCTGCTCTTCAGTTATATATGTCCTTTTTTCTGGGCCTCCCTTCAAGGGAGGGACACAAAGGATTTCTTTCTGGACTTTTCAGGCAAACTAAGTCACTTACCTTCTGAGATGCTCTGAACTTGCATTGTTACAATTATCTTCTTAGAGCTGGAGGCTGCTCTCTAAAATTGCTACTCATGCCTTTCCTTAAGTCAGCAGCACTGTTATGTGACTTTGTTGCCACCTAGATGAGCTGATCTGACTGGAAAGCAATTTATATGTATTTTTCCTCTGTTACATGTGTGTTTCTTCTGTTAATTGGCAGATGGCTCTACTGACTTGGGCCTGCTCTGAGGGCAGGAATTGGGAAATGTGGATACATGCCTTTTATTTTGCAGCACAGAATTTAAATTAAGCCATTTATACATAACACACCTGTTCTCACTTGTAACTTTCTCCTTTATAAAGCAAACAATGGCTATAGGAAAATGTCATCTTGCAGGTGGAGTCACAGTGCCTAACTCAGAAATCAGGTTGTGTTTATTCCCTGCATGGAGGAGAAGGACTTCTGCAGCCCATTGCTGATGGTTAACAAGTTATGACTGATGAGTCAACAGCAATTTAAGTCCTGTATCTTTTTCTGTTCTTATTTTCAAGCTCATGTCTTTAACAATGAAGCTACAGTAATCTTTTTCAGGGAAAAATTGAGATTCTGTGTTCAAAAAGCTGGAAGCAGGTGAAAAGAAAGGAAGATGGCAGTAGCTAGTAGAAATAGGGTGTTGTAATGCTGTTTGTAGCGTGTGAAGAGGAAGGTGTTGGCACATAAGTGGAAGAGACAGACTTGATTTTCCTTGAAAGCAAGAGACAGGCCTGGTGTGTCATACAGCCAGCACTCCAGAGCAGCCTTGTCAGGGTGGCCAAAGGCTGCCTGTCTTAAGCATTGTTGGTTGCAGGGGTTTTGTATTCAGCTGCAGTTTGGTTGTAGAAAGGTGTTTGATAATAAGCTTAGAACTTAGGTGAACATCCTGATTGCTTTTACAAAATACTAACTTAACTGAAAAAGTGCTGCTTCTGTGAAATACCTAAAACCTTGGGAGAGACACTTGGTTTCTTCTACCTCCCCCAGTAGTTGTTTTAAGAAATTCACTCTGTTCTGCAGCTGTTTTGTGAGACAAAGGCCGAGTAATGATGTCTTAAGGCATGGCTTTGAGCCCTTACAAGTTGGCATTAAGTCAGTGGGGAGGAGTGCAGGACATCTGTTTGCAAAAGTCTAATAGGAGCTATCACCTCTTGGGGTGCATTTGGCTTTATGACAGCCTAAAGCCCTTTTCCAGCCATCTATGAAGTAATCTGCCTCTGAGTTATTGACTTGAATGTTAAAGTAGCATCCTGCTGGTCTAATTCTTTCTTTGAGTGACCTAGTAACAGATTAGGAAATTTGTTCAGATAACTAAGGTTAGGTTGTTTGGAGCTCTGAGCAGCCCAGCTTGAAGATCTCCCTGTAGAGGGTTGGACTAGATGACCTTTAAAGGTTCTCTTCAACCCAAACCATTCTATGATTCTATGAACTCAAAAGGATTTGATTAGCATAATGCTTACGGTAAAGCTTTTTAACAGAAATGGAAGGATGTAGCCTAAGTCAGAACCGTGCTAGGGTCACCTAGCTCAGTGTCTCTTGAGCTTACCACATGCAGTGTTAACAGATGTGTATATTTTCTGCTGAGGGGAAATCATTCCCATTTTTCATGCTTTTGGGTATCATTTTCTTGCAGTGAAGCAGAGACATACCTGGATATCTGGTTTTGGTGGATGGAGGCTACTAAGTGCATATCACTTTGTTTTAGGAGACAGCTAAAGGATCATTCACTTCTGTCTGTGTTTACAGTGTCTTCCTGAGGAAGTGTTGGTTAAGTAGTTGCCAAGAATTGTGCAGTTAAAGCACAGTACATCTTTGTATGTAAAGTCAATGATCTAGAGCATTATAGACCATTAATGTACTCTTTAAGATCAATCTATAAGGCTTTAAAGACTGTTTCTATAGCACTAAATGTCCTCTTTGTATGAGGTGTGGCTGCCTTTGATCTGGGAGCTACAAAGCAACCTCTGATCATTTTGAGGTGGTGAACTGCAGCTTGAAGGCTGTGAAATTGTACTGTTGTTAGTGTAAGTCATGGAGGAAAGCACTGGCAGAAGTAAGGCTGTAACTCTTCAAACTGTGTAATGGCCAGACTGTTATTTTTCCCTGAGGATAATTTGAAAGAAAATAAATATTTATGCTGGATTTGAAATGTTTCAGTCTGGTCCCAGATCACTGACCTCCTCAAAACAAAACAGAGATATGCCAACACCTCCCCCCAAAAAAGACACTCCCCATGCCTGTGCCAATACTAGTCAGTTTGCCTGACTTCTCACAAATAATAAAAAAAGCCACATGTCTAGCTGAACCACAGAGCAATTAGGACCCTTTAATGAAGGTTTGCAGATGCTAGCTTTGCAATTTCTGCTTTGCACAATCCTGTTCCTACACTTTGTAAAGACTAAGTAAGCCTATCAGATCAATGAGGGCTGTCAGTGCATCTTAGTTGCCTGAACATCCTTGCTTTTAGCTCTTAATAGTTCTGAGTGTTTAAAAATCAAAAGAGGAGGGATTTCATGCCTTCTTGAAGAATCAGCAAAGCCTTGAAATCTCCTATTGCTTCTCAGTTGTTTGTAGCTGGGATTGTCTCCTCCCCAGCACTTCATTCTTGGGACCTGTAAATCCAGATGGGACTCATGGAAGACAGAAGCCATGATGATATAAATTACAAAAGCCCCTAAATTTCTAGTTTTAGATTTATATTGCCTATATTTTTTTTTATCTTTTCCACTTGCTCCCATCACTTCAGCTCTTCTTTGACCTCACCTAAAATGCCTCCTCTTTCCTTCTGTTCTGAAGGCTGCCAGACAGCAGATGTGCTCCTGCTGCTCAGTCCTACTTTCAAATGCTGCAGCTCATAGCAGCTTTTCTTGTGCATCTATTTGGTTTAGGTAGCAGGCAGAGGTAAATCACTGTTCTGCCCAAACAGACCAGGGGAAACAGCAAGCATAGAAAATGTTAATTGGACTAGTGACAACTTTAGCTTATTGGAAAGGATTAGAGTTAAGTGTTGAGTAGAGAAGAATTCTCTGAACTGTGCTTTCTCTTAGTACTGGTACAAGGGAACTGAAGATGTCTATTGTCTTGCAGCATGCAATGGCTGCCAACATGTTGAGGAAGGACTTAGCAGGCAGGACTTTGAGATGGGCTTTCAGATGGATGCCTTCCTACTGTAGGCTGAAGGAGGTGTCAAACCAAAGAACAAGAAACAAAACACAATTATGAGAATTATGTGGCTTTTGTATCTTCATAGAAAGTTGAATCATTGGAAAAGTACTTTATTGTTCAGGGCAGCAGCTGACTATTGGCAGCACAACTGCTGTGACCTTGCAGGTTTATTTTACAGTATAGCTGCTGCACTAGGAAGTAGTTGAGCATTTAAGGTAGGGTCTGCCTCCACTGTTATATCTGGCAGCAGGATTAGCAGTCCCAACTCCAGGTCTTTCCTTTTGGCTTTTCATACCAACTCCTTCTCCTTATTTTATGGTGGAAACAGAACCATTCTTCAGCCTTTGAATACCAAATCCAATTCTTACTATGCTTCTGGGGTGGAAATAAGACTTCCAGCAAAGGACCTGAAGCATGCAGAACCCCCAGCAAGAACCAAGACGAATCTTGTACTCTGGCTGCAAGACCTGGAGCTATGTAGACATGTGCATTGCACAAGAACTCTGCTACTGGAGAGCAAAAGTCTGTTCTTCAGCTGGACTAGATTTGCTTGTGCAAAATATTCAGGAGACCTTTCTTTTTGCATGCTCTCACATGGTACTTCTAACAAAACTCAGAAGCTCATTTGTTGGTGTAGGAGTTTTGTTTGTTTCTCTCTGATCTGTTTGTACCTGTGAATGAAGGTTTAGTTCCAGATTTGGTTTGCTTAGCTACTCACAGGGTTGTTCCCTAACCCAGTGTTTAACATACTTTCAGGGTGAGCCAGCAATAGGCAAATATTTTACCTTAATCCACTACAGTACTAATTTAAAAGCAGGAAACCACCAGCTTCTGGGGTTTAGTCACTGCAATTTTCTGTCTGTTGTCAACTGTAATTTCAGGGCACATAAGGCTTGATTGGCAGGGGCAAAACAATTGCTCATTCAGTTGCTTCTGTACCAGATATTAAAAGACAACTTGTTTTTGTGTTAAGATACTCCAACAGATTTATCTTCTGCCTCTGGCAGTGACAGTGTATTTGTAGCTGCTCCTATCAGTAAGGTGTTGTGCACAGATCCTGGTAAAAATATTATTTGAAACCAGGTGGATGGAAGGAGAAACACTTCCCAAATGTGGGCACCTTGTCTGGAATTTGAAACTCATCTTCCATTGAGATGAAACTCATCTGCCACTGAAAATCCCTCCAAAAGATGTCAGCATATAAAACTGTTTTTAAACTTGTTGGCTGTATTTGCAATTGCAGCAAGATGAAGTAAGAATGAGTTGGTCTGAAATGCAAATATATTTAAACAAAATAGAGCCAAAATATCACCCCAGCAAAGTCTGGGTAACCTCATTTAGTGATTAAGAACACTGGTTTTAAGGATGACTTGTACCTAACTTTTATAGATGTCTAAAAATTAGGTAAGTAGCTTTTCAGACAGTACCTGGAATGGGCACAACATTCCCAATCTGCTCACTTGGAAGTGAAGTGCTTGTGTAACGATAATTGTGTAACAATGTTACCTGCATTTCTTACAGTATAACAGCAAATGCTGGACCAAATCCTGTTGTTTCTCTGTCAAATGTATTAGTGAGTAAGCAAGGGAAAGGGGGATTTTCCTTTGCATGGCACATCTCCAGTCTGCTACCTGCCAGCATAAGCCAAACAATCTGGTTTGTCAAATTGATATTGTGATAAAAATAGAGGTCTTGAGGGAAATGAGTGATGGAACAGTTTCTGCTTTTTCTTCACAACTTTGCATATCTAAGAGACCAGTTATAAACCAAATAATGTGGGTATATGGCAGTCCTGGCAGACTTTTCCTTTAGGTTTCCACCAATTGTACTAGCACTGCTTGCTCTATTTACAGCTGATCTTAAAACAAACAAAAATACCCCCAAAACAAACTCCACAAAAAAAACCCCAACCAAAACAAACCAATCAATCAAAGAAACAAACACAACCACCCTCCCTGAAATATAGTTGTGGATTATTTTCTCAGGCAAATGATTTTTCATCATGAAGTCTTGGACTCTTCCATACCACCACAGTGATAAAAGTGGTTGTGTTAGTTGTATTAAATACTGTCAAAATCAGAACTGAGATTTTTTACTTTAGTGAATGGACATACTGGGGATGCTTGTAGATTTGATTCTAATGTCCTTTGACCAGCATCTTCCAGAATACACTGAAAAAGGAAATGAAAACCTCTCTGTGTTTCATGTAAAATTAAATTGTTCACTGAAACACAGAGTAGGAGTTAGTATACCCATCTGGTTGTCCAGCTGAAAGATTAGTTAGATGATCAGGCTCAGAGGGCCATGGTTAATAGTTGGTTCTCTACCTAATACAAAGTTGAGTACCACAGATATCTATCCCTGAACCTGTCCTGTTTAACATCTTTATCAATGTTCTGGAGGAAGCTATGGAGAGCAGTTTCATCCAGTTTGCAAATAGCATCAAACTGAGAGTACCACATGAGAACCTGAGAGCAGGGCTGCTGCTGAGAGTGAGCTAGACAGCCTGGAGGTATGTGCTGAGGTGAAGCCTGTGAAATTCAGTTCTGTGCACAGCCCTGCCCCTGGGAAAACAGTCTTTGAACAGGGGCCTAGCCAGCAGACCAAGGGGGTTGTTCACCCTCCAGATTGCATCTAGTTTTTCCTTTCCTAGTACAGGAAGGACTGCAAGTGAGTTCAGTGGAGGACCACCAAGGTGCACAGGGCAAGAGAACTTGAGATGTGAGGAGAAGCTGAGGAAATGGAGGTTGCTCATCCTAAAGAACAGGCAGCTTTGGGGGGGAGGATGTCACAGCATCCTCCAGGCTCTCTGAAGAGATTATTTGGAAGTTGTAGTTCTTCATTGTAGTGCAGAGTGGGAGGAGCATAAGTTACACATGAGAGGTTCACAGTGGGTGTAAGGAGTGACTTTTCCACCATGAGGATAATCAAACCTTCAAGGCTGTGCAGTCTCCATCCCCTGACAGTTTCAAGACCCTGGTGAATGAAGCCCTGAGCAGTCTGGTCTAACCTCAGAGCTATTCCTGCTTTGAATAGGAGCTTGGACCATAGACATCCTGAGGTCCCTTCCAACCTGAATGATCCTATGAAAACTACAAACTGGAATGATCTATGGAAGTCTTCTGGTCAAAGCAAGTTGAACTTAAATAAAGCTCTGTTGGGTTCTTAATACCTCCAAGCATGGCAACTCCACAGCCTGTCCAGGTGCCAGTGTTTGGCTACTTTCAAGCATGACAAAACTGCACAAGTAATTGGGATTTTGACACATGCCTCATGTCCTTAAATAAAAGGTTTGGTAATAGAGGACAAGGTAAGGTCAGTATGGATAGGGAGAGTAGGCAGCATCAATATAGATAATGTGGCACAGGACTTCAAGATACTTTCAAACTGAAATTAGCTTAAAAATTTGCATATTGTTGGTAATGTCATTGCTGATCTGATAGATTATATTCTTTTTTTGTGTGTTTAGATGCATTATCATAGCACACTTACCTTGTTTTCTCTCTATCCCTTTCCTGTCATCTCCATGCTTATATAAAGCTGCTAACATAGTGTATTCATGGTGGATCTGCAGCTCAGACTCAGAAGTGAGTCAGGTCTGCAACAAATGTTTTCCTCAGCTGGTGCAGATGCAGTGCTAGCAGCTGTGCTTTGTCTTGGAGTTGATACACATTTATTAGGTGTGGGGAAAGGCTTGGGGGAGCTTGTATTGCCTCAGATGGTGCTACACCAGTCTGGGAGAGTGGGGCTGAGTGCCAAGGGTGTTTGACTGGTGCTTCAAAAGAGTTTTTATGCAGTATATAAATCTGGAAGATTGTATTTCCCATTCTGCATTGCACTAAAAATTCCTATGGTATGGGTACCAGGTAGTTTACCAAATCGTAATGTGGTGCTGGGGGGAGGGGGGAAGAACAGGTCAGTGGAAATACAGAGACTGAGGATCATTTCCATAATCTTTATTAATCCTTTCCTTTGAAGTAAAAATATTCCAAATGGTAGTCAATGTCTTTACAGCATTTTGGCACTAGCAGCCTGCCTGTGGTGTTTTGACATTTATTGCTGCATATGAATAGGTGTGAGTGGATAAGGTAGAGCAGAGGGTTAGAGTTCTGTAGGGACAACAGGTAAGAAAGCAGGAAAATGGCTTTGTGTGGGAGCCTTTTAAAACCCTGTAAGAGGTTTTCTGTAAATAGTGTGCTCTCTCAATCACCTTTGAGAAAATAATAAGCAGGGCTGGCATATAGAGCCCTGACTTTTAACCCTATAAATGCTGTCTCTTTCTGAAGAGATGCTAGAAAGGGGCATAAGCAGTACTTAGGGTTTTTTAGGGATGGTCACTTATCTGGGAGAAATGAGAGGCATTGTGACATGATTGATCATTTGCTTACTTTGAACTGATGCTGTGAGAGCCTGGCAATAGGAAAGAAAGTGCAAAAGAGAGGAGTACCAGACTTTCTAAGAGCTGACTCTTCATGGCTGCAGGCTGTGCTCTCATACCTGCAAGGAAAAACCAGCAAGGTGTGAATCACACACAGAATCCCAGAAAAGCAGGGGTTGGAAGGGACCTCTGGGGATCATCTAGTCCAACCACCCTGATAAAGCAGGGTCACCCACAGCAGGTTGCCCAGGATCACCTCCAGGTGGCTTTGGAATCTCTCCAGAAAAGGAGACTCTACAACCTGCCTGGGCCAGGACTCTGGCACCTTCACAGCAAAGTTTTTCCTCCTGTTCAGATGGAACCTCCTGGGTTTCAGTTTGTGCTCATTCCCTCTTGGCCTGTTACTGGACACCGCTGGCCCCATCCTCTTGCCCTGCATCCTTTAGATGTTCAGAAGCACTGAGCAAATCCCCTCTGGGTCTGCTCTTCTCCCAGCTAACCAGCCCCAGGGTTCTCAGCCTTTCCTCCTCAGAGATGCTCCAGTCCCCTCAGCATCTCTTCCTACCCTCTGCTGGACTCTCTCCAGTAGTTTCTTGTCTTTCTTGAGCTGGACCGAAGACTCCAGATGTGCTCTGACTAGGGTAGACAAGAGGAGGAGAAACTCTCTCGATGTGCTGCTGGCCACAATCTTCTTAATACATCCCAGGATACAATTGGCCTTCTTGACCATGAGGGCACATTACTGGCTTATGGTGAACTTGTCCACCAGCCGTCCCAGGTCATTCTCTGCAGAGCTTCTTTCCAGCAGGTCAACCTCTAACCTATCCTGGTGCACGGAGTAATTCCTCTCAAGGTGCAGGACCCTACCCTTGCCCTTGTTGAAGTTCATTAGGTTCCTCTTCCCCAACACTCAGTATGTCCAGGTCTCACTGAATGGTAACACATCTGGATGGTGTCAGCCACTCCTCCTAGCTTGTGTCATCAATGTGAAGATAGTCAACATTCCCTAGGACACCAGCTACTATAATTGGGGGAAAAATAGACAATGGTATGGTCATATATGCAGTTCTTGAGGTTTTGATGAGGCAGCACTGCTAATTGCTTTTAGTTCATTAAAAAAGTGAAGAGTTTCTGGTATTCTTACTCTGAAGATATTTATAAACTCTGATTTATTTCTCCTGAACCACTTGGCAATCTCTCCAGCATCACTTGTTTCATAACTTCCTACCAATGTGATCTGATTAATGCTTTTGCACTTGGCTTCCAGAAAGCATAACCTTATCTCTGCTGTGTTTGAGTGCAGGCTGCTTCCAGGATGTACTCAAGGTAGTGCTGATGAGTGAACCTCAAAACTTCCAGATTCTCAAAGAGTTGGGATAATCATCACAAAGTCTGTATGTTTATCTGAACCATACTTAAGCCATTCCAGCCCTTTGGATCTGCAAATTTAGGTTAGAAGTCTTTGACGTAAGACTCTTGGTATTTCCTGTTTCTGACAAAGCCAGATATGTTCAAACATCTCTTTGAGGTGATATTTGTCTCCTGTTTTTACTACCCTGACAAGGTTATCAGGTCACCAGTTCTTGGATTCTGATTCAGGAAAAAGCCTTAAACATGTTCTTTGGTCTTGAGTATAAAGCAAAACAACAAAGACTAGAAAATGTGCTTTAAATGAATGAGAGAGACAATAGGAAAATATCTCAGAGACAGAAAGAAGTTATGGCAGCTGGAGTGCACATGACTGATTTCAGACAGCAGACATCTGTAGGTCATAAGCTTTTGATTAGTTTGTGGGAGAAGAAAGTTGCTTTTAAAAGATAAGTTACATGAAAAGATGAATTAAGAATGTAAATCAATGTGAGAAATTATATTTATGTTCAATTTCTGGTTTGCATTAAGGAAGAAGGAATTACAAATATTGCATACAAAAGCATGGAAACTGATAAAAAAACCACATTCACCTTAGAAGATCAGAAAGAAATCTAAATTTACATAACAAATGCATGAGCTGTGAGGGCTACATATTACCCTCTTTTTCCTCTTGAATGAACTTGTCCTCTTAATCAGTGGGTACTGCATTTGTGTTCTCTGGGATTTCTAAAATCACAGGCCTACAGTTTAGGACAGAATTTATGTAGGGACTCCCCTTAGAACTGAACTCCTGAAGAGTCAGAAGAGCAAGCTTCTCATCCCCAAAATAGCCAGATTTTAGGCAGTCCCTTAAGCAAGAACCCTGGCATCTGGACTCCTAAGGCAAGCATCCTGGCTGAGACTTTTTGGGAAAAAGCTATAGTTGTAGAGTGAACTATTAATCTGAGAACAGGAAAAGAAGCTTTCTTTATGAATCAAATTTGTAAACCCAGCTAACTATTGAAGCAGCATCTGAAATTTGCCTTGGAATGAGAAGAGCTTTCATGTAAACTATTGAAGTCTTCTATGTGATAAAGCAAATAACTTTTTACCAAATAGATATTATTTTAATCTTTGTCCTTGAAGCTAACAAATTAACTTTCTCTGTGCTTTCCACATTTGTGACAGCCCCTGGCTGTGTTTTCACTGTGGTAACAGCTTCTGGCAGACTGTGTGTCTCTCACATTCACTACAAAGTAAACAGGAATTTTTTCCAAGGGTAACTGGCCAAGCTCCAGTGGAAGAATGCAAGTTATTCATAAGTTCTGGTAGACTCATTTCTGTTTAACATGGTCTGTTTTTATTGTGGATTTTATGAAGAAAAATATGGTTGTGAAATTTTTTTGATCCCCAGAGACTTTTTCTTCAAACATGTGGGAAATAGCCTACTCCTTCACCCCACAGCACACAGCTGCATTGCTATTTGTCCTGACTGTGTCCATGTTTTTTCCACCTTCAGTCACAAGAAGCTGTCAGAAGGTTACCAAGATGTGGCTAGGACTTGTCATTCTATTTTGAGGACATAACTGATGTTGCAGACAGGCATGACAATCCATCAAAGTTCTGATGGAAGTCTGCAGGGGTGCCAAAAGCATTTTGTGCCCTGCAGATTCCCTTCCCAAGCACAGGCAACAGCAGCAGGAAGGGTTTTGGGGCTTGCTTTTTTTTTTTTAGGCCTGGCATAACCCTGCCAGAAAAGTACTTTGAGGCTTCAAGCAGACTCAAAATTCATGAGGCAGACCAGGGTGAGGTAAATCCTGTTCAGTGCCTGTCTTTCATGGCCTGTAGCACCAGAAGGTCTCAGGTACCCATGGAGCAAATCTCAGTGACTGGGGTTTTCCTGCTTTTGTCTGTTTGGTCTCTTAGAGCTGCTGTGTTTGCTCTGTGGCTCTTTTTGTTCAGAAGAGCTGAACAGCCCTCTGATGGTTTCCCAGGGACTTGTCAGAGAATCATAGAATAGCATTGGCCGAAAGAGACCTGTAAGATCATTGAGTCCAACTGCTAGCCCAACACTGCCAAGTCCCCAGTAACAATGTCCTTCAGCACCACATCTATACAGCTTTTCAACCCCTCCAGGGATGGTGACTTCAACTGCCCTGGGCAGCCTTTTCCAGGGCTTGACAACCCTTTTGGGGAAGACATTTTTCCTCACATCCAGTCTAAACCTCCCCTGGCACAACTTGAGATTGTTTCCTCTTGTCCTGTAAGTTGTTACTTGGGAGACGAAACCAACCCCCACCTCACTCCAACTTCCTTTCAGGGAGTTGTAGAGGGTGAGAAGGTCTCCCCTGAGCCTCCTCTTCTCCAGGCTAAATAACCCTGATTCCCACAGCTGCTCCTCACAACACCTGTGCTCTAGAGCCTTCACCACCTTCGTTGCCCTTCTCTGGATGCACTCCAGCACCTCCATGTCCTTCGTGGCGTGAGAGGCCTAAAACTTAACCCAGGATTTGAGGTGTGGCCTCACCAGTGCTGAGTACAGGAGGACAATCCCTGCCCTAGTCCTGCTGGCCACACTAGTGCTGATCTGAGCCAGGATGATGTTGGCCTTTTTGGTCTCCTGGGCACTTTGCTGCCTTGTCTTCAGCTGCTGTCAACCAGCACTCCCTGGTCCTATTCTGCCAGGCAGCTTTCCAGCCACTCTGCCCCAAGCTTGGAGCATTCATGGAGTTGTTGTGACCCAAATGTGGGAGTAAGTGGGATCATTTCTGTTTACAGATAGAGCTGGGGGACTGTGGGAGTGTATGTACCGTTGGGGGAATAGCTATAAAGCTGAAGGAAGGTGTTGATATAAGAAAAAGGATGAGTTGTCCAAGCATAAGATGGAAATTGGATAGTAGCTTCTAAACAGAGTAATGAGGTTCTTGAAAGATTTTCTAGTAGGAGGAGTGAGGGAACTTGATGCATTGAGGAAGGCATTACATGATAATTACACAAAAATACTGTCTGTACTGAAAAGAGACTGAATTTGAGGAACAGGAGGTCCATAATTTCCTCTTTTGTTTTTCCTGTGTACACAACTGTAGAACTAAACTATAATTGAGAATGATCAGTATTTTATGGATTTTGCAATTGGTGGATTTGTTTGCTCCTTTGATCTTTGACTCATTGGTGGATTGCTAAGGCAAGAGAAAGTGTTATCATGGCTCTAGCTGACATAGTGGATAAATCAGCTAGTAATTGGAAACAGCCCTATGCTCCAGCCAAAGGAGTCTACATGTTAATGGGTATAGAATTCAGGACAACAGCTCATTAATCCAAGCAATAAGTTGAATATTTAATTTTAATATTGGTTTTGTTTTTGTAATGCTTTTTAGTTTGAAGCTGCTTTCCCATCAAAACTGATTTAAATAGTGCAAAACTCACTATAAACTGTATTTTAGCTAGCTTTGTGCAGGGGTAGTGTAGGAAAAAGGTGATTTCTCCCAGGTCATTCCAGGAGAGCTATCTAAGGGTGAGCCACAGAACCCTTTAACACTGGAGGTTTAAGTGGAAGACATCTTGCAGAAACTGCATGCAATGAATGTTGGTCACCAAACTTTGCATACAATTGCTCAGAGCCTGCTGGTAAGCCTCATGGGATGTTTTGTCAGGGATGCAGTCATGGCATCAATTCTCATGGAATTCAACAAGCATTTAGACAATGATCTTGGACACATGGTGTGACTTTGGGGTTGTCCTGTGCATAGACAGGAGTTGGACTTGATGATCCTTATGGGTTTCTTCCAACTCAGAACATTATATGATTCTATGATAAAATGATAGCAGCTCAGCAGAAAATGTTTTTCTTCATCTGCCCTTTGGTTAGAATTGAGCAGACAGGTTAACTCAGTCCAATTTGTTCCACTCACCTCTCTTCCCATTTTCTGTTTTCCCCTTGGCTGTTGGAGTGCCTGTCTTTTGTTTCCACTAATGCTCAAAGAGGAGGCTTAAATTTCACATGAAAGAGCATATTGATGTGTGATGCCAGGGATTTACACTTGCATTGCTGGCATACTCAACCCTCTGTTTTGGCTGCCTCAATGTGTTTGGAAATGAGGCTATTAAAATAAAGGAGAGAGAATTCATCATAATGCGTAGCATTATGTGACTCTTCTAAATGTTCAAAGCGTTGTCCAGACATCATCTAAATAATCTCCTGGTCTTTCCAAGGAATGGGAATGTAAACAGTGTTTATTTCCTTCTCTGACACTGAAGGAAACTGCTGGAGGCTAGCAGCAGGAGAGGCTCCTCTCCACTTACCACTGTCTTCCTTCTGAAATAATCAGTACAAATACATGTGATTCTGTGATCTCTTCAGGTTGCCTACAGGCAGCAGGATGAACAAGGAGGGGATGCTAGGGGAGAAGGCAAGGTGCAAGCAACTTTGAGCTCCTTTTGGATGCACGTGTCACAGATTAACCATTTTAATACATATAAACAGCTGCTAATTCATGCTAAGCAGGTTTCCTTTTTGATGCCTTTCTTAATAAGAAGGTGAGCTGAAAGGAAATGATTCCCAGAATCCTAGGATAGTAGGGGCTGGAAGGGACCTCCAGGGATTACCTAGTCCAACCCCCCCGATAAAGCAGGGTCACCCAGAGCAGGTTGCCCAGGATCACCTTCAGGTGCCTTTTGGAATCTCTCTGGAAAAGGAGACTCCACAACGTTTTTGGGCAGCCTGGGCCAGGGCTCTGACACCCTCACAGCAAAATAGTTTTTTCTCCTGTTCAGCTGGAACCTCCTGGGTTTCAGTTTGTGCCCATTGCCCCTTGTCCAGTCACTGGGCACAACTGAAATAAGTCTGGCCCCATCCTCTTGCCTCCATGCTTTAGATATTGAGAAGCAGTAAGAAGAGCAGGTCTGCTCTTCTCCAGGCTAACCAGCCCCAGGGCTCTCATCCTTTCCTTCTCCCTGAGATGCCCCAGTCCCCTCACCATTTTTATAACCCTCCACTGGACTCTCTCCAGTAGTTTCTTGTCTCTCTTGAACTGGGGAACCCAGAACTGGACCTAAGACTCCAACTGTGGCCTCATTAGGGTAGAGTAGAGGGGAAGAGAACCTCCCTTGACCTGCTGCTGGCCACACACTTCCTAATGCATTCCAGGATATGAAGGGCCTTCTTTGACCATGAGGGCACATTACTGGCTCATAGTGAACTTGTCCACCAGCAGTCCCAGGTCATTCTCTGCAGTGCTGCTTTTCAGCAGATCAGTCCCTAACCTATCCCAGTGCATGAGGCTATTCCTCCTGCTCTTGTTGAACTTCATGAGGTTCCTCTCCCCCAGCTCTCAGCCTATCCAGGTCTCACTGAAAGCACAGCCTGACAGGGTGCATCAGCTTCCCTTGACTTCTCTTTTCCTCTCTTTATCCCCTACTGGAGATGAACTAATAGTCAGATATGGGGCAGATTTAAGCCTTCTTGCTGCTTGGATAGAAATTGTCTCATTTTTCTAAGAGAAACATTGAAAATCAATTATAATTCCACAGAAGTAATATAAGAAGTCACTGTATTGCCTGTCCTTAAAACTGTCTCACTCTCCTCCTCCCTCTGCTTCTCTTCCTCCCCTAGTGACTTTCTTTTCAAAGCATAATAAATTCCTTTCCTCATTCTGGGTGTTTTCAGCCACTTGTAAAATTGACTAATGATTCCTTTATATAAGCACTAGCCTGATCTTCCAAGCAGTAGATGGGAATAGAAAAAAAATGACAATGCTAGATTTCAGATACCTGTATTTCATCCAAAAATAGTTAATAACAGTACTTAAAGCACAGCATTTTCCTGCATCTGCTTTGTTGTTACATTAAGTGTTGCCTATCACCTCTTTGAAACCACAGCTTTGTGGGAAGCTGTTGGCAGCAGTGGGTCCCTGCAGGAGGAGGCTCAGACAGGAGGGAGTTGTGATGTAACAAAAGATGAAGTAATGGCTTGGTTTTAACCATTTAACCATCTCAAAACCTTAGTGTATGTTGATGGTCTGTCCATTTGTGTGAGAAGGTTTCCAGCTCTTCTGCTGCCTTGCATCCTTCTAGTCAAGCCACACAAGGGAAACGATTCCTGCTTGCATGGGTTTTAAAAGTTTTTAAGGTTTGGTGAAGTCATGCTTTACTTAGCAGATGGGTACTCTAACAGGATCCTGTTATACAGATTGTACAGTGCTGTCAGTTACAAAATTTCTGGTCACAACAAAGATTAAAGAAAGATTTTTTTAGAAGGTGGCTTCTTCCAGATACCTCAGACAGGGCTTCACCTTCCACAAGTTGGCCTTTTTCTCCAAATCAGTGCCTTGGTACTTGATCATTTTGATCATCCTTTTAGAACTAAAACAAGAACTACAAAACTCACTTCCCCTTTAGGAAGGTTATTTTTTCTTATAAATTACTACTTTTAATCCTTAGAAAGCACATTTTTCCTGAGATATTGGAAAATGGCTCCCTTCTAAATAATAGTACCTATGTGTTTAATGTTCTGGTGTAAAGGCAGCAGCTCTATGATTAAGAAAAGACATAGGGCCCAAGACAGGCCTGGTGGACATATGTGCTCCTCTGGTTTCTCAGGCAGCAGTACCACTGGCTGCCTAAACACAGATCAGGTATGTCTATGCATGCAACATTGTACAAGTACTGGTAGGACAAGGGCCAGAGGTGGGAAACTGAAGTAAAAGATGTAACAGCAAAGTTGGAGGAGTTTGGCAGAGTTGCTCTGTGTAGGGTGTAAAATCCAATCCAATAACAAAAAATTTCTTGTGGCCTTAGGCTGTCCATCACACAGCAGAACAAATACTCTCATTGCACAGCAGAAGAAATACAATTTTTCCCTGTAAAAATTGCCTGTTGATACATAGTTTCTTCTCCTTAAGAAAATGAGGAGGCAATTCTTCTGCAATACAAATGAGAAGACAATTTCTTCTGCAATACAAAAGGCTTACAGGCTTACTTTGTTAAGTACTTCCTAAATATTTGCTTAAGGAGTCTGGATTATACTAGTGAATTTCCTGGGTGTCAAAAGGTAAATTTCCTTTAAGCTTCTCAAGGAAAATAACAACTTTCTGGATTGTTCTTCCTATTTAAATCAAGTTAGAGTTTAAAACAAAACAGAAAACCAAACCACACCAAAAAATGCCACTTAAGACCAGCATGGATACACTTGTTTAGTTTCTCAGGGTTATTTTATACAACAGATAGACACAATGGAAGATGGTGGTGTTTGTTTTTCAGCATATTTCACACAGTTGCTGAATGTTTCATTCCCTGCCTCTCTGGGTATGCCATGAAGAAGCAGTTCCCAGAGAGAATTCAGTTCCTGTTTGGCCTTAATTTCATTAATATTTACCTACACAAAAATACTGACATGCAAAACAATAGATCTTCTTCCAGTGCACTAATACGTGTGGGTATATGTGCTGCCAGCATATTGTTTTCTCTCTGGCAGGAAAATGATTCCTAGGCTTACTTTGCAGTTAGCTGTGAAGACATGAAAAGTTAGATATTCTCCTGCTTCAAACTTCATCCTGAGGTGGAGTCAGGAAGTTAGTTATTTCTTAGTTATTTAGTTGGACAAGTTCCTCAGTGGACATGGGGCTTGTTGGGGGAATGGTAAGACTTTATTGGTTCTGGTATTGGCTAAGAAAGACATAGGATGTGGTAATGTGATATAGTATAGAAGTATAATAAAGTAAAATATATAGACTTTCTAACAGGACTGAGGGCTGACCTCTTTCCATTAACAGCTTGTGTTCCCTCCTGTTAAGACCACCTCTCTTGAGGAAAAACTGGAGTCACAGCAGCCAAGTTCCCCTCAGGTTTTCTCCCAGGGTCCAAGTGTGGCTTTTCACAGGACAGTGTCCTCTTTTAATACAAGAACTACAAGGTAAAGTCAGAATTATGACAACTAACTGCCATTCTGTCTTTGAGCTCTTAAAGGTTGAAGTTGCACAGATTAAGTGGTCTGAACAACTTTTGTTAGGACTGATGTAGTTGCCTTCCCTCTGTAAGCAGCACAAGCTTCTTCAGAAACTTTGGGATTTAGATCAGTTTTTGTAGAGTGCTGATGTCTTTGTTGGATTTCCACTAATCTGCCTGTGTGAAAAATCCTGTGGAATGGGAAAACACTGACACCTTTGATCTTTCCATCCTGCTTAGAGGACAGATCCCCACTGCTAGATGAGAAAAATAAAGTAAAATGAACTGGATAATCTCCTAAAGTTTCTTGCAGGTCTTGGGAGCAGTGAAGAGTGAATCCCTTTTATCATGTTTTTCCTACAAGTACAAAAGCTCTTATAGCCCCACAACACATAATTCTGCCAGAGTTCTTAGGAGCTGGACCTTGGGTTCAGCTCAGAGCTAATGTTACCTTCCAACCAATGTGAGAAAGGCTTTTTGTCTTCTCTTATAGCAGAGTTTAGTCCCCAATTTGTTCTATCTCTATTTTATCACTGTGCAAGATGATTTTAACTACCTCTTAAAACTTTTCTAGAAGTGTGGATATGGGAGGCAAGAAAGGAGTATGATGACCCCCAGTGTCTCTGCCAACAAGGCAATGGTCAGTCAGGTTTGTAAGCAGGCTGGTTCTTGGTGTGTGAGAGCAGTTCTGCATGCTCTATGTGGCCACTGCACTGTGGGGTACAGAGTGTGGGAAATAAAACAGGAAAAGAAAAGTTGAGGGTTTTGAAAGAACAATATGCTTAGTTAAATCTGTAAAGGTAGTGGGAAGAAGCTCCTCCTGAGAGGTGACTAAGAGGTTATTAGGAAGATGCTTTCCATTTTTACACTGGAGAGGTTTCTTATGGTGTCTCTATCCCCCCAGTTAGCAACATTTGGAGTCTGTGTTGGTATCCACAGCACATGGGGTATGTGATGAGCCATTTCAATAGGAATCCTTCCACTTTGGTGAAAGGAGGGTGGCAGGTTACAGACCTACTTTAAATGGGGAGAGTTAGGAGCTGTTGGATGTTATCGAGAGGGTCACTCTGTGCTGTGGTATGGCTCGGGTTTTTCTCTCTGGGAGAGAGATACTGCATTTGCTCAGGACAACCATTGTCCATATGCACCATGACCATTTGTCTGAAACTTCCAAAGATACCTACTGGATACAGAAAGGGGGCAGAATTTTACCTCCCTTCTCTCCATTTCTCTTTCTCCTCTATTAAACCCATTCCTAGTTGATTCATACATCTCAGATGTATCTACTGGATGTACAGTAAGAATGTCTGGATTTCAATTTGACCTGTTACACCTATGGAACAACTTAATCATCTGGAATTATCAAACTAGCCCATTTTAACAGGAGCTCTGAAGTAATTAAGGGGGCAGGAGGAGAAAAAGAGCTATGACACTGAATGGTGAGCCCACCTTCCTATGGAACTAAGCTAAACAATTCAAATATCATCTAACTCAGGCATATTAAGTCTAACAGCAGAATGAGCTTGAAAGGATGGAGAGAAACAAACTGGAGAGAGGAAATGTCTCTGTTTAAACTCCCTCATGTTTGCCCTCAATGTTTCTTGTCTCATGTTTTAATGACTTGACACAAATGGGAAGGAAAAATATGCCAGGCATGGTGATGATCATAGACAGCAGAGTTGTGTTCTTTCTGTCTACAGAGCTCATGATGTGGATATGCATGAAAAATTGGTCTCATTTTGGAATGAAAAGGATTTAGTGAACTTTTGGGAACATTCCCAGTTCTTTCTCTTCCTTAATACTCATAATGCTGCTTTGAATATAGAAGTGTAATGCTGCTTTGAATATAGAAGTGCAGATCATCATATTTGACATCAAATGTCAAAAATCATTTGAATTTCACTGAGTTTCTCTTCCATTCATTTAGGCAAGAACTATTTGCTACTTGACAATATTTATAGGTGTGAAGTGTTCTTCAGCAAACATCATGCTTTTGTGAAGAGATCCAGACCAGATTTTGACCAGGAACTGAACCCAGACCCTGGTAGTGAGAGCACCAAATCCTAACCACTAGACCACCACTTCCTCCATAAAAGTAGTTTCCCAGAGCTATCAGCCTACAGATATGAAGGGGATGGCAAGAACGCTCCTAGGGAGTGAATAGGAGCAAAGCTGCTCCACTAATGGACCAACATTAACATTTCCTGAGATTGCAGTCTGGAAAGCTGCATGGCCTCTTGATAACAGAGAAGGTTTGCTGTTACTCTACTTACATTCCACATCAACAGCCATCCAAAAACTTTTCCTGACTGTTGAGGCAGGAATGGGCTGAGTAGCAGAGAATTGGATGCACTGAGTTCTGTTTTAACAATGAACTGCAAACTGACTCTGGCAAGGTCTTTTTGAAATTTTCTTTTCCAATATCTTCATTAATAAAATGTGCTTTGAGATCTCTAAATGAAACAAGTTACATAATAGATAAAAATTCTGGAAAGAGGGAGAAAATGGAGACTATTTTAATGTGAATCTATCATCTGTAGGCAGTGAAACTGTTAGGAAATGAAATGAACAGTGCACTGTAATCCAAGCAAATGAACAAGTCTGTCTTCTCTGTCTAAGGAAGTGGTTTTTTCAATTATTTTTTTGTTACTGTTTCATCAAGTTCCAAAAGTAGTTAAAACACCTCTACTGTTAAATAACAATTAAAATGCATGCAGTAAAAATGGGTGAGTTGGGACTTCTTGCCAGAAAGCAGCATAATTCTAATGTAAGTACACAAAATGGCTCAGCTCACAAAATTCACTACTGCATTTGGAGGTCATCAGAGCCAGAGCCTATGGCTTTCCTTTGGGCTGTTTGCAAAGAAGTCTGGATTCCCATTTATGGAGAATGGAGATTTCACACACTGGACATTTTTGACAACCTTAATTGTGAAAAAGGCTTTGTATGTAACTGGAATTTCCAATGTTTCAACTTGAGTACGTTGCCTCTTACCATATCTTCACTTCCAAGAAAGTCTGACTTTGTCTCTACACCTTCCCATGAGGTGGTTGTAGGCATCTCCTGCTATAGTCTTCATCATCTAAGGCTCAACCAAACTCAAGAGATTCAACCTTTCCTCTAGGGTCTGTGTTCTATTCAGGGGAATGTAGTGTTTGGAAACTCATTGCTGAATTACATCATTGCCACGGTAAGACTGTAGACTTTGGTTTGGAGGTACCTTGAAAATACTAATTAAAATGTCAAGTTGTTTTTGCTATCTTCAGCAGCAGAACTTGGGTCACAAAGGAGTTAAATATCTTCCCCAAGATCCAAGGCTGAGATCAGTAGGCAGAAATCTTCACTTTCAGCTGTTGTCCTGCCATCTCTCCTAGGAAAAGCTTCACAAAATAAGCTAGTATTTTGTATTTTGATTAGCTGGTAGTGGTTAGTCAGTTTTACAGTGCTGGATCATTTTTTAGGTCTGCACATTCCAAAAAAGATTGAGACTGTCCAGAGAAGGGCAATGAGTCTGGTGAGGGGTCTGGAGAATAAGTTTTAAGAGGAGTGGCTGAGGGAACTGAGGCTGCTTGGTCTGAGGAAGAGGAGACTCAGGGCAGACCTTCTTGCTCTCTACAACTACCTAAAGGCAGATTGGAGTGAGATAGGGGTTGATCTCTTCTCCTGGGCTACCTGTGAGCAGTTGAGAGGAAATGGCCTCAAGTTGCACCAGGGGAGGTTTAAGTTGGATATGAGGAAAAATTTCTTCCCTGAAAGAGTTGTTAATCATTGACACAGACTGCCCAGGGCAGTGGTGGAGTCACTGTCCCTGGAGGTATTAAAAAACCATGTAGACATGGTCCTTAGGGACATGGTTTAGTGGCATGGTGGTGATAGGCTGATAGTCGGACTTGATGATCTTGGATGTCTCTTCCAACCTTAACCATTCTATGATACGTGGATGATAAGATTAACAGTAAATCACATGCTAATTCTTTGCAAAGAGAATAATCTTCCTTAAGAAATCAAAATTACAAAAACACATCATACCCAGAGGCTGACCTGAGTGAAGTGCCTGGCTACCAGTTGTGGCCAGCCACCAGGTGCCTTGGGAACTGCCCCATCTCCTTTGGTTAAAGCAGCTGGATGCTCCTGTTCTGAAAAAGCAGCCATGGATCCATTCTTGATCTGTGTGTGCCGTGAAAAGAACTGCTATGTTGTGTAATAAGCTTTTGTAACAAGATGAGCCACGCAAAAATCAGAAGCTTTCTAGATTTACCAGCCTCTGTGGGTATTAGAGTGGGTTGAGTGACAATGCAGAGGAACAAAAGATAGCTTCAAATGGAATTATTAAAGTTTGAACAATAGAGTTACATACCACTGGGTTTAGTGTGCAGTAGATGGGTATGAGTCACTGTTTTTCAGATTTATTGAGATTTGTGTTGCATAAGGCAGATATTTGGATAATAAAGAGGAAAGCTGTGTTATCATTGTTCATCCTTAATATCTAATCCCAGTGATGCTTAAGTCGTATGACAGGCCACTGCTCTTGCCAGGTATTTAACTCCTGCAGTGGAAATCTTCAAGGTATTTCCTGGCAAAAAAAATAATAATCAGAATGTCTTTGAGTATAAAATATAGCTTGTCTTTAGAAAAGGGACTGCTGGTTTACTCTGTGCCCATGGTGTTTAACCTGATAAATTCCTATTGAGATAGAGAAGCAACAGCTTTTCAAGAGTGTGCACCTGACTTTTTATTGTGAACTCTCATTTCATTTCTACTATAATGTCTTGGGCCATCCAGTTCTTTCTGGAGATACTGTGATCCTCTCCAGCCCTAGAAATTTATTGCTTCTTTGCTCCATCTATATCATCACTCTTTATTGCTAAATGAGGAAAAATGTTAATTTACTTTTGGTGGCTATATATCACATTTAACTTCAAATCTATCCTTGTGGCACAGTAGAAAGAGATTCTCAGTCTTTTAAAAGGGACTACCTCACCTTTTAGGGGAAAACCCAAACATATGAATACAGTTGATGCTGTATTTTGTCATTTTACAACCAGTGAAAAATTACCCTAAATGCTTCCATTTGTTCCTCTGTTTTGTTTGTTTCCTTACAAGTGTGGGAATGTGTGTGTGAGGTTTTGTTGTGTAATCATTTTGAGATGACTTGTTGATATACTGATGGACCACAGGTTGAGAAGCAGTGATAGAACAGGTCTGTATTTCCTTTAATCAGTATTCTCATATGTATTGCTTTTTGCTTTAAAACTTCCATTTTCATTTTATTTGCAAGGTCTAACTCAACCTTGCATAAGCAATTTGTAATTTACTGTACATCTGCTCTCCAAGACATGCTATTGTTCCCATTCTTCTTCTGTTAGGCTTCCATCTACAGTTTTTTTGCTCCTTTGGTTAAAAGCAACCCTAAGCTTTGTACATAGTAAAGCTCCTGACCTTATTAGTTTCTCATTTCAGTGGGGTGTGTGTATGAAAGCAGATACTGGGAAAGATGCACTGTGTGTTTAGAACACAGAAGTGTGTTAAAGGAGTTGAATTAGTTGTGTGGAAATGTGTGCCTTGCTGCTGCTGCAAGACAGGCTTTTGGGGAGTGAGGTTAAATGTATATACCCAGCATTTAAGAAAAGAATACTTTACCCAGCACAGAAGAGCACCTGCTTAATGACACAAGCAGTTTTGTAGGTACCACCTGTTAGTTCCTTGTTAATAGATTTCCTTTTCCTTTTTGCTAGAATTTCTGTAAGAAACCAAGATATTGAACATGGGAAAGAATGCAAAAACTCTACAGCATTAACAACACATTATCTTACTGTCAAAAAAGTCCAAAGGCAATACCAAAATGGAATGCCTTTCTCTGTGGGATGTTTGGTCTAGGCAACATGTACAGGAGCAGATTGCACATTGACTTGCTCTGTCTCAGGTAGTTTCAGTGCCTAAGTTAATTCTGTACATATATCCACAAAGCCTACTTTGCCCTAGGGAGGCCACAACTAGAGTATTATGTGAGTTCTGGGCTCCTCAGTTTGAGAGACAAAACTCCTGGAGAGAGTCCAGCAGAGGCTAGGAAGATGCTGAGGGGACTGGAGCATGTCTGTGAGGAGGAAGGGCTGGGAGCCCTGAGGCTGGTTAACCTGGAGAAGAGCAGACAGATCTCAATTCTTACCAATATCCAAAGGCTAGAGGGTAAGAGGATGGGGCCAGACTCTTTTCAGCGGTGGCCAGTAACAGAACAAGGGGCAACGAACACTAACTGGAACCCAGGAGGTTCCAGCTGAACAGGAAGAAAAGCTTATTTGCTGTGAGGGTGCCAGAGCCCTGGCCCAGGCTTCCCAGAGAGGTTGTGGAGTCTCCTTTTCCAGAGAGATTCCAAAGCCACTTGGAGGTGATCCTTAGTAGTGACCTTGCTTTGCATACCAATCCCTGGTAGTAAATCTAAAAATTAGGCCTTGCCACTGCTAGAAGCTGGCAGTGTCTATGAAAACATGCTGCTAGTTTCAGAAAATGCAGTTTCTCAGAGGAGCTTCAACTAAAAAGTAAAATCACTGAACAGAATTAGTTCTGTTCTAACCCAAACCAGGATATGTCCCATGATTTACCAGCTGGAAGTACAAATGAGAGTTACAAATGTTAAAATAGTTTTAAAATTTGTGAATGTTTTTTGGCATTGTTTCTTTTTTCTTAGCTGATTTGAGGAGGGTATTTTTGTAGGAGTGGCTTTTTTGGAACAATGTAGATGCTTCTAGGGTAGGTGTTCTTCATGGTTTTGACTCCTTGTTTAATTATGAAGCTTCTGATTCTTACGTGATCAGCTAAATCTGAGATCTGGGACTGGTTATAAAACATATAATGAGACTTAGTAACCCTGTAAGTGCTTGATCAGCCATTGCCAGGTTTGTTAAGTAGGACCAGATGGTGATGGGTTTCATTCATGAAGAACAGGAAGTTCTTGAGAGAAAGGGAAAGTAGATTGCCTTCATGGATGTGATGGTACTGAAGAACACAGCGTGGTTTCTTGGTTTTGTAGCATGTGTTAATACCTCTCGTGCATTATGCATACTAAAAATTTCATAGCCCTTTACAGTCAACTTGTAGTAGCTGCCTATTTTGTTTGTCAATTTGTAGACCACTTCTACTGAAAGAGATTTTTTTTGTCTTGAAGGAGACACTTTCTGTGTTTAATCAGATTGCAAAACAAAGATATTTAGCCCTATGTGTTTTCCCAAGTGATGGGAAAAAATATTTTCCACTACGCTAATACTCTTAATTCTAGAGCCTGCAGTTAGATACATGGCCTGCTCCTTTCTATATATAGACTATTTATAATCCTACTTAGTGAAATTACATTTGCTTTAATGTCAAAGCAACAAATCAAACACGAGCATATTAAATCTAATTTTCTGCTCTTCATGTAAAGCTCTACTGTTAAGACAAAACTACAGTGTAACTCAAAATACAGGCAAAAATATGGGGGAAGTTGAACCAATTCAGCCTAGCTGAGCTGTTTTTTAATTTAACCAATTGCCTTCTGAAATTCCTTAGAGCTATCAGTGTTACCTTTTAACAAGGCCTGACTAAAATGGGGACAAATGAAGCTCCTTCAAAATAATCTGAAGTAGGAAAGAGTAGTACTGCATCTGTTTTACTCTTAGAGAAACACAGGTTTAAGTATTTTTTAAAAAGCCACAAAATTAATCTATTTTGGAAGCAGGAATTTTTAGTTAATGATTCTGGTTTATATTCATCAGTTCCCTCCCCCAGCCTTTTTTATTAATTAAGAGAAAAGAACAGAAATAGGAAGCTATAAAACAGTGGTAAATGGATGTTTTCAAAACCAAATCTTTCATCCCCAAGACACCAATCTCTGACTAAGAGTCTCCGTCAAAAAATACAAATGGATTCCAGAAACACAGAAGTGTTCTGAACACAAATGAAGTGATTCTTCTCTCCCAGTCAGGTTAATCTTTGTGGCTCTGAATGTCCCTTTCAAGCTAGCAATTTTTTTGGCAGGAAAGTATCATTCTCACATATTTCATGTACTGCATATGACTCTTAACTGGAGAAAGCAGCATCTGATACAGCATTGTCCTGTGCTAACCTCAGCAGCATTACAGGAGAAACAGTTTGTAGGTAGAGGTGTAGTAAGCTCTGCCAAGCAGCTCTGCACGTTTGTTCACGCACCCAGGCCTTTTGGACTAATCTGTTGTAAAGGTCTCCACCTCGTGGCAGCTTGCTGAACTGGTAGCACCGTTAATATCCTTTAAGGTCAAGCCGTGTATGCTTTGCAATTCATAGAATCACAGAATCATCAAGGTTGGAAGTGTTGGTTGGTTGAGTCCAACTGTTAACCTAACGCTGCCAAATCACCGCTAAACCATCTCCCTCAGCACCACATCCAAAAACCAGCACATGCCTTTTGAGCGCTTCCAGAGATGGTGATTCTACCACTGCCCTGGGCAGCCTGCTACAGGGCTTGACAGCCCTTTTGGAGAAAACAATTCTCTTAATGTCCAACCTAAATCTCCCTTGGCACAACTTTGAGCCACTTCCTCTCATCCTATCACTTGATATCTCTGGGAGAAAAGACCAATCCCAACCTCACTCCAACCTCCTTTCATGGAATTGTGGAGAGAGAGGTGATCTCTCCCATGAGCCTCCTTTTCTCCAGACTAACCAAACCCAGTAGCCTCACAGCTGCTCCTCACAGGAATTGTGCTCTAGACCTTTCGCCACTTTCGTTGCCCTTCTTTGAACACACTCCAGCACCTCCATGTTCTTGGAGTGAGGAGCCCAAAACTGAACCCAGGATTTGAGGTGTGGCCTCACTAGTGCTGAGTACAGGAGGACAATTCCCTCCCTAGTCCTGCTGGCCGCACTAGTGCTGATCTAAGCCAGGGTGCTGTTGGCCTTTTTGGCCACCTGGGCGCTCTGCTGCCTCATCTTCAGCTGCTGTCAACCAGCACTGCCAGGTCCTTTTCTGCCTGCTGTCTTGCTTTGCTAAATAGCCTTTTGCAAACGTTTAAAAACATACAGTGATGTGGAAGACGGCTTTAAATTGGTGGTCTTCTGTGATTCAGTCCTAAGATTCAACTGAGTGACAGAATTGATGTCCACAACAAGGGAGGTGAGATGTGATAGAGCTTTATACCATGCTCTGCATCAACCCAAGTTTTCAGACTGCTTCATTACCAGAACAAAATAAGTTTCACGTCTTGTCATTACCATAAACTAGTAGAAAGTAATTAAGATGTAATGAGGCCTGCAAGCCCTTACTTCTAGGATGATTTGTGAAAAAAAAAAAAGATCCTGTGTTTGAGTTGTACAGCTGATAAGGAGAAAAGTTGTCAGTGAGTGTATTTAGGATCCAGTAAGGGACAATACAGAAGCTGTGTATGACACTATGGATACAGTCACCTGCTGGAAGGACAGCAGAAACTCTGGTAGCATTTAAGAATTATTCACAATTTGAGTTGTTGTATTACATTATTATTAGTGTAATAGATAAGATCAAGAAAAGTCATAAACATAGGAAAAGTTCTAGATGCCTTCACCAAACAGGTACTGCTCTTTGACTTTGGAGCTGTCTTCTCTCCAGTATTTTTTGCAAGATTTCTGGTCATATCATGTGACAGAGAACAGCCTGAGCCAGAGAATGATTCAGTCTCTGCTTCCTTTCCCAACCCTGACTAGCTGACCTTCTGAAGCAGCTATGCTGTGTCACAAATGTACTGTTTCCAAGAGAGACAAACACAACTGTGGTGCATTAGGCCACCCCTTTTAAGCAGAACCTGTTCTTTCATACTCACCTCCTCAATCTCTGTCCCCTGTCCCCAAGGCATTATGAACTGATTGTTAGTACAGGACTGTGTACAACTGTGTTTTAAACAGTTGTGTTAGATCATGACAGTTGGTGTTCTGCTGAGATTACATATGAGTTTGCTTGCGAACGCTGATGTCTGTTGACATTTGTACTCATTCTAGCTCCTGACTTAAGATCCTTGAAGATATTCTGAAAAGAGAGCTTTGTATAAAAAATTAAAATAAAATTGATCTTTGGAGGTCCCAAAATACCCTGATCACATGCATATGCTCAACTTGTATGCGTTTTCTTACTCTCTAAAAGAAAAGGAGACAAGCTTCATCAAAACCCTAACTAGATTTAGCTCTGGCAAGCCGAAATGGTTCCCCTTTCTTTTCCAAGTCAATTTAAAAAGAATATGATAAATCTAAATTCTATCATTATTGGTATTAATTAAAAATATGCAGTGGGTCACTTCTTGATTTCATCCATCTAAACTTTCAGCAGCTCATAATGATGTTTCAGTACTGTCTTTCTGCAGGAATCCAGTGAGACTGTAATCAGCTTAGAAATATATCTAAGGTTCATTTTTGTACAGATAACCTCCTTCTTCAAGATCTAAACTCTCTGGCAAAATTGCCCTGGATTGAGACGGTCACACCACATTCTTTACCCACTGTTTCCACTTCAGTGCTCAGATGAATATAAGTCCCAGTACCTTAGGTGAGCTGTTGTGTCTTTGGGTTTATACAAATGCTGCCTTGTTAGACTACTTCCAGTCTGTTGGGTAGCCTTGTAGCAAAGTAGCAGCTTATTCTGTGTCTGATCTCGTTGCTTGTCTGATAAGCAATGATTAGATCCAAAGATGACTGAAAATAAAGTGAAGAAGCCTGTTAATCTCAGTGAGGTTCAGGTTGGTAATGAGTGATTGTTTCTATTTAACTGTAATCAGTATTATTTCTGACGCCTTTTACTTTTATGCTTTTTTCCTTTTAGACTCTTAGACCCAGGAACTTGAAGACAGGAGGCAAATTTTACCTTGAGGGAATAACCACATGGCAAGAATGGAACACTGAAATAAGAATGTCTTTGCAAGCATAGCTGTGATTGTTTTCTTGCAGAAACTCAGAACATTTTTCTGTGAATAGGCCAGAAGCTGGACATGCAGGGACAATTGGTTCTCCCAGCTCAGCTAATGTTAGTTATTCAGGATGTAAACTTCTAAAGATCCAGTGGGGTTCTTCAGAAAGGGCTTGTCATCAAGTTAGACAAACTAAGAAAAATATGTAGCTGACTCTTTTGGACCAGCGACAAACCACAGACAGTGACCAAAGCATCACTTGATGCTCTACTGAGTTAGAGTAGTATGGGCTTGCTTCTCTCACATGCCACTGTGATTTGGCTTCAAACCAAGGTTCTCTCTTTCAAATTAGACTTTGTAAGAGGAATTTAGCCTGTGACATGGAACTGGCAAATATCCTTTTAGACTGAGGTCTTGAACTAGTGACAACAACCACTGCTGTGCTCTGACAGCAGCCGAGGGATCCAGAGACCGTAGGAAAATCATCGCTGCTGCTCGTAACTGGCTTTAACCACTCCACTGCTAGTCCACGGGGAGCTTTGCCATGCTGCTTCAACCTCATGAGGTCCATATGGGACCTCCTGTTACACCAGCTATAGTTGCAGACAAGCTTGTTGGGTTCAGTATGTATTTGTTAAGGCAAAGCTGAAAAGCCTGCGAAGGATTTGTAGGCCAGCTGCAGCTGTGGGTATACAGGCAAACAGATAGATTTTTCTGGAGTCTCAAAAAATGAGCTTGAAGTCTTGCCAATATAAATGGGTTTATAACTTCTCAGATAACTCCTGCTTCTAGTTAGTCTGGAAACATTATATGAATAGAGTTTTTTAAGGGTATCAGGATAGGAGTTCAGTTCTGATCTGTGAAGTGTGCAGAGAGCAGGAGAAAAGGAAGGAAGAGCTGCCTGGAGAAGTCTGGCTTCTGCATGTCACGGCATCTCAGCGGCTGGGTATGGGTTCAAACCAAATGCAGAGTTTGACAACTAAATAATTTCCATTCATCCAGAGTTTTACATGGTGAACCCTGTCCATTGTTGAAGTTTTTGCTTAGGAAATACCATATCCTTCCTCCCTGAGTCCTTTCTGTAGTCCGAGTGACTATCAGACTCCATTTGAAGCCTGGAGTGTTGCATGCGATTGTTGTGATTAAAGTGCATGACCTGGTACTTGCTCTGTGATATGCATCATGGCATCCCAGAGAAGATGCTAAGTGGTATTTATCACACATAAGAAATCAAAGGTATGAAATGATGCCTATCAGAAAGTAGGTTGTACATAGGGAGACCTGTGGCTCATGGTGTCCAGCTTTTTCTGGCTGGTGGGCTGTAGGTCACTCTGGCTTGTCTTATTCAAGCCTGAATAAGAGAAAATCTGAGCACAATTCAAGTTGGAATTACAACACAGCAGCAAGGGAACAGTCCTGTAGGTTTCTGGAATGTGTGGAGGATAACTTCCTGATGCAGCTGGTGTGTGAACCAACCAGGGAGGGGGCTCTACTGGACCTGCTCTTTGTCACCAGGGAAGGGCTAGTAGGAGATATCTGGGTTGGAGGTCATGTTGGGGATAGCGACCATGAATTGGTAAGGCTCTCTATTTTCAGAAAGGTCAGGAGGGGGAGCAACAGAACTCCTATCCTTGACTTCCATAGGGCAGACTTTAATTTGTTTAGTAGCCTGGATTCCAGTATTCATTGGGAGATAGTATTGAAGGACATAGGAGTCCAGGAAGGCTGGATGCTCTTTAAGAAAGAGGTATTGAAGGCTCAAGACCAGGCTGTACCCATGTGCCGTAAGGCAAGCTGGTGGCATAGAAGACTGGCCTGGTTGAACTGGGAGCTCTGGCTGGCACTCAGGGAGAAAAGGAAAGTTTACGGACTTTGGAAGAAGGGGCAGGCCACTCACAAGGACTACAAAACAGTCATGAGGTTNGGATCGGCTGGAGAGCTGCCTAGCAGAGAAGGACCTGGGGTCGTTGATTAACAGCTGGCTGAACATGAGCCAGCAGTGTGCCCATCTGGCCAAGAAGGCCAACAACATCTGGGCTAGTATCAGGAATAGTGTGGCCAGCAGGAGCAGGGAGGTGNTCTCCAAGGTTGAGAATAACAAGAACAATTTAAAAAAATATACTAATAGTAAAAGAAGGACAAATGAAGCCCTCCATCACTTAATGGATGCACGAGGGCATTTAGTGACAAAAGATGAGGACAAGGCTGAGGTGCTTAATGACTTTTTTGGCTCAGTCTTTAATAACATCTATTGTTTCAAAGGGAATCCATTCCCCTAATCTGGGAAATATGGTCAGGGAACAGAGTGACTCCCCCCTAGTCCAAGAGGAGANCTGGAGAGGGTGCAGAGAAGGGCAACTAGGCTGATCAGGGGTCTGGAGGACAGGCCTTACGAGGAGAGGCTTAGGGAGCTGGGGTTGTTTAGCCTGGTGAAGAGGAGGCTGAGGGGAGACCTTATAGCTCTCCTCAGCTACCTGAAAGGCTGCAGTAGGGAGGTGGGTGTTGGCCTCATCTCCCTTGTGACTAGTGACAGGACTAGAGGGAATGGGCTTAAGCTGAGCCAGGGCAGGTTTAAATTAGATATTAGGAAAAATTTCTCCATTGAAAGAGTGGTAAGGTATTGGAATAGGCTGCCCAGGGAGGTGGTGGAGTGACCATCCCTGCAGGTTTTAAGAAGCGGATAGATGTAGTCCTTGGGGGATGATTTAGGGATAAGAGTATTGTAGGGCTGTTGGTTGGACTAGATGATCTTGAGAGTCCTTTCCAACCGTAATGATTCTGTAGATCTGTAGGTGTTGGTACAGAACGGTAAGGCTCTGTAAGGATCGGAAAAACCCTTTATCGTTGGGCAGGACTCTCGGCGGCTCGGCAGGGCTCTGGGCTCCTCAGCAAAGGACTGGATGGCTCGGCAGGGAACTCGGCGCTGCCATGTTCTTGCAGTACTAGGGCGACGAGCCGTGGGGAGAGAGCCTACACCCTGAAGGTACTGGAGAAAGGAAGGCAGCAGGGCTGGGATGGGAAGGTCACAGGGCAGAGGGGGGTGATGGACCTGTCCCGATACCACAAAGGACTGTAACCAAAGAACCCAAAAGAGCCCCAAACCAGCCTAAACCACCCCAAAACCACCCAGAAGCACTGTGAAAAAGCCCACAACAGTCCCAAACCAGAGTAAAGCACCCCCAAATATCTCTCAGACACACTAAACCAGCCTGCCATGAGCAGGGGCCCAAAGAGGGGGTGGGAGGCTGAGAGGTGGTGGGAGGCCGAGAAGGGGTAGAGGCCATGAGTGGGTGTCTTTTGTGGTGTCCAGCAGTGGACAGGTTTGAACACCATCCTAGCAGTAAGAAGCAGGCACTCTTTGGTGCAGCGCCGGCTGCCCGTGGGTCAGTAGAGTTCTCTGTGACCGTTGAACTCTGCAGTGCTGTGTCAAGGTCTGCCGCAGTCCCTCGGGCTCTGGGGGGGTCTGTAGGTGTCTGCAGGGGTCCGCAGGTCTCTATCGGTGTCTGCAGGGTTCAGTAGGGCTCTGTGGGGTTCGGCAGCGGTGTGCAGATGTCAGCAGGGCTCTGTAGGGGTCAGCAGCTATCTGTAGGTGTCGGTACAGAACGGTAAGGCTCTGTAAGGATCGGAAAAACCCTTTATCGTTGGGCAGGACTCTCGGCGGCTCGGCAGGGCTCTGGGCTCCTCAGCAAAGGACTGGACGGCTCGGCAGGGAACTCGGCGCTGCCATGTTCTTGCAGTACTAGAGCGACGACCGTGGGGGGAAGAGCCTACACCCTGAAGGTACTGGAGAAAGGAAGGCAGCGGGGCTGGGATGGGAAGGTCACAGGGCAGAGGTGGGTGACGGATCCGTCCCAATACCACAAAGCACTGTAACAAAACGGCCTAAGTTAAAAATTTCATCTTACAAATATAAAAAATATTCATCAATATGAACGGCATTCTTATTGANACCCAGAAGCACTGTGAAAAAGCCCACAACAGTCCCAAACCAGAGTAAAGCACCCCCAAATATCTCTCAGACACACTAAACCAGCCTGCCATGAGCAGGGGCCCAAAGAGGGGGTGGGAGGCTGAGAGGTGGTGGGAGGCCGAGAAGGGGTAGAGGCCATGAGTGGGTGTCTTTTGTGGTGTCCAGCAGTGGACAGGTTTGAACACCATCCTAGCAGTAAGAAGCAGGCACTCTTTGGTGCAGCGCCGGCTGCCCGTGGGTCAGTAGAGTTCTCTGTGACCGTTGAACTCTGCAGTGCTGTGTCAAGGTCTGCCGCAGTCCCTCGGGCTCTGGGGGGGTCTGTAGGTGTCTGCAGGGGTCCGCAGGTCTCTATCGGTGTCTGCAGGGTTCAGTAGGGCTCTGTGGGGTTCGGCAGCGGTGTGCAGATGTCAGCAGGGCTCTGTAGGGGTCAGCAGCTATCTGTAGGTGTCGGTACAGAACGGTAAGGCTCTGTAAGGATCGGAAAAACCCTTTATCGTTGGGCAGGACTCTCGGCGGCTCGGCAGGGCTCTGGGCTCCTCAGCAAAGGACTGGACGGCTCGGCAGGGAACTCGGCGCTGCCATGTTCTTGCAGTACTAGAGCGACGACCGTGGGGGGAAGAGCCTACACCCTGAAGGTACTGGAGAAAGGAAGGCAGCGGGGCTGGGATGGGAAGGTCACAGGGCAGAGGTGGGTGACGGATCCGTCCCAATACCACAAAGCACTGTAACAAAACGGCCTAAGTTAAAAATTTCATCTTACAAATATAAAAAATATTCATCAATATGAACGGCATTCTTATTGATAAATTGGCTTGGTACCTAATTGTATTAATAGACGCAGAGATTCTGCTGCTTAGCCAGAAAGGAAACTTTGGCTCCTTGACTTTTACTTCTGTGTCATGATCACAGGATGACCTGTTCTATAAAATAAATGTTTTACACCCAAAACCAAAGTGAATTCATCCTTCAGATGAGAGATGATTCAGTGCTCTAGCAGGGTGGAATGATCTCTTGGCTCAGGCACATGTTTTATTAAACAAACTACTGCAGTTGCTACAGCTACTTACTGCTTGTTTCTAGCTCTTTTACATTATTATATGACATTTGCCATGTGATTGCATGCAAAATGATCTGCTCCACAACCTTCCCCGGCACTGAGGTCAGAACACTTCAAAACACAATTCTGTTTCCAGCTTATCTCTTTACACTTATACCCAAAGGGTGAGAGTGGGGACTAGAGTCTGTAGCTTGCTTTCAGATTCAAACAAGCCTTTTCCAAAAGTGGAGACCAGAAACTTGCAGTTCTTCAGAATCTGAATTATCTAATGAAAACATCAATTCTTCTGGAGAGGTGATCACACTAGAGTCCCAGGGCTTTTCTTACTGAGAGCAGGTACTTTCTAGTCAAGTGGATTTTGGAGAAAACTTAGAACATGTGACTGCTCTGAAGGTTCAGAAGTCAAACCAAAGTTACATACATGCCATTTTTATATTAAATCATAGTTTTTACATTGTTGGTATTTACCTTGCAGGAAGGTTTGAATCTGTTGTGACTAAAGCACGGGGAGGTTGTTGGGTATAAAGGCTATCCTGTCCTGTCTGCAGAAGAGCTTCTAACTGCATCAAGCGAAACGCCTTGGTCACAGAGAGAAAGGACAAGCTGAGCACTCAAAGCATGCTGTCAAAATGTGAGAGCAGCTGCACAGCTGGAAAAAAAAGAATTCACTGGCTGGAAAAAGGTCACTCTTTATTTGATTACTGTAGAGGTTGAACTGCCATCATGTAATGGCAGTCACGTAACAAAATTCCCTGAAGTACTGCTGGTCTTCTCATAGTCTTCGTAGATGGGTGTGAAGGTTTTGCCACATAGAACTGAAGATTAATGTCAGTTCTCTCTCTTTTCTGTCCCTTGTTGATTTTTTCTTTGCCAATCTGTTGGCAGCAACTCCAGTGAGCTGCTTTACTTGGTTTCAGGCTCCTCAGCATACCTGCTGGTTCCTGGTAGCATTCCTCTCTGAGGATAGTGTTTTAACCCTATCCTTCTCAAAAGCAGCAGAGTTTCTGCCTGCACAGTACTTCAAAGAATAGACTTTGAGACCCAAAACAGTGTTTTCAGTTTTAGAGTAGTAAATGGCTTTGATCAATACAAATTTGTACCTCTTATGTACAGGACTGGAGCGTCTATATACATAAAATACAAAGACAGGACTAAAGACTGGCTAAGAAAAGTGTCTGTGAACTGGAAAACTCTTACTCTATTTAATACATAGGCTTCTCGGAGAGAGTGCTGAAGCCAGATACCCAAATCAACAATTCTCCCCTCTTCCACAACAATTAATCAACTTTAGACAAAGGAAAAAAAAAGAGGGATGAGGAGTGGGAATAGAAGCTTTAAACATGTATAGAGTTCCAGAGGAAAAAGTATTGTCAACTCTGTGACAAACCAGTTCAGAGCATCTGGTATACGTGCAGAACTTGCTGACCAGAAAAGAGGTGTCGTGAGAAAGAACTCTGGTAGATGTAGCCTGCTGAGACTGGTCCATGGGATCGCAGGAGGAGAATCTGTTTTGGTATCCACGGTTTGCTCTGTAATTAGACAGAAGCACCAGCTTTAAAAACAGTCATTTTCATATTCTCCTTCAGATGGAAACCTCAGTTTTTGAAGTGGATGGTTGTTTGCTATGAAGGAGAATGGAACTGGCAGCTCTTTCCTCTTTAGCAGCTATTGAATAGCAGTAGTTTGCAGCTGCAAATTACAAAATGCAGCAGATTCAGACATGAGCCCGAAGGGCAAAAGGTAATTATCATTACTAATCTTGTAAATATTTTCCCTACAACACACATTTTATGCTTTTTTGAGACAAGCTAGGAAGAGAGAGGGAGTTAAATGACTTAACTATCTACCTCCTCTATTAATTTACAATTGCCCAGGATAAATAGATAATATAATAAAATATGGTCATGAATAGTCATAAAGTCACAGACTGGTTTGGGTTGGAAGGGACTTTTAAAGGTCACTTTGTCCAGATAAGTAACACTTTGCTCTCACTCAGAGTGGCCGCGTATGTGTGTTGTAGGAAGGAATTAATCAGGTCCACGTTGGTTGAATTCCTCTGTGCTACAAAAGTCTATCAGCAAAATGTTACATTGCAGCCCCAATGAAGCATGAAAAGAATATAGAGGTTAACTTAGAAACACTCAAAATGAGGTAGTAAGTGTCAAAGACAAATGTAATCGCGGTGCATGCAAAAGATGCTGAGACTATTAGGAATCATGATGGTGGCAGCCTGCTGCGGTACAGCCAGGTCTGGAGGGAGGTAAGGGACCTCTCCCCACCAGTGTACCCTGACCCTACTCCCTGTCCTGCCCCAGCCCCCTGGCCCCATCATCACCAGGTGTTTCTGCTGCAGACTGCTTTGACAGTGGCATGGGCCTGACCTCAGCGCATTTGTGCTTAGTTGTCAGTCTGGCATGCTGTCAAAACCTGGAGAGCATGTCAGAAGGAACATAGTGATTTTTTTTTTTCTATAGATGATTCTTTGGCAAACTATGAAAATAATTTCATTGGAGAAATAAAACCCAAAACCCTGTTCCTCTTGCTACAGGGCTTTCTTCCTGTGAATTTCAAAGGCCTGCTGTGAATAATAGTGTTAGAGCTTCCAAGCTTCAAGGCTATTTTATAGTGGAAAGTGTTAGGCAAACAAAATAAAATCAGTTTCCACTGTTAGGAAATAAAGATTGTTCTTTATGTCATACCTCAAACCCCACATTAAATGACTTTTTTTTTTTTTGAGATGCAGCAGTAGGTGTGCAACAGGTTTATTTTTTCATTAGGTTTGTTCTAGCTTGTTTACATCTAAATAATTTAAGACTGAAAGAACACGATGGCTAGCTTTGTAAGGAAAAATGTAACAGGCATTCATCTTCATAAAGGACGGAAGTCCTGAAGTCCAAGTGCTGCCAGCCACCCAGGTGTCCAAAATACATAGTCCTATTTTATGGCTTGAATGCACCTCTACTTACAGGATTTGCGAATGTTTTTGACAAACCTGGTCCGAGTTTGCTGCTAGCAGAGTTTCAGATGAGGCAAGTTTTCCATGGTTTGGGGTTTTATTGCAAATGCTTCGCACAGCTCTGGTTATGTGCTTCCTTCTCATGACATCAGTGCTGAAGGGGAGAAAGAATGTAAACATCTGTTTTTTATAATTCAATTCCAGCCTTATAAGTTGATTAGGATAAGCAGTGTTTCTACAAGATTAATTTTCCAGTCACAATAGGATGGTTTTGAGCGTGCAGTTTTAGCACCAGTTTTAAGATTAGTAAAATAAGGAGGGAAACAAAGTAAATTCTGCTTCATGGTCTACCTGTCCGAGCTGTGCACTCATCGCACCTCACCCATCCCACTGAAAACAAAGGATACCATTTCCCTCCCTCTAAGTGTTTAAAATGATATTCTGTTGCTCTCCTCAGTGTGTGATTCTGTTGCTGTCCTCAGTGTGCGACACAGCCGATGGTAGGGAGGCTTGTGATAGCAGTGCTGAGGTGATCCGAAACAACAAGGATTTTGCTCCTGGTTCTCCCTGAGTCCTTTCACAGAATCCCAGCATGGTGAGGCTTGGAAGGGACCTGTGGGGAGCTTCTAGTCCAATCCCCTTGGTAAAGCAGGGGCATCCAGAGCAGGTTGCCCAGGATCACCTCTAGGAGGCTTCGGAATCTCTCCAGAGAAGGAGGCTTCACAATTTCCCTGGGCAGCCTGGGCCAGGGCTTTGGCACCCTTAGAGCAAATAAGTTTTCCCTCCTGTTCAGATGGAACTTTCTGGGTTCCAGTTTGTGCCTGTTACCTCTGGTCTCCTTAGCATCTTGGTAGCCTCTGCTGGACTCTCTCCAGTAGTTCCTTTTTTTTTGAACTGAGAAGCCCAGAACTGGACCAAAGACACCGGATGTAGCCTCACTAGGGCTGAGTAGAACCTCCAGTGACCTGCTGCTTTCCACACTCTTCTTGATTCACCCCACTAGATGTTAGAACAAGTTCAGTTACTGGTGTAGCAGGTTGAAGTGATCTTTTTGGTCCTTTTGAAAGTCTCTCATTATTTTTAGCAGTGAAGACTTTGTAAATAGCTTGTTTTCTATTTCTACTTAACAGACATCCAGTTTGTGGCCATTTCCCTTTGTCCTATCAGCTCAACCCTGGTGTTGGGTCAGACACCTAGGGCCTGGAGCTTTTCAGAAGTGCCTGCTGGGATGTAGCAGCATCCTTAAACTACAGAGCTCGAGACATACACAGAGAGCACCTTTCACCTCTCCCACTACCTTAGCAGGGTTAAAATGCCACTTTGGCCACTTTTTTTCTTGGTTGCCCAGTCTTTTTCTTGCACCAGACTGGTAGTGAGTGCCTGGAACCGTGGTCCTGATCACAGTTTTAGGTCTTTAATGGTCACTGTAAGAATACACTCATAGGAGCTGCGGGGTGGAAGAGGCTGCAGGAGACCCAACCTCTGGGTTTTGGGTAGTAGTTGTGGAAATGTGACCGAAGTGAGAGGTGACCCAGGGCAGCAGCAGTGCCTAGAGGAACCATCTCAGTCTTATATTTATACTAATTGAACAATAAATACAGTCAAGTACCCTGCTGGGCCTGAGCCTGCTAAAGTCAGCGCCAATCTCCTCGGCCCTTGGCAGGTGAGGGCCCAAACCCCTCCCCGCCGCGGGCCGTTCGGTACGTCACCCCCCCACTGCCCTGTTCCCATCTGGGAGGATCCCCCCAGGGGTCAGGGCCAGGCGGCTCGGAGCGCAGCAGAGCTGTCGGCGGCCAGGTGCGAGGGGCGGGCGAGGGCGGGCGCGAGCCCTGAGGTGAAGGCGGGCGAGGGCGGGCGCGAGCCCTGAGGTGAAGGCGGGCAAGGACGGGTGCGAGCGCCGGGCAGTCTGCGGTCAGGACTCTTGAGGCGGCAGTCCCAGCTCTTGCCGGGCCGGCAGCAGTTTCGCAGCACGGCCGGCATCGGCACTCTCCCTCGGGGCGGCGCTGCCCCAGCCCTGCCCGGTGAGAAAGGCGGAGCGCGGCCGCGGCGGCGCGCAGACAAAAGCTGCGGCGCTTCCTGCCCTCAGCGCCGTGGGGAGTGTGTGGTGGGCGCCGGTCTCCGCGCTCCGCAGGGCCGGGCCGGGCAGTGCGAGTGCCCTTGTCGGGAGGTGACGATGGCTTTCGGCGGGGGTGGCGGAGCGGCTTTGGGCGCCCTGCTGCTGCTCGCCCTGTGCCCCAGCGCTGCGCCGGAGCCCGGCGGCGAGGCGGTGCCAGAGGGAGCCTCCACCCTGGCCTTCGTCTTTGATGTGACCGGCTCTATGTACGACGACCTGGTGCAAGTTATTGAGGGGGCATCCAAGATCCTGGAAACGTCGCTTAAAAGACCCAAAAGACCGCTTTACAACTTCGCCCTGGTGCCTTTCCACGACCCAGGTAGGGTTTTATCCTGGAAGGTCTGGGCAGGGGCAGTGTCCCGCCAGCGGCCTCCGGAGAACGAAGCGAGACACACGCCGAGGTGGGCTCGGGGCGGGAGGGGAAGGAGAGGAAAACTAGGGAGCCTGGGAAAAGACCCTAGAGCAGGTCCTGCGCGGGGCTGGCTCTTGTTAAACGTTGGGTTTCCTGCGCGTTAAGTACCTCTGTCCTTCCTTAGCTATGCTTGCCACACGGGTCTCTCTCCTGCCGGAGCTTGCCAGGGGCCAGTAAAGTTTTCTGAACCCCCTCCATGCAGACAAATACCAGCAGAGCTTCAAAAAGCTTTCGGGATAAACTAAGGTGGACTGTTAAGTGCACTGTATACACCGAAGAGTAGTTTAGGGCATCAAAGAAATCTCCTCTTAATAATTCTCGTAAGAACTGAAGTGGCCTCAGGGATCTTCTCACCTAGAAGAGAACACGTAACCTTATTGTAGTTTTGTTACTAGCATTTTTTAGTGCCCTGTACGGCAATACACTTATGAACGTACATGGTACAGTTGTATTTCTCTTCCAGTCATGTTGTCCCATGTTTGTATTCAGTAACTTGCACTGAAATGATCCAGAAGCTTTATATACTTTGGTTTTTAGTTTGGGGTCTGATTTCTTTCCCTCATTTTACTTTTTGTTTTTCTTTCTCTCTTTCTATGTGTTTCTCTCTTTCAGCATCTGTTTTCTATTCCCTTCCTATTCGTTTTTTTCTGGCTTTCTTCCTCTTTCCTTGTCAAAAATATTCTGGTGACTTGAAGAGGAAATAGGAACAGAATGCCCCAGGCTGGCGATGTGTGCTGTACTATGCAGTAAAAACTGGTGTTTTTTTTTAAAAAATAAGAAAATAAAATCGAAGAGTGGGGGAAAAGCCTTTGAAAATTACCTTAGTGGTTCTGGTTTCCATGGAATATCTCAGAATATGATATTCTACAAGTCGGTTCTTAAGAGTTCATTTTTTGCAGGGATGATGAAAATAGACACCTCTGCTGTTTCTCTCTAGTCATAGATACTTGGGCTGAGAAGACTTTTCTGTTTTCATAAATGCCTAAAACCAAATTCTTGGAAAATTAGAGCAGAACTTGTCTGCAAATTTTGCAGATTTGTTATCTATAAGCTTGATTCTCTCTTTTTTTCTTTTCGTTTCTATATAGAGAGCCCATTATTGTGTTATCAGAATGTCTTATCAGAAAAGGATCTGTTTATGTACTTTACTGTTTTCCTCTTCTGTGTCATGTCTTTTTTTTCTTTCTGTCTCTTTACTTCTTGGTTATTTTGTGGAACAAATGTACATGGAAGTTAGAAAGTGTCATGCCATTGAAGTAAGCAAGAAGGAAAAGATTTTTGGTTGAGTGTAGAGCCTAGAACTTGTATCCTTTTGGAAAATCAAGCTGGTTGTTCTCCTTAGGGCAAAATGTCAACGTGATGGGTTGGGAGTGCTCTGATTTTTATATTGTCTCCATAATCACAATTTCTGCATCTTCCCTTTCTGCTCACCAGAGTAATTCACTGTAAGAGTTGATAGTTGTCTTTCAGAGGACTTGGGTATCTGTAACAACTGTGAGAGCCAGAAGATGATCTTGCATGGTGCACTTCTAGTTTGCGTGGATGTGTCCTTTGTTCTTGTGCATCCTTGGCAGAAAGAAGTGCCAGCTTTTATATTATGTGTCGTCCCAATGCTTAGCTTTTATCACAGGCTATTTTTACGTGCTTTGTTTCAATAGCTACTTTTTTCGTTCTCATGCAACATCTTCATAAAGTTTTCTTTCTGCACATTTTCTCCCTTTTGTTCCTTTTCTCCCATCTCCCTGACCCTCTTGCTTCCACTGGCTCTCAAAAATCTTTGGTTTTTGTTACCGTCTGATTTTTTTGAATCATGCTTTGCTGTACCACCACCTTTTTGTTCTATACATACCTTACTAGCAACCTATCCACTGCCACATTCCTCTGCTTGATTCATGTTCTTTTCACCCCTCACAGACTCCTTGCTGCCTCTTCCTCCCCCATTCCCTCTGTTCCCACAGGAGACCACTTTCCTTGGCAAACATTAGATTTCGTTCAGTAGAGTAACTGAAACTTAAACCTGTAGAGAGCTGACCTATACAACAAAGAGCCGCTGGCAAACATAAGTTGGTGTATCCTGTTGCATGTCTGTCTGTGGAAGTCCAACTTCCTTGCACAGCCAGAGGAGGACTTGCTTTTTAGCATGATGGTTAACTTGTGAGGTTGTAAAGCTGTTTGAAAGTGGTGAATGTTTAATTCTAAACTTTATTTAGTCATAATTTATGAAGACTAATTCTCTGTGTCTTAAAGTTAAGAGAATATTTAGTTAGTTAGTTAGGACACAGTCCAGTGTCTTGAATTTTATGGATGTAGCAGTTCAGACTGCTGGTAATCTGGTATCTTACATCTGATGATGACCAAGGCTAGGCACAGTAAAAGAAAATGCAAGAAATAACTGTTTTGACCACTTTTTTACCTTTTTTCTTTAAGTAATAAGAAAGTAACTTCTCTCAAAAATCTACTAAAGAATACTTGTATTCTTTATACAAAAAGAATTGTATTTCACAGTGTCCAATTAATTTACCTAGTGGTGTTCTTTCTAATTGACGCTTAACTAAATTGATAATCATGAGATTGTTTTTCTTTCTCCACAAGCTGTCTGGTTATTTGCTCAACTGGTAATTTTTCTTCAAAAAAGAGCTTTATAGGTGGCTGCCCCATAGACAAAACTTTCTTGAGTTTTTGTGAGTTACTGTGGTCCATCAGGCAAATGAGAATCTACAAGTAGTGCAACACAGATTCAAGGAGCTTCTCTTTGTATAAAGCTGTCCTGATCCAGGTATGCTCTTTATTGATAGGCAATTACAGTTTTTAAGTTGGTGTGGATTTGGATTTTAACTCCACTGTTTTCCTAATTTGTGTTTCACGGTGTATGCTGAAGGATGCCCCAGTCATTCACTTTGCAGTGCTGCTTGGTTTGTATTGGTTAGTGAAACAGGTCAGTGGCTTTTTAAGCACCATAAAGAAAGAGCTGTTGACAAGAAGAGTGTATTCAAGAAACCCATACAAGAATCTGTTGTGACATCACACAAGTGTCCTGGTTTGAGCTAGAACAGAACTAATTCTGTTCAGTGATTTGACTTTTCAGCTCGGTCTCTTCTCAGTGCTGTACTTTCTGCAGTTCATAGCATGTTCTCCTAGACAGTCTCTGCTTCTAGCTGTGACAGCACTGGATGAGCAGAGTTACTCTCACAGGTTGGAGCGCAGAAAGGCTCTTGCTCAGAATTCCTTCTGTGCAGACCAAGGGCACTGCTAAATCTTGTGTCCCACCTTGGGGTGCAGGAAGTCAGAGGTGGCACCTGTGTTGAGAAGGAGGCAGGAGAGGTGACCCTAAACTGACCAACAAGGGATTCCATCCTATGGATGTCATCTTCAGGATAAAGCTGAGGGATTATGAGGGTCAAGCCTCTTCTTTAATGGCTAGTGTCCAAGGAGGACTCTGTTCTGTCATCGTCCTGGAATCCAGTTCATCAATCTGGATTCATCCCTGAATTCAGTTCCCATCTGCCACAGGGTCCAGTCTGAGACTTCCCCAGTGCTGCCACAGCATCAGTAGTGATGGTGACATCACTGCTGTTAGGGGTTGGGTTTGATAGTGGTTTTGTATATATGTCATTTTATTGTTGCTATTTTCATGAAAGCTGTTCTAGTTTTCTTTTCCAACCCATAAGTCTCTCTCCCTTTTTTCTTTTCTCTTCTCTTTGGAGAGAGAGAAGGTTAATATAGAGAGCACCTGTCCCTCATCTAGTGGCCAGCCCAGCTCTAAGCCTTCACAACAAGATGCAGTTGAATTAGAAATAATTTATTTACACATCCTTCTATATTCTGCTGGGCTGTGTGGTTGCTGAATAGCTGCATAGTAATGCTGCAGTGTGATATGCCAACACATTGTGATCTTTTGTGGTAGATTTACATGTAGTGTTACGACTATTGCAATGGCATTTTGCTCAGACTATGGTATTTTGTAGAACAGTAATAATTAACAAGTGTATTTTTTAATATCAAACCTGAGATTTTTGACATAGAATTATGGCCTACAGAAAAAAAATTGTAATGGCTTTCACATCCTGATCCTGCTATACCATCTGGTGATATGCTGAGATCCCTATTTTGCAAAAGCCTTTTGGTTTGGATTCCACTTCATGCATAAGCATGTGCAGTGCTTTAGCAGATTACAGGAATTTTTCTATTGTGGTTTTTCAATGTCTAAATATGATCACAAAAATTTTGTAGATAATGAAAAGAGCTGTTGTCATAGAAATCTGACAGACTTCTGTTCTATGGAAAAAGTGAAAAAACCCCTAAAAATAAAAAGTCTCAAACTAAGAAAAGTTGTTACAGAAAAAATGTTGAATTGTAGCTAAAGCTTAAGGTCAGCAAATGCTTTTGTAGTTGCGTGTTGTGGGTCCTGATCTCCTACTAACTCCCATTGTATCCTGTGGAAATGGGATTGGACTCAAAATGGTGTTATTTAACATCTGTGGCCAGCTTTTCTGTTTTTTCTTTATGCCATTAAGGAATTTTGGAATGGAAAATAAGCCTAAGAGGACAAATTCATCCTTAGTATTTTTCTGTAAAGCTAATGGAATTATACTAGTAATAACTCTGTGTGATTGAATCAAGCATTCCTTTAGTGTGAATGACTATTTTATACACCAAACTCCAGTAATGAATTTTAATTACAAGAAAAACGAAGGGAATAGATAACCTCTGGACTTTCTAGTGCATAGGATGATGTTTGCCTGTCAATACTCTACGTGTCTACAGATCTCTGATGTGAGCATCTCGTAACCTTCTTTACCAATCAGGTAGGTAACATACTGCCTCTGTGAAAAAAGGGAAAATGTTACTACTGCTTTGCTCAGATTGTAAAATAGTATTGAACTTAAGTCATCCTCCCTGCCAGGCAGGGGGGTTGGAGCTAGATGATCTTTGAGGTCCCTTCCAACTCTGACAATTCTATGGTTCCTAGGGTCACATAGTAAATGTGTAGGAGAACTAGAAATAGTTGTGTTTTGGTTTTGTTTGTTTTTGCTTTGATCACAGTCCTCTTTTTTTCAGGGTAAAGCTCTGATTATATCACAGAATCAGTTAGGTTGGAGAGGACTTCTAAGATCAATGAGTCGAACTGTTAACCTGGCACCTAGTAATACCTAACCTAATATCATGGAGTAAAGGCACATGATTATGTTTAACTTTACAACCTGGGGTCTCCTTTATTGCGGTGCTATATCCATAACAACAGTTAGGTGGCTAGCACATAACTAGCTTGGAACACGTTCAGAAGGTCATATGAAAAGTCTGAGAACTTTGGGTTTTGCAGGTTTGCTAGGATTTTTAGAATTTATAATGAAGAAGAAATAATGTTTTTTTCCACAGGAGGAACCTAAAAAGTTAAAATGAGGCTATTAATGGAATTGAAGTTTTTTTTACTTCCTGATAGAAAAAGTACTGTGGTTATACAAATGAGTGATAAAAGGAGGTGGAAAGCTGTGTGCAGAAATGGAGAAGAATAAGCTTTCCCTTACGTGTTAACATCTGCCTTGAAAAAGACACTTGTGAGCGATGAAGAATAGATTGTCCTGAGTGTAGCAATAAAATTCCACCCCTGCTCAGCTGAAATTCTTCCTCTTTTTCATTTGACTGGTATGCGTGCATGGCCAGTCTTCCCAGTACAAGTCACTGCTTTGTTGTTGCTGTGCATAGAGGTAAACAGCATTGCTATCTCTCTACTGCCCAGCAGGTTTCTTATATCAGACTCTGATAGCTTTCCTCCTAACATGCTGCCTATGCTTAGCGTTTTGCATTCTTCTGTCACTTCAGGTCTTTGGCCTCATGCTTCACCCTCAGATTTATGGGTGTCTAATATCAGGCAAAGGCTGAATGCATATAAATCAGTTGTCTGAAGCTGTTTCCCATTTGGGAGGAGTTGAATGATTCCAAAGAAGATCTTTGTCTTGAGGATTCCTTCTGTTCTCTTCGGGTCGGGGAAGAAATGCTTCAAGACTTGGTATTAGTTTTACCAAAGAACGGGAACCTGGCTCTGGAGAACTGCATGGCAGTAGGTTTTCAAAACAGGGGGAAAAAGTTGAAGGAAAATGCAGTGCTTTGTATTGCTATCTAAGTTTGCCAGCACCACATAAGTGACATTTGTACGAGAGAGGGGACAGCACAAGGAAAGTCTGGGAGCTCCTGGGGAGAGCCATTCCCCTGGAGTTCTCATTCTTGGGCTCATGTACACCTGTTGTTATTTTGTGGGTGAATAATAGAACTTGTTTGAGGCTGATCTGTTACAAGCTGTTGTGTGGTGTAAACTTCCTTAGTCCTTTGGTGGGTGACATTCAGCACTGTGTGGGTGTACTACAGTGGCTTTTAACTGAGTTTTGAGTGCACTGTCGTGGACTGGAGGAGTTAGAGAAGAGGCAGGGGAGGGATATTGCCAATGTTTTACAGTGTATCTTTTGCTTAAGAAAGAGTTTCAGTGGGTTGCTGCTATGTGCATGTGTACTGGACATACCTCACATCAGTCTGCTGTGTTCTGTAAATCCACAGTGAGATAGAAGTGGGAACCTCTGCCCATCAGGAGCCGAGGACTTGGTGGATTCTGGCTAGGTCTGCCTGTCTTGGGTCTGTAGCTCTTTCTGCCCACATTCAGTGCGTCTCCTTACTTTCCTCAGCAGGTAAACCTGTTTGAAAGCTGTCAATATCTGAACTAGACAAATTATTAGGTTGTCAGGGAGGAATTCTTAGGAAGAAATTCTTCACCCAGAGGGTGGGTGAGGCACTAGAACAGGTTGCCCGGAGAGGTTGTGACTGCCCCATCCCTGGCAGTGTTCAAGGCCAGTTTGCATGTGGCCCTGGGCAATCTGGTCTAGTGGGTGACATCCCTGCCCATGGCAAGGGGTTGGAGCTAGATGATCTTTAAGGTACCTTCCAACCTGGGCCATACTATGAATATATGAATAAATGGCTTGCCAATGAAGTTCCCCTGGGCAAATGTTTTGCAAACACTGGGTACTTATCAAAATCATGTAGTTTTTGTAGGAAGGAAAGAGAAGAGTTGCCCGACTCTGGTAAGAGTAAGGTCAAAGGTAAAGACAGTTATTCTCTTCACTTAATTCAAATAGTTGTCTTATTTTGAGAGTTGAGTGGGTTTCTCTTTATTCCGAAAATCCAGAGTGGGAGGAAAATGTGGTAATTTAGCAAGTCCAGTCTCGCCGTTCTGGTGCAGTAGCTCTGTGATGCATCATGAGATATCGTGATGAAGTTGTCACAGCTAATCTTTCAGAATAGTGTTGTTTAGTGTCCTCAGAAATTTCTGAACATACTATCAGAAAAACTCAAGGTTGAGTAAGGTGGGTGTTTTTTGATGATGTGGTTTTGTTTTGGTTTTTGTTTGTTTTGGTTTTTGGGTGGGGGTGTGTGGTTTGTCTTGGACTTTCTTAGATATACAGTGACAGCAATAATAAGATAATAAGTACATGGCCAGGTTTTGAGTTTCTCATTCATGTTTTAGGAGACACAATGTAAATTTACAACTCTTTATTGCTGTCTTAGTATGTCTCAAGACAAATGGTAACCAGATCTGGGCATAATAATTGTTAAATCTGCCTTTTTGTGCTGCATCTGTTGAAGTGTTACTGTTACTTGTTATTTCTCCATTGACAATTTCAGCAGGAAATACTCCATTTCTTTAAAGCTCAAATACTACTTCTATATTGTTATTAACACTGCTAAGTTTTATTTTACTGTCATCAGTTGAATGACAATCACCAATACTCTAGAGTTGATAAGGATGAAGTCTAAAGCACCTACATGTATTTTCCATCTTTGAGACTTCTGTGATAACCTGACTGACCCTATGTGAAAGGAACGTTTTGAAACCTTATTGTGGTCCTTAATGGAGACCTTGTGGTACCTATAAAATCAGTTCTGTGTGATTACATGGCTGTTTTCTTGTTCCTCTGGAAGGACATATCAGAGTTCCATTTAGAAATAGATGTTTACATAGATTGCAGAAGACAGTATTGCTGGTGCCAGAAGCTCCAAAATCTGAGAGACAGCCAGAATGTTGTAACATCATCCAAAAGCCTACTAGAACATCACATGCAACTTAATCTTCTACTGTCCTAACTCTGCCTGTCCAGCCCTAAAGGTGTGTACAATAGTAATTTTCTCTTGATTCTTGAATCTTTTTTGTAAGGGAAAGGATTTTTATCCCTGATTTTACTCGAGGATACAGTGGAGATTGTCCTTTCCTTAGAAGAAAAGTGATAATGCCTTGAATATGTCATTTTCTTCTGCTTTGTGTTCTGAATTATTTTTCAAGTTACAGTTGAAATTGTTGCCTGCTGAGCAGGCTACTTGTTCTGTTTTGCTTTGCTATCCCCAGCTCCAAGTGGTGGCAATTTTACGAAAAGCTCTGTAGCTCATTAATAATGCATCCCAGTGTTATTCTATCCCAATAATTATTGCTGATGTCATATGGCAAATGAAGCATGCTGTTGAGCAGTGTATGCCTGCTCTCTCAGTAGCTTCTGCACTTCAGGTGGAGGATGCTTTCTCCACCAGGCAGCTTTCCAGACACTCTGCCCTAAGCCTGTAGCGTTGCATGAGGTTGTTGTGACCCAAGTACAGGACCCAGCTCTTGGCCTTGTTGAATCTCATCCCATTGACCTCAACCATTGATCCAGCCTGTCTGGATCCCTCTGCAGAGCCTTCCTACCTTCAAGCAGATCAACACTTCCTTCGAACTTGGTGTCATCTGTGGATTTACTGAGGGAGCGCTTGATCTCCTTGTTCAGATCATTGATAAGGACATTAAACAGAATTGGCCCCAAAACTCAGTCTTGGGGAGCACCACTTGTGACTGGTTGCCAACTGGATCAAACTCTCTTCATCACATTCTCTGGACTTGGCCATCAGCCAGTTTCTTCCTCAGCAAAGAGTACACCTGTCTCAGTCATAAGCGGCGGCTTCTCCAGGAGAATGCTGTGGGAGACAGCGTCAAAAAGGAGCCACATTGGCTGTTAGTCTTGATGGGAGCTTTATGGAATGGAGAGAGGAATTTCTGATGATGTAGGTCTCTACTGAATTGGTTTAAATGCCCACAAATTGAATTTGTAATCATTTCTGAAAAGCAGCTATTTGATGCAGATCCTCAAGTGCTTTTAAGCTATGATTAAGGTGTGCCTCCCAGAGATCTTTATATTCTATCTCTTTCTCATCTGGAGAAAACACTTATTTTCTGAGAATGTGCAGGAATGAAATAAATGAGATGTAAATATTCTGTCTGTCTCACTTCAGCTGAGACAGTAGTGTTTATTGTGAGATGAATTGTCAGTGAAATTCACAGAAGAAAGTTGACAAGGAGACTAACCAGAGAATATTTGGCTCTTGAAATGCCAACCTTGCTTTTTTAAAGTGGGAATGCTAGAGGGTAACTATAAAGAACAGTACTTTTTGTGGTGGGGTATTAATAGTGAATGCCTTTACTGAAGAGAGGAGATTGAGTTCTCAGAGGAGAATGAAGAAATAAAAACAACCAAGAACTGAAGACTGCTGAGTTTTAGACTCTGTGATCCCTAATCCTTGCTCCATGTGCTGCACTACCATCCAGCAGTACCAGCTTGGTTTGGATCACACAGGAGGATGTGAGGGTAAACAATACTTGCCCTGTGCAGGGGGGCATGGTACAAATTGTGCTTTAACTTCTCTTACCCAGTGCTGAGCAAAATGAGTTTATATTGGGTCAATGCTTTGTTATGTGTCTGTGACATTCTTCATCCTGCTGTACCAGCTTGTTAGGACCCTCAGAGCTGTTTCTGTTATGCTGTGTGGACTTGAGGTATGTCTCTCTGTGGTTTGACTGGTGCTTTATGCTTTTTGTGTGTGTATTGGAGGCTTCTTGGATTTTATACTAGAGCAGATTCAATTCAGTCAGTTGAGAATCTGAATAAACTGGATTAAGGAGTATGGAAAAGGAGCAGATATTTCATTTACTTAATGGATTTCGAATGTAGCTGGAAGAAGGACAGGAGGAACCCTTTAGGCTGAGAAAGCCCTCAGATGCCAGTTGGTATATATTTTCCAATTAATGATTTGATTTTTGGCATATGCTGTGGACTTTGGTTTTGAAGGAGATGCGTACATCAGAGAAAATATTGAGAACATATGTTTTTCAGTTTGCAAACGGCAAAACAATTTCTCTGTTGAAAGAGACTGATGGTGTTGCTTGATTGGCTTACCATGCCTTGATAATCAACAGTTATGTTAGAAGAAATGGGATGGATTAAATGAAGTGTGCTCTGGGCTGGCTGTTTCCTATGCTTTCGTTGCTACAGCCAGATAGAACGTATTTTATCCCAGATTGCATTGTTAAATATAATTATTTTTTTATAACTATTGCCAGTGTTTAAGATTTCCTGCTTTAGATATGTTGCTCTCAGGTCTGATTTATGAAATCCTTCAGTTTGCCTATTGTGAATTCATGCTGTGCAGTTGTTTCTGGGTGAACTCTGGGTCCAAGGTTTGCATTTTGTATAGGGACAGTTTGCAATGCTGTATTTTCAAGTGGGATCAGAGTAGTTATTCCCTATCCCCTTGGCTTTGGTTAAACTTCTCTTTGCCTTTTGAAGAACACATGCAACCTATTCTTTGGTAACTAAATGTGAGCTCAGCTTTTCCCTGGTTTTGCCAGAGGAGAAGCACAATAACTTAACTTCCTGAAGCACTTGAAAGGGATCATGTTATGGCAAGATACATGAAGCCATGACACTCCCTGGACACAACCTCCATTTCACTTTTAGGCACTTAACTGAAGAACCTCAGCTGAGAGCCTTGCTACCCAGAGGCTCTTTCTGTAATTCACAAATAGAAACTGGCACCTTTATGGAGCAATTCATCACTTGTGAATTTTTAAGTACTCTTTGGAGGTCTCATTTGCTTTCCCTGGCTGCAGAGGAAGCAAAGGTTAGTTCAGCTGAAGTCCTGAATTTAGGAGGTATGAAGTCAAGTGAAAAGCTTTCTGTTTTTCCTGCTCTCGGTTGTCTGTCCAAATTATAGTCCCAGCGGTGTTTTTTGTAGTGATCCTACCATATGGATCCTGAGTGCTCAGATGAACCTAGCTCACATGGGGGGGAATAGATTGTGCCCACACTGTGATGTCCTCCCTCGTTCTGATCTGACCACAGACCTTCAGTCCTACTGAAGAACTTCTGGTGGGGCATATTGAGCTAAAACTGAGTAAATGCTCAGAGTCGGTTCCAGTGAGTCAGTTCCAGCATAAACTGAGGGATTTCTGTGAATCCACTTTGCAGAGGCTGTTGGTTGATGCCTAATGATGTGGCTAATCAGAACACCTTACAGCTCATTTGCCCTTACTGCAGGTTGTCAGTGGGGTTTGGACCTTGGGTGTTCAGCAGGGACTGATCTGTGTAAGGTCGAGGAGTAATACTAGCATCTACAAGACTGATAATTCTCTGTGGGGATAAGCCACAAACAGGGGCTGTGGTGCACATTTATTGTGTATTGCAAGTCTAAACAGGCTGTGTGTGTTTACAAGGGTATGTTAGCTAATTGTTCTGTATCCCGTATACTCTTCCATCTTCATTTTCTTTGGCATCCTTGGTACTGCTCTTCACAGAGACACTGTTTTCCAGCTCAGCTCAAGTTGTTGCCCTTTATTCCTAAAATATAGTGAGCCAGAGTTTTCAGTCTGCAAAAACATTACTGGTAGAATATAGCATATTTGGAGATGACACGTTCCTGGACACCAAGCCAACAAGCTGCATACATCACATGCACCAAATGGTAATTGAAAATGTTGAATATATTTCCAGTAATATATCCCTAGTAGCAGTGGGCATTCTGGAATTGTGGCTTCTTGGTAAAACAACAGTTAGTGTGTGAAATTAGGTACAATGTATCAAGCATATAAGTGTTCAGAGTCTGTGTGTGGGGACTCCCAAATACACTTGGATGTGCTAGTGTTGTGCAGAGAGTGCTTTAAATCCCTCTTTGGAGGTGCCTGCTGATGCTACGGCTCTTAAGGACAGCAGCTGAACCTGCTGCAGAGCTGCAGTCAAGAGGGAGACAGCTTCATCTTTGTAATACAGTTTTCAGGGGACCTGCGATGCATCCTGCCTCTGCTGTTTTTTCCTAGCCGTAGTACCACAAAATCTGAAGACAATGTTAAAAGACAATTTCGTGTAGCTTGGTATATAGTAGAGCCTAAGTCCCAATATCAACTTTGTAACTACGGCGTGAGTTGCAAGTGGTAGAGCTTGTTCTGCAGTGAGATGTAACTAAAAGCAGAATGGGAGCCCACGTTTTCAGCCTGGAGTGGAGTGAGAGGGGGTGGGCTGGCATAATTAAATGAAAATGAAGGAATGTCTCGTGTTGCTATAGTCCCAGCTAAATGTCTGCTCTGTTTGCTCAGGATAGCAGCTCTAATCTGTGACTATAGGTTACTGCTGGATTCCTGCCATCTTGTTTAAATTAGGTTTGTAGCCTGGGAGGGTGGGGGGTGTAAGCAGGAAGCCATTGTGATTTTCATGCTTTAGACACCAGTGTATTTTCATGAGCTGAAGTTAAGTGTCTCTGGGGATGCTGAATATCACTGAAACATTTCCTGAGTTCTCTTAAGCTGTACAATGGTATGTCCGAGTCTGTTTTCCAAAGGACAGAACTTTTTGTTTAGTTAGTGAGGTCTTAGTTAGTTCACTGAACTAGTATGTGTTTGCACTTATAATTTATTGAGCAGCAGAAGAGAAGGAGGAAAGCTGGGCAGGAAAAAAGAGGTCCTGTGCCTTACAGCAGCTAAGAATACTGGTTTATTTTATCTCCCCATATTAATTTATATTTCTTTTTACTAAAATGCTCAAGAGATTGTGACTTGACAGCTGCTGTGTCAGAGATAGTTTTTTACGCTGTAAACAGGTGACATGCTTAGGCAAGGTCATTTAGGTAAAGGAGCAAAAGGTGAAGAACCCAGATAAAATGACTGCAGTTGCTGCCAATCACGTTTATGTTACTTTGCTTGTACAGCACCAACACAGTAGTAGTGTGGTTTTAGAGATCTTTAGCATCACTGTGCATGTACTGACTAGTGTCTTTTACCAGAGTTTGAGTGCCAGAAGTACTGCTAGACCCCTGGAAGTGACACTGCCCCAGCTTTGGGGCCCCTAGTAGACTGCTGAAGCAGCACATAGTGTGCACAGGTTGAGATAACATTTTGACTGCTTTCCTACAGCATTTGGAGAATAGTGCTTGAGTACTGGTGCATGTCTTAACAGTGTTGCCTCCTGATCTAACAGCATTATTACATAAACCTACACTTTGGTGCATTTCAGATGAATGTGGGGTTTTTTTGGTGTTTGAGGTTTTTTGTTTTGTTTTGGTCATGTCTTCCCTTTTTAAATTTTACATAAGTTGAATCAAAGCACAGGGAACTCATGTGACTTACTTCTGAGTCACAGTCCTCTGTGCTAACCACAAACCCACAAATCATTTATTTGTCCCTGAAATATTTACTCCTTGTTTTCCTTTCTTTCCTAAGATGTGAGACTCCCACATCTTTTTATGTTCTTTGTCTCTTGACTTTAGCCCATCCCTTCCTTAAAATTTCCATTGACCCTTTTTCTTCAGAGGTTCAGTGTCCCTTCTCAGCACTCCCCTCCTTTATCTCATGATTTCTTGGCAGTTTGGAGTATCTGTTGCATATACAAGCTGGATCCTGGTGATGAAATGTGTTGCTGCTAAAGGCAATATATTCTTTCTCTGGAAGAAGTGCTGTGTTAGCCACAAATAGGTTTGTGCAGGAGTTGATGGAGAAATCCTTCCCTCCTGGCTTTCAGTGTGTCTGATGGCTGATGTTTAGCTTAGCATGGATGAAGGTGATAGCAAGGTTATGAATCATTCTCACTTCACATATTGGCTGTGTGAGCGAGCATGTTGCTGGAGTTTGCTCTGGGTCTGTATTTGACCAGTGGACTCTGGTATTTTGTTGTCTGAAATTTGGCTGCATCTGTGGACATCAATTTTCTTAAAGGTGTAGCTGTATTGGATGAAAACGTTACTGCTCTGCTCTCCCTCTTCTTTGAGTTTATAGCCTTCTCTGCCCCCCCCTCAACCATGAGTGCTGCTTCTCAATTGCATATTCATTGCAAAATGATCCAGGTTAGCAGAGACTGCTGAAACTCTCTGAGCTTGCTGTCTTGGCTAGAAAGAGTGGGCCTGAACTGCTTTGCTGCCAAGCAGAGAAGGCAATGACTTGTGCTCGAACAGTTCTGGAGAACAGGGCTGGCAGTTAGTTTGACTGGCATAAGCTGTGGTGGGAAGGGAATGAGTGTCTGCCGTGCTAATGAACTGAATTGAACTGGAAAGACTGAATTACACAGGATCAGTGTGTGTGCAAACTAGACAGTCTCTGAATGCTGACAGTGGGAAGAAAAAAATGTGGCTGCTTTGTGTGTCAAGCTTTGTTCTACAAATATTACTGTTGTTGCTCATGCTTAGAGTGTGAAAAGTGGAGATTGTGTCATTACTGCAAAACTCTTTCCTATCCTTAAAAGTATAATTGAATATTGTTCTGCACCTAAAATGAACCATGGTATATGAAGTTAGAAATAATGTGTGTTGGCTAAGTTGATTTTTAAATAATTTGGCAATTTTATCACTTGAAGCAAATATTTTTAAGCTTTTTTTTTTTTTTTTTAGAAGGAACTTGCAGAAATCCCAGAATCCCAGTATGGTGGGGGTTGGAAGGGACCTGTGGGGATCATCTAGTCCAATCCCCCCTGGTAAAGCAGGGTCACCCAGAGTAGGTTGCCTAGGATCAAGCCTAGGCAAGTTTGGAATCTCTCCAGAGGAGGAGGCTCCACAACGTCTCTGGGTGGCCTGGGCCAGGGCTCTGGCACCCTCACAGCAAACAAGTTTTTCCTCCTGCTCAGATGGAATCTGCTGGGTTCCAGTTTGTGCCCATTGCCCCTTGACCTTTCACTGGGCACCACTGACAAGATTCTGTCCCCATCCTCTTGCCCCCAGCCTTTAGCTATTGCTAAGCATTGGTTAGATCCTCTCTGCATCTGCTCTTCTCCAGGCTTCACAGTGTGGAGGTGTGAGAGCTGATGGAGATAGACCTCTAGCTTTGCAAGAGGTATGAGAAGATGAATTTGTTTCAGTGAAGGGCATGAGAGAAGAACCTTAACAGATGCTCTTTCATGCCTTCTTCATGGGAGTGAGTCTTGTTTTGTACAGGGTATGGTCTGAGAGGAAACAAAGAAGAAAAGCCCTAAAGAAGTGAAGTATGTTTTGAATTAAAAATTTGTGTGGAGTTTGTTTAGAGGCAGATTTGAAGGGCATAAAACTTTTCAAACATTATCAATTTTGCCTGTGGATATTTGTGTGATGGCTCAGGCCCTTTTGTTTTGTAGCTACATAGCATTAAACAGTTTTTTAGGTACTTGCAATCAAACATCCCATTTTGTAGATATAAAAGCTGTTTTTCCTGCTTGATATTCTGTCTTATTGAACAGGTTTTGACCTCAGTTAACATGGAGTAAATCCAGAGTAATTCCAATACAGTCAGTGATCTTACTTTGGATTTACACCAGTATCACTGAGGTCAGAGTCTGGCTTTTGTTGTCTGCTTTCCTAATTTGCTAAACATTACATATTTCCAAAATACCCTTTCTCTTCTCCTCTTCAGACCTTGCTGGCTCCTCCTACTTTCCCAAATTCCAAGAGTAACAATGTAGGTGAAATTTTCTTGATGAAAGCTTGTTTACACAGGGTCTGGTTTTTATTAGCTCAGCTGTCTTTGAATTTTTTCAGCACTGTTTGAAGTTCCATTGTGCTCAGGACAGGATCTGAATTCCTCATGCTTTTCCTACTTGACTCAATTTAGTCACTTAGAAGTGCAGTGTTTTAAATTATAGGGTGCTCTCCAAGGATACCATTAAGTAAGAATTGTATGCCTAGGTGACATTTCAAAGCAGTTTTTAACTCTGAAGATCAAAAAAAGAAAAAAAGTTGTGCCTTAAGGCATTACTGTTAATCAGCAACATAATGTGTTTGAAAGAGCTTAGTACATAAGAGATGTGACTTTGGAGAATGAGAGGAATTAAAGTTTTCCTGGTTTTGTTTATATTTCCTGACATGACACTAACTTTGTAGGAGTGTGCTCTGAACTTTATTACAGTGTGTTTTAATTTACAGTGTGCAAGATACATCAGGGATTTCATCTAGGTTATTGTCTTGGTTAAATTGGGCTTATTATTAAAGTTAGATGTCTGGACAGTTTTGTCTGTGTTTATATAGTTCAGCTGGTACACTGGGGTTTTGGTCCACATAATCACACCAGAAATGAATCCATGACATTTGTATTAACATCTTCACAGTTGGACTTCTTCTGTTACAGTGTCTCTGCTTCCATATGGTGATAAATAATCCTGCCAAGAATGTCCAGCTCTTACTCTAGGGATAAAGAAAGGATAGGGCTGGGGAAACGCCACCTCCTTCACAGTTTGGAGAATTTGGGCACAAACCCTGTCTGTAGTTAAGCAAAACACTTAAGAGCGTTTTTGTATATATCATCTTGATTTTGATACAATGTTCACATATGCTTCAGTGTTTTTCTGAGTGAGACTCTAAAGATTTGCCTTGGGCAACAAAGAGAATCTGAGGCAGACCTAGTGATTTAAACTCGAGCAATACAGTCTTAATCATTTGGATGCCATTTTGTGCTGCAGAAACCTGTACAAGAGCTTCACAGACAGACTGAATCACTGATCATGTCTGTACCTGAACCTCTCCTACATTCCTTGCAGTGACAGTCTCCACCTTGGCTGTACCAGTGGGCAATTTGTAAAAAACAGCTGGTTCCTCCATCCCGCACAACCAGCTGTTGTTTAGAGAGAGTTAGGCATGCACTTAATGCTTGTTGTTCCTTGGCGTTGGCGTTCAAGGAAGTTAGCCTGACTCTTGATGTCTGCAGAAATGTCATGTTGGTTTGTGAATGCCTCTAAGAACTACGTATTTTTGTTGTCATTTTGAGCCTTCTTTTGGATGCAGAAATAAAGCATAAAGGAGAAGCTCAGAGTAGTTTTCTCGCAGCCATCGGTTTGTGGACCTGTGCTTTCTTTTCAGAAAAGGCTGTGCTGTGGGCAACTGCTCTGGTTTCTCAGGCCATTTGTGGAAGCCTCATGGCTGGAATAAGAAAGTTCTTGAGAGGATGTTCAAAAGCAGGAAGGGGTTTGGTAGAGGCTGCCTTCTAAAGAGACTACTCTTCAAGGAAGAGAAACTATTCCATTTTCACGTGCTGTCCCGAGGCCTGAGACTTGCACAGGGCAGTGAAGTTCCACAGAAGAAGGTGGCATTCAAAAGCACGCGTTCTTCAGATCTGAACTGCTTATGCTGTTTAAGTGTCTGTGGTTAAGACATTCCATTCCTTGGACTGCGCTTCCTCCCTTTAAAGATAGGTTATGCTTGGAGAGCATAACTTGCAAACCCGAGTTCTCATCAATAGCAGGCCTTTGGTTGAGAAGTATATTTGGAAAAGTGTGTAAGTAGAAGTGAAATGAGCTGTTGAAGATTCAGTGTTGAGTTCCTTGATGGCTGGACTCTTAAGTCTTGCTGCTGTGAAGAACATCAGGCATAAGCTTGGTACTTGAGGGTGTGCCACAGAGACCTTGCAGCAGGAGCACTAAGCAACCCATGCCAGAAGATGCAATCCAGTCTATAAGGGCAAGATTGATCTATTTTAAGACTAGCTTCCACTCAAAGAATATGTTCTGTCTGAGGGCCATATAAGTAGTGCTCCTGTTCTTTAAAGATAGATGTGACCTGTGTTGTGTGACAACTTGAGCCACTGAACTTATTAATTCATAGTCTGTTGAAAATTATTTTTTCCTTTCTGTCTTTAATAGTGTAGAGTTTTTGGGTGGATTTTATTTTTTTTAGAACTACTGGAATCTCATGAAGCTCTCATAACTTTAAAAATTGTCCCGTATTATATGCTAAGCTACTTGCCTTTGCTCTGAAGAGGTCAAAGAGAGCTCACTTGCCAACTCTGACACAGCGGTAGTGGTGAACTACTTGAGGGTGGACATTGCTGTAGTAACATCTAAAACAACTGCTGCTGTTTTAAAAATCTCAAGTCTTAATGACATTAGAAGACAAGATGTGTTGTGTCAGCCTGACAAATGAATATGAGGTGAGAAAAACGTTTAAAATAAACACTGAAACCATGCCCCTAACGAGCACAAATAAAGTGGGAAACTTTGGTAACAGGGCAGCTGAAAATGCCATCATTTGAAAGCCACATTCGTCTGCTGAGTTCAGACTGTGAATCTCTTTATTTCTCCTCAACAGCAATGGTGAGTGATGAAAATCTTAGATTGCACTAGAAGCACCCTTTCAGTAGTCACTGGTAGCCTCCTCAGTGAATGTACTTGGCTGCCAGGAGCAGCACCAAGGAATCACCTTGCACTAGTGTTGACTTGCATGGGGAGTGGTCACCACTTAGAGTATTCCAGCGTGGATTGTCAGAGTGTGTTTGAAAGCACCTACATGTTCAGAGAGTGAGTGTTTTTCAGGGACTGCCTTGTATCTGGAAGAAAATATGCTTTGGATTGACCTACATGAGCAAGTTGGGTTGTAGTATTGATTTTTTTGGAGCTTGATGGCTTTATGGCCACAGATCCAAATTCTCCAGAGACGAAAGCATTGTGCTCTGTGGTATATAAACAGGCTGAAAATACAGTGAAAACAATGATCATGGTAAATGCTTTGATTTGTAAAAGTTAATAATTCTTTGAGAGGAATTGTGGTAATTATTTAGTGTTTGATTATTTTGTTTCTGAGTGAGACTTCCATGTTTTTTCTGTAGTCAACTGGACTAGGCCAGGTAGAAGGTGAAATTTGGAAACACAGGGATCAAGGCAAATGAGTTAATCTAAGCTAATTTCTGTCTAAACACAAATAGTGGCATTATTTTGAACAAATTCTAAAAGATGAACAAACAGAAAACAAGGTTTCTGCACAATGTATTCCTTTTTAACCAACTTAAGTTATCCTCGTGTGAAATGAAAAAGGCTTGTTTTGTTTAGGGTAAGAAAGTTAGTGTTCTCCTCTTTTGGTTTTTTTTCCCCCTTCCTCCCTCCTCACATCTGTTTTTTGAATTAGTTTGGAGCATGCTTGCATTTTTGCACTAGCAAAACTCAGTGGAATTTTATAATCCACAGGTATTTAATGTTTCCTTCTCATCCACAGCTTCCTAAAACCTACTGAACACTTAAACCTGCAGCAAGAGCAGAAATATTCTCATCATTTTCCTTTTTCATCTTCCAAAGCCAAGAAACATCTTTCCTATAGCCATTAACCTCCTGATCTGCTCAGGCATCCCACTGCATATTTGGATCTGTAATGTCATTTTCCCTGTGGTCAGTGCCAGGGCAGTGAGCCCCTGCAGTGCGGCGATAGAGATCTGCACAGATCAGGATTCTGCTTCTGCCAACGCTGCTAACTGCAGCCAACTGTATGGAGCTGTGCTGTGTAGATAAGCAGGAGTAAATCTGTGTGGATTAGGTAGCTACCCAGTTAAGCTCTGATGAGTCTTGCTGTAATGAGCTGCCTGGAGTTATTGCTTGTGTTGAAGAGTGGGCAAAAAGGCAGTGTGCTTGTGAGCTACCAGAAACTAATGCTGCTTCTGGGACTCATAGATGGCATCTCAGTACTGCTGCAGGCCAAGTGGCAGGGCCAAACCCTGTAACCCTGGGTCTGCCTGGGTTGGTTTTGTGGCTTTAAAATTAGTTTCTTGTAAAACACTTCTGGTGGCTTAATTTTGGATTTATCCTGAGCCAGATCTGCAAGTTTGGCTGCCTCCTCCAGTTGGTAGCTCCTTATACAGGGAGTGAAGGCATTGTACTGTAGTATTGCTAATAGTCAGCAAAGGCCCTTGCTTTATCTACTCAGAGAGTGGGAGAGGGTAGCAGCTATAGAGACCTTCTCATGCTTCAACAGGGAGTTGTAGAAGCTCCCTGAAAGGAGGCTGGAGGGAGACAGGGATTTGTTTCTTCTCCCAAGTAACAAGCAGTAGGACAAGAGGAAATGGCCTCAAGTTGTGCCAAGGGAGGTTTAAATTGGACACTAGGAAAAATCTCTTCCCCAAAAGGGTTGTCAAGCCCTGGAAGAGGCTGCCAAGAGTAGTGCTGAAGTCGCCATCCCTGGAGGGATTTAAAAGCCATGTAGATGTGGTGCTGAGGGACATATTTTAGTGGTGACCTGGCAGTGTTAGTTTAACAATTGGACTTGATAATCTTAAAGGTCTCTTCCAGCCAAAATGATTCTGTGATTCTAAAACTGAGGAACTCTTTGCTTTTTGTTTGCCATGGAGTCCAGAATGTTCATAGTCTTTTCAGCTTAAATCCACACAATGTATTAAATCTTTTTGTTTGTATCTTTTCTGTTGAGACACCACAGCTTAGTAGGGCAGCATCATGTGTTTCAAAAACTTCTCATACACAAGAAGTTTTAGGTGCAGTCTGAAGGATGATGAAGAAAGTGACTGATGAGCTTTTAGGATGTTGACTCTTGAGTGGAGCTAGCTTACACTGAGATGGTGACATGCTCTGCATGTGTGGCTGAGCAGTTGGTGATGCAACCCTGGAGCTGCTGTTTTGTAGTTGGAGAAGCAAGCTGAATTAGTGCTTTCTGAATGAGGGCACAACTCTCTTTCAGCTTCGGTTCTCTTCTAGTCCTTTCTTTGTTGATTTTTAAAATTATGGTGTTAGATGAGTTGACTATGAGGCTGGTCCTGCTTCGTGCAGCCTGCAGTGCTGCCTGTGGAGGCCTTTGTGTGCTCCTATTCCAGGGTGGGAGCTGGGAAGGACTAGAAGCCATACCACGAGGCATTTTTACTGGTTTGGATCGCAGAAAGGAAGGAGAGATTTAAGGGTGTTGTCACCACCAAGCTATTCTTGCAGCCATGGAGAAACTCCTCAGCCTGTTAACTCTATTCCCCTCATCCTAGGGTTGTGGTGGCCTTTGGGCTTCTCAGGATTGGTTCTCTATAGTTCTGCAATAAGTTTATCTTCTACTGCATGATTTCTGCTGCTTAGAGATGTTTTTGTTGCTGCCTTTTAGAAAATCACATAGTTAGAAATGATACAGGCAAAACCTAAGGGATGGGAGAGAGCTGCTTGCAGCTGACTTGCTGGTTACCGAAGTAAACAGTGCTCTAATTGAGGTTTTTTTCTAATTAAGGCTTATCTGGCAACAAAAAACTCTTTATCTATGTGATTCTGTGATCTTTAAATAGTTGCTTTAACTTAAACTAATTTAAGTTTAATTCATTTAATTATATTAACTAATTTAAGCTTCTTTATTCCCAGCAGTATTTGAAGCACCATTGAACCATTGTTAGAGCTCTGGTTACTATCACAGTGAATAATACCTGTTACCTGCTGTAAAATGCCATGTTCTGTCTGCTGCATATGGATTAATTTTGTGAAGAGGGCAGTTATTTAGAATGATGTATGGAGATTTGAATTTACAGTTAGAAATGCTAAAAGGAAAAGCTTTGTGTTTCTAAAGGTTTCATAATGGTAATTCTTTACCAATTCAATTTATAGCATGATACTTGGAGGCAAGCTGGAGCCTCTTCTAATTGAAATCAATAAAAACTCTTGTCATTTGACTTAAAAAGAAAGCAGATGCATTTTTAATAGTATAAATATTTTGGTAAACAGTACCAAAACTTTCTCATAGCAACTGGTCTCAGATGACTATTTTTGTTATGCTTGGAAATGTCCTTTCTCAAAAGGTGGCAACTGGATACACCATAAAGTGTTTTATAGCGATGCAATAATGATAGTTGTACATGTGTAAGTATATCCATGCACACACACAAGGTGTTGTCTCATAGAAACTTGGGTTTTTTCTCCTAGAATTTTCTGAAAGAAAACTTTATTTTTCTTCCTTGTTCTTTTGAGAGACAGGTGGTGGCTCGGGATGAAAACTGGGGAAGATTTACTCAATTGTGGTTTAATTATGCATGTGTGGATGGGTCTGTAATCAGCCTCATTATCTCTGTGTAGTGCTAATTGACTAATTATGTGTTTCACTGATAATTTTCGGTGCAAAATATATTTAACAACTTTTCAAGGATTGTGTCTGGCATCTGAAGGAATTTTAGGTTAGTCTTCACTTGTTTGTGTTTTCTTGTCCCTTATGGGGAAAAAAACCCCCTAAAACTTACCAGACTGTATGAGCTTTGTGTATAACAATTTTTGTCCCAGGTCATGGTGGAATCACCATCCCTGGAAGTGTTCAAAAAATGTGTAGATGTGGTACTTCGGGATATGTTTAGTAGAGAGTGTGGTAGTGTTGGGTGGATGGTTGGACTCGATGATCTCAGAGGTCTTTTCCAACCATTATGATTCTATGTAACTTTTTCTTGTCATAGAAAGCCCAACAGACACATTTATATATGATACACCATATTCCATCTGTGATTTTAAAAAATACATCTTTTGTGATGTGGAGACATTACCAGAATGTAAGCCTGTTAAAGAACAGCGTAGGATTAATTATCTTATTCTGGAAAGTCTTGTTTCCATGGTCTCTCAACAGTTTTAAGCACCAATTAGTGCTGTTATCTCCATTAAGCCTGTTAGGAGAATGGCTTCTTCCAGAAAATGTTGTCTCCTGTTTTTTTAATAACTGGGTAGTAGTTTCACATATTTAAGTACTGTTTCAAATGTGGGATATCACTATATGCTACACAGGGTGAATGTAGAGGATTTCTCATGATCAGTAGGTTATCCTGCTCTCAGGGTGCTTAAGTTGCTGTTGGTAACTTTATTTGCTTACATATGGTCTGTTTTTCAGCACCATGCGAGTGCTGAGTGCATTAGTAATTCCATATCCTTCAGGAAAGCAATGTGGCTGCAGTTTCGGCAGGAAAAGAGCCAGTTGCTTTCTCAGGTTTGATTATGCTTCATGACCAAAAGCTGACTTGGCTTGAGTAAGGTAACCCTCTCCAGGGATCTTCGGAGTCCCTTTGAAGGAAGTAATCTGTGAAGAGAATCTTCCAAGCAGCAGAAGCTCTTAATTAGGTTTTGTAATTGGATTCATCAACCCTGCACAAATAAAAAGCTGTAATTTTTTTAGCCAGTTGGCCTCTGGACCCCTCCCATGGTGAGATGCATCTGGGGACACGCTGGGACCAGAGTTCAGTGAAGAAAGGGAAGGAGCCTTATGGGCGAGCTTATGGTAACCTGCAGTGCCAAGAGGATCCTGGCGGTGGAGCTAGGCTGTTCCTGACTGGCAGTGCTGTGGGCAGCAGCTCAACGGGAAGCTCTGCTAGATATTGCAGGAAATAAGTTCATTTTGTAAGGCAATACCAACTATCAATTTTGAATTAAAAATGGAGTTTTAAATAGCATTTAATTTGACTTCAACGTGTTAAGGTTATTAATCACCAAACAACACTGTAAAATGTGTAGTTCCATTCATTCCTGCTCTACTCTTTAGTGTCCGTTCTTTTTCCAGCCCCGTTACAAGTGTTGAAGGAGTAGTGCCAAAATACACAGAGCATGAGATGAGACAGAAATAGACCTGGGCTGAACTGGAGTTCAGTCTGGAGAAAGAATTTAAAAAGCATTACGAACTGAATTTTACTCCATTCAGATTGTTGTTAACAAGGGGAAATAAACAAAACCAGAAGTAATCTGATGACCTTTTCGGATGCTCAGTGTGAGCTCAGTAACCGCCTGCTGTTCCCATGCTGTACAGTACAGAGGCAGTGGCTTTTGTAGTCCTTATTGGCTGTTTATCCTCTACTATAGACGGAGGGAAGCAAATTAGTCAAAGCTTCCTGTGTAGCTTCAACAAATGCTTTTTTTTCTCCCTTGTGTCTGCTGGTGTTTTGTCTTGTTGGAAAAGAAAAGCAGGAGTATGAACTTCTGTACTCTTGGCAGCACTGGACTGACAACTGTAAGACTGAAACCTTTGGTGCACAGTTTAGATGCAAAAGAGCATGAGGAACACTTCACAACCTCCTTCGTTGGCTGGGATGGCTCAAGGCTTGAATGTGGGGGGCCACTTAGCTGTAAGAGACTTGTGTAGTTGCCCTGGCCTCTCTCAGGCACTGTCAGGCAAGTTATCAACTGTGGTTGTGTTTTTTGGATTTTGGGCGATCATCCATTGAGAGCTGGCTTGAGGCATCCAAAATCAGTTCAGAAATGATGGCTGCTGGCCCCCTGATGAGAACAGACCTCCAGGGCTCTACAAAGAACCAAGGGAAGGGAGAAGGAAAGTGTATCTCCTGCAGGTGCCAGAATCTGTATGTTTGCTTGTCTCCAGAGAGGAAAAAAAAATCTTTCTTTTTGTCAGTCTTTTTACATTAGGGACATTTAATAGTCACTGGCATTACTTCAGATTTTAAACACATGAAGTCAAGTTTTCTATTCTCTTTGCCTCTTATTTGAGCACCAGCAATAAACCAAATCTTCTGACCTGCCAGTGGAACCAGAGGGGATGTTCAAGTGAATAATTTTCTCAGAACAAAAATCAACCTGTTTTTTCTTATTTCCAGCCCATGGTGTGTGTGATGTAGTGCCACCCATGGTAACGGCTGGAGAGGCTCTAAGGCTGGTTTGTGCATTACCTATTTAAGAGAGAATTTGTAGCAAACCTAGATTTATTTTAGCAGTCTCTGGGTAGAAGTTACTCTGCACATCCTGTGGTTTATAACTATATTTCTTAGAAGGAAGAGTTAACAGTGTGCTAGCTGTTGCTGTGCTGGGCAAATCAGCACCTCATCTTTATTATTTGTTACTGTGTTTGGCTAATTACTTTTAGACCACTGTGCTTGAGGCCCATAAACCAGACTTAGTGCTGGTTGCAGCAGATGAAAGATGATAATATTAGATTTTATCCACTGTAGATCTCGAAGATAGCTTTTCTTTTCCAAGAGATGTAAAATTATATACTGCCCTTTTTTTAACCGTTGTTATTTTCTTTTTAAAGAGTCAGAGACTCATAAATGTTATAACAATGGGAAGTAACAATTCAGACATGCCACTTGGTAACACACATCTTTAGTAAAATTACTGTTAAATCTTTGGTCTCTGAGTTTCATCCAAGCTTCAGCCACTGCCCTGAGGTGACTGGTGAAGAATTTGTTGTACAAGGGTGATGATCGTCACCATCCATGAGGATGAAGCTTCAGTGATGCGCTGCTAGCACTGCTTTAGGCAGCTTAGCAATGCTTGGCAGTTTGCATGGGCTATCTGTCTTTGATCGGAACAACCTACTAAAGAAAAACTCTTGTTTGCAGCCTGACCCTTTCTAGTCAGTTGTCGTCTTAAGCTGAAGTTTGCATATTTAAAGTTAATAGTCATAAGTCATGTGGCTGAAGAGCTATTTACAGAAGAAGGAAATAAGTGACTGCATGAAGAATATGTGAGCTTGCAGGGTTGGTTTGGCTTCTTCCTATCTGGTTAAGAATCCTGTAAAAGTTGCTTGTTACACTTCTTGGGTTCTAAAAAATTTAATTGCAACCAGATTAGAGTATGAAAACTAAAAGAAAATGAGTCACAAGGGAATATAATTTAGAAAGAAATTTTAAGTAGTTTATTCCATGTTCTAAATGCTTAGCATTGTGGCTTAGTCCAGTGCTCCCTGAGTCCATTGGTAGAGTCTCTCCAGTGGGGTGTATGTTGGCCTTGGGGGACTCCTTGTGATTGTAGGCAGCATCTCCAATGCTGCTTGCGCTTCTGCAAAGGTTTACAGCAAGGTGTTTATCCACACAGCGCCCACTGTCTTTCATATGAGCTGAGGGTGTCCCTCACTTCAGAACATGAAGCAGAAAGCTTTACATTTGGGGTGGTTTTTGCAGGTGGAGCGAAGTAATACTTAGAGAATGGTTTGAGTTGGAAGGGATCTTTAAAGGTTTCTGATGGCAGCTCCTGAGTGATCTGCAATAGGGCAAAGTCTTGATGTATAGGACCCAATTTGCTGTTAGAAAAATAAAGGTTTCTGCTTATGTGCCTTTAGGGCAGACAACTGGCTGGACTCTGGTTAGGAGTAACTCTGTCATTATTCTTACTGTCTTAATCCTTGGCAGGTAGCTACTCCTAAAGGTCTTCAGAAGAATTATAAGCAGAGCTTTACCATGATTTGGATACAGAGATGGAAACTTGAGATCATTAAATCAGATGAAGCTCAGTGCTCAGAACTGTTAGTAAACAGCTTTTACAGAATATTTGTACACCAATTTCTTTTGGCAGCAGTCCTGGCTTAGGCATTTTGGCTGTCCCAGCTGGTCATTTCCAATCCTTCACTTGTGGTGGTGGAAGCACTTGAGAATATGTCCAGGAAACAAGACTGGAAGACAGATCTGACATGGAAAATCATTTTTGTATCCATAAATAAAATATGGACAAGCAGAAGTGTGTATGTATGTGTGAAACTCGTGTTAGTCTTCTCATTTCAAAAACTGTCCAAATTGCCATAGCTAGGAAGCAATACTCAGATGGAAAGGCAAGATGGGACCTGCTGAAACTGGCACTGCTCTTGAAGTGGTTCTCTGTAACCATGCCCAGTGTGTGATTTTGACTTTTTCCCTACCATGAGACTTATGCCTCTAGAGGTGAATTTTGATGTACATTAGAAATACGTGATAGGGTGACTCTACTGGGTGACCAAATTCCCATTTTGCAGCACCAAAAAACTTTCCTTCTTCCCCCCAACTCTACAGCCCTTTGCCATACATATGTATTCAATCATTATATTAAATCAGAATCTCCCAAAACTGTGTGAAAATAAAACATTGATTTGACACCCTGAAGATACAAATAACTCAGTTGTGTAGTTTGACCTGTAAATTCTTATTCATGCTATTTCACTTGAATCATGATACTTAGAGTGAACGATGAAAGCAGTGATGCCTTTGTAAATACAGCTTCCTGATGAAGAGGCAGTGATCATGTGTAGGCTGCAGCTCTGAAAATGTGTTTTTCATGGGGATAGCAAAGCTTTCGTAGTACTCCATTTCATTTTTCAGCATACACATTTAAAAAGTATGCATGCTTTACTCAATACAGGTCTTTCTTTTACAGGTGGCTGTTGCTAAACTTGTCAGTCCACTTTTTAAATAAAAAAGAATGTGGAAGATAATTGCCACTTAGGTTTTCCTTGTGTTACAAGGTGAAGGAAAGTAAAGATTTCTTGAGCTGTATACTACATAAAGAGCAAATAACTAAATATACTTTGATCTGTTCAGTCCTAGGCTAGAAGGCTATACTTTCATTCCATTGAGGAGATGCAGCACTGCTAAAAAGTTGCATGTCTGACATCGTAACAATTAAACTCATTAAATTGGGACAACACATCTTTGTGTGTAATAGAACGGGGATGTAGTAAAGAGCTATTGTAATTATATTTGTTATTAAAATATCAGAGTTCATTGGTATTATGTGGCTGGTTTTTGGTTTTGAATTCTTCCTTTTATTTTCGTTTATGGTGAAGTTTATATTTCATTTCTGAAGTTTAAGTGGTCTTTGGAAGTATCCAAAGGTGTGGGATGCATTTGGGTAGGATGTTTTTGTTTGGTTTGGTTTAATCCTAGATACGGTTTTGCATTGGGGAACATCCTTGCTCTGAATTAGAAGGAGGAATTCTGTGGGTGAGAGCACTCAACAGGACTTAGCATTTCTGCCAAAATTCCTTCAGCTACCGAGTATCAATTAGAGCTTTTATATTTCTTCCAGAACAAACAAATTCAGTGTTCCGAGTTGATGAGAGGTAGGCAGATGGCTTCCAGATTCCTTTGCTAGATCTCCTGTAGCATCCATCTGTCCAAAACAGATATTTGGTGCAGATGTCTTACATGGTCAGAATTAAGGGAGTGCCAAATTTGTGATCACCCTCAGTGGTAATTATGTGTGATTGTGTGTCACTGCATAATTTGTGGTTTTCCAATGTGTTTATTGTTCAGCTTGTATATACGCATGCAACCATTTGAGGTGTGGCAATAAGTCATGGAAAAACATCATGGCCTTTCAAAATGGCGAGTTTCTCAGGTCACTAAGGTTTTTGTCTCCTTATTTACAAAGGAGATGGGTTTTATTGGATTTGCCCCAGAAAGGAGGTATCAAGACTCTTAGTCTAACTGGTGGTCAGTTCTATGTTGTCATACTTGTTTAATTAGTGAGGTACAAGCTCCAATACCATAATGGTCAAGATGAGTTCTGTGATTTCAGTTTAGGAATTCCAGGCTTTGTTCAGTAACATGCAGCCAGTCCTTTAAATTTCCTATGTTACCAGTTTTACGTGTCTGTGGGAATATTAAGTCATGGATCATAAAATTATAGTTTTTTCAGTCTGAAAAAACTTACACTTAGGTTGTACTTTTGAGACAAGAGGGTTTAGGTGCTGCCTATTAGACATGCTGTCTTGTTGTGTCTGTATTGGGTTTTTCACCTTTTGCACAATCACATCTGGAGGAGTGGAGACAGCTTTGGAATAATGAGGAACGGAGAGACCTTCCTAATGAACTAATCCCAAATATTCCAATATCAGTGCCTAGAAATGGGTTCTTATTTCAGCTTTGGAATGAACATATTCTGTTACAGTTCTTCATAGGTCAGTCTTTGCCTGAAGAACTCATGAAGTTTAAAAAAAAAAAGTGTTCTGTTTTACTTATTTTGGAGGATCTAATTTCTGAGTAAACATTCTGCATTTGGTATAATACATTTGTAACTATGCTTGACTTGAGGAATATCTGTCTTGCGTGCTCAACTTCTGCATGCATTTATTGAGACTTCAAGCAATTTTGGATGTGAATAAGCTGCAATTAGACCTGTGGGTTGAGTGGCTTTATGTATACCATTAAAGATGCACAGAAGAACAAAGTTGTGCCTTCACTGGTTTTCTCAGCCACCAAAACCTATTTTGAGTACACAGTGATTGTCTTCTTTTTAGAATGTCTTCTGGTAACTTGAGTGGATGCTTTTTTGATGTCTTACCTTAGTGTAATGCTATAAAGCCTTTCAGTCTTGTTTAGATGAAAGGTGGATTTGTGCAGTGTGGTACTGTAAAACTGTTAAAACCTTCAGAAACTCTGCCTGAGCTTGTGCTTCACAGTTAGCATCATCAAAGCACTAGGAGAACAGTTCTCCATCACAGTCTGTATCTAATTCTCTAACAGTGATGTACTTTAGCGTTGCACAGGCACTGGTGTCTCAGCCATACTGAGTCCCAGACCTGCCTATGTGCATTCATTCAACTAAAGCAGGTTGCTCAGAGCCCCAGCCAGCCTGACCTGGAATGGTTCCAGGGATGGGACATCTACCAAATCTCTGGGCAACCTGGGCCACTGTCTCGCTAACCTCAGAGTGAAAAATGTCTTCCTCCTCTCTAGTCTAAATTTTCCTCTTTTAGTTTAAAACCATCACCCCTTGTCCTGTCACAACAGGCCCTACTACAAAGTCTGTCCCCATCTCTCTTCTAGGCACCTTTAAGTACTGAAAGTCTGCAAGAAGGTCTTCCTTAGAGCCTTCTCCAGGCTAGAAAATCTCTACTCTCTCAGCCTGTCCTCACAACAGAGGGGTTCTAGCCTTCAGATCATTTTTGTGGATCTTTTTGTTCCTCTGGACCCACTCCAACAGGTCTGCATCTTTCTGGTGCTGAGAACTCCAGAGCTGGACACTGTATTCACTTCTGGTAATATCTTCTTACTTGTATCTGTTCTGAATGCTTTGAAGGCCAGTCTTTACCTGCACTGATGAAACAGTCTTGCTTGGGTTGCAGTTTGAGTTAGCAGAATTATGATAAAAGAAAATGAACTTGGTGAAGGATATCACAACTTCTTTGGCAAGCAGGTCACATAAGCTGGTGGCACAACACCATGTGAAAGACAGTAGATGCTAAGTTTTTTGGTGCAAGTTGGTGAATATGCAGATGGTGAGAATCAATCACATCAACATTTAGACCAAGAACGATAGGTGTGTAAGCTACATGGGAAGAGTACTGAATAACGTTCATACAACAGAGAGAAGATCAGGTCATATGGATGAGGAAAGCCATACCAGCCCAGAGTTGGATAGTTATTGCCATTCCAGACACGTTGTGTGTCAGTAACGGATTAGCTTAGTGTTGGCAAACTGACTGTAGCTGCACGTGAGCTACTGGCATTACTGCTTACAGTTGGAAGTATTCCTGATGTGCCTTGGACATGAGGTAACATAGACATGGTTGCTGTCTTATGCTGGGAGGATTGGTGTCATTCCTGTTGCCACTGTTTGTTCTTTAGAGGAGATCATTTTAACTGTCCTATTTTGTCCTTTTTGGGGCTTTGCTTGACTTCAGGGGAAGTTGATGAACTCTGGCCTTGGTTGAAGATCTGGCTGGGGAGATCTGCCCTCTGTGGGGCTCCGGTGAAGGTCTCAGTTCTGTCTTGACAGCAGAGAACTCTCCACTTGCTGCCGACTATGCCATATTCCCTTTCTAACATCTCATCTAGGTGCCTTTTCAAAGCTCTGCTCTTTACTGAGCTCACAGCAGAGGGCAGACAGAACCTTGGCATGATCCTGCAGAGTGCTGTCCAGGGCTCAGGCTTGGCATCCATGTGCTGCTGGATGGAGCACTCGCTGCCTGCAGAGAAACAAGGCAAAGCTCTCCTCTGATCAAAATTGGATGTGCTGTTTTAGCTTAGCTGAAGTAATGCTGCTTTTCAGGTCCTTATTTTAGAGAGAAAGAAAACCTTTCCAAAGGGTTTACTGTGCTGGGATTGAAAAATGTAATCCCTCAGCTGACAGGGGATAATGGAGCTGGTGGTTTTACTGTGTGTTTAAACACCATTCTATTATATGCTTTAGAACAATGGTTGGCAGGGCACAGAGTTGAAGCAAAACAATTTGGAGATAATTTATTACAGCAGTTGGCCTTAAAGAATACCTAAAGGAGGATGGTACCAGGTGGAGTGGTAGGAGTGGGAGCATGGCAGGATGAAGTATGTGGAGGAACAGTGAGTCCTTATAATGGCTCTTTAAATGATGGTGTAGCGTTTTAGAAAATAATAGTCACAGATAAATGACTCAAAGCCATAAAAAAAAAACAACCCTTAAGATGGTTTAATATTCTAGGAAGGGTTTTGTGTGATCTCCTGGGTGACTTTCAAGCAAATGAAAGCCTACACTTAGCAAATGACACTCATAAATAGAGACCCCCAAGCAAACACGTGTGTGATTGTAGGAGACTTTAGTGATGGCTGTTCTTGAAACAGCAGTGAAATAAAACTTTGGACTGTTTAAAAAAAGAGAAATGTCTAGATTATACAGAAGATAAGTGCATATTAACTTTTTATAGAGCTTGGAAAGTACTGTATGGTCTGCTGAGGCAGCACTTCATGTAAGCTACAGCTGTGTTAAATAGGCATCACTGCATTTCAGGGTTTACTTTTACCCTGATAGCATAATTGTACCTCCTTTTGCATGCTAGTACTCAACTGATTTCTTTGAGTGGTTTGGGGAACTAAACTAGCAGAAGTGTCTTCACTTTTACTCTTTTTGTGCCTGTCCATGTGTCTATTCATTTATTTTTGGCTTCACACCCTGCCCCAGCTTGCTGAGCTTTGTGAATGCCATGATTGGCACAAGGACAGAGCAGGAATGCCTGCCCAGGGCAAGGAAAGAATGAAGTGCACTGGTGCCAAGGCAGGTGAAGATAAACTGTCAGAAAACAGCTGCTTGGAATCATGTGTGATACCAAGGGAGCTGTTGAAGGGACACAGGGATGCTTGTGGCACAGCTAGCGTCATTGGGAAGTGCTCAAATATGTGCTGCCCTTCCTGACACAGCCCGGTCACTTCCATCCAATGTCCTGCTGTTTCTCAACATGCAAAGACATGGCAAACACCCTGAATAATGTTGAACTTAGGAGAGGTCTCCTTCATGTTTACCTATACAACTGTTTCTGGAAAAACACATGATTTTTTTTTTATGCAGCCACATTTGTTTTGAGAATTTTTGTTCCCTTCTGATTACTAAGAGCAATTAACTGACTGGTGAAAGTCAAATGAGAAAGAAACACAACATAATGCTTTATGTGCCCATAAATGTTTAAAGTGCCTAGAAGTTGGTAATTCTGGAATGATATTAAGAGTTACTGGATTTGGAATCATAGATTTCAGTGCTGGGTACATAGAATCGTAGAATATTCTGAGTTGGAAGGGACTTAAAAGGATCATCAAGTCCAGTCTTTCTCTGTTAAATCATTTCTGTGAAATACTTTCAGATTCTTTTTTTACTACCAGGTTTTTATGAATTTGGAACAGTTAACTTTTCAAGTTGTTTTTTGATAAGTTCGTGTTTTCCTCATACTTCCTAATTTTTTTTTTATCCTAGAAATTGGTCCAGTGACAATAACCACAGATCCCAAGAAATTTCAGTTTGAACTGAGGGAACTTTATGTTCAGGTGAGTAACTTGTTTGTTCTCTATGTGGTTCTAGCAAAGGCTCTGTTTCCTCCCTCTAATCTTTCCTCTTGTGCTGGTATTTCTGCTACAAAGCTTCATCAGGATGTAGGCAACCTCTCTCTGTCATTTTACTTGCACAAGCTGTGATCTTCCTGTTCTCTGGTCATCCTAATTTATGATATGCTTGATTTCTTTGTCTTAGTTTACATCGTTGTATAGGAACTCAGTTCAGTAACACAAGAAAGAATAGTTGAATAACTCATTTATTTTGTATTTTAATTAGTCCTGCCACTTGTTCAGAGACTTTTTTTTTTTTTTTTAACTGTGTTCTGGAACATATTTCCCATGGAAAGCCTTCATTAGCTTTACTTGACTACATTAGGGGAAAAAAGGACTGTAAGACCCATCAGTTGCTCTTTAGGTACTGCCCTCACTGCCAGGTGTGTTACTTAACACCTCCTGATTCAAAGGCACCAGGTTGACTTGAGTACTCTTGTCTTGGGCAAACCCTGTGGACTGCTTCTGTAGCTGAGCTCAGGAGATGAGAGGCAGGTTTTGAACTAGCACACCAGTATGTCTCCCTCGGTGGACTTTCCTTGATAAGAATGAACCACAAATAACATCTGGATCATGTGATGGAAAGAAAGCAAAGTATTGGAATGGAGTTACCTTACAGAAAGAAAACATAATTCTATTGTCTTGTCTTTTAATCAAGTGAAATGCTTCTGACCTGTGGAGAACCTTGCTGGAGTCTGAGTGCCAGACAGACTCTCTTAGAAACTGGCACATGGTGTAATCCCTGTAATAAAAGATTGTTTGAAAGCCAATAATGATAGTTTGGGAAAGAATAAGCAGTTTAAAAATTGGCAGGAAGATTGAAATTCAGAGAAAACAATAGTAAATTTTCAGGGAGGCAGGAAATGCCAGCTATGAGGCTTTTCTCCTTCATAGGGAAATGTAAACTTTAAAAATCCTTCCAGTCTTCATTGTTTTGTTTTCTAAATAGCTATACTGGAAAATAATTGCAGGTGTTTCTAAAAAGTATATGATCTAGCTGAAGCTTTCAGGAATTTAAAGCTCTTAATTGACAAGCAAGTAGTTTAAAAGTTACTGCCTAATGAATTTAAGATTTCTTTCTTTAATTCTGATTGATTGCATATTTTGTAATTATTAACATGTGCTTGCTCAGCTAAATTGACTTTCACTACCTTGCATTCATTTAGTTTCTTGGTGAAGTGCCAAAATATAAATTTAAAGAAGTGATCAGAACAGGACTGATTGGTCATCTTGCAGTAGTTCTCCCTTAAAATGTGAACAGTTCCTCCATATTTGTTATTATTTGGAAACAGTTTACTCCAGCACATGATCTGAACAATCACCAGATTGCTTAGCAGTACAGGTCATGAGGAACTCATCACCTATGCCCCTCTGCTGAGCTCCCTGTAGCAGCTGCCCCATGGTGTGAAGTCGAGGTCAAGTTCTTGCTGTTCCGGTATCTAAAGGTCCTTGTGGCTCGGCACGGCTTGACTGAGACCATTTTCCATCTGTGTCTGTGACCATGACATCCCATGACTGCTGGGTACTAGCAGAGCAAGTAAATTGTCAGCCAGTAAGGGAGTGTGTGAGTATAGGAAGTGGAGCTGTCACAGGAGCTGGAGCTAAACAAATCGTGGTGCTCCCAGGAAAGATAAGAGTGACCAGGTCGCAAACCATTTTCAGGACTAACTACAACCCTTCCTTTGACTCTGTTTTCCCTAAGGACTTCTTGCAGTTGCTGCCTGTGAGTATGAGCTTGTGACAGCGCTCTGCAGAAACCATGCAATGCCTAGGATAAAAAAAGTGATTTAATTACTCAAAACTGAGAAAGTATCTGTCTTGAATGTCCCAAAAGAAAGTAACGTATTTGATATCTTCTTTTTTCTTAGAAAAATGCTTTGTTTTCCTTCTAATTGTGAACAGGGTGGTGGAGACTGTCCAGAGATGAGCATCGGTGCAATAAAGATTGCTCTAGAAATTTCCCTGCCTGGTTCTTTCATCTATGTATTTACTGATGCTCGATCCAAAGATTACAGACTTGCACACGAAGTACTTCAACTCATTCAACAGAAACAATCACAGGTACAGAGGGGAATTGCATTCTGACCTGGTTTATGTACTTAATGCCCTGTTTTATCAGTATTGAGAGGTAAAATTTTTCTATGTGAGACTTAGTGAAAAGTTTTTACACAAGATACCATAGTATTGCCATTCTAGGGAATTTTTTTAAATAGTGTAAATTGATCAGGTTAAGAAAAAACTTAAAGGAATATTCCTTTTAATATTGTGAATGAAATACTGCAACTGCACCTTCTACCAGTATATGTACTCTTGGTCAGCTTACTGCTTATGTGGATGGTTTTATATTGTTGTGAAGTACAAGTGCTGATAGATACCCATCAGTAGTGGGTGCAATATGGCTGTCCTTCATGGGCAGGAATATGAACCCATGCCAAGTGGTACAGTTCTTTCATTGTCATGCCCTAATGCTGTCAATGCAATGTTTGCCCAAAGTTTCCACTGTTTGCCCAATGGTTATTTATTTATATTTGATACAGGTAGTATTTGTTCTGACTGGAGACTGTGATGACAGGAATCATATTGGTTACAAGGTCTATGAAGAAATTGCCTCAACGAGTTCTGGTCAAGTTTTCCACCTGGACAAAAAACAAGTTAATGAGGTAACTTTGCTTGCTTTCTGCTATACATGAAGGAAATGTCCTGGTTTGGGTTAGGGTTTTATACTCTACATCTTTAATTTACCTGATTTTTGGGGTATTGGTGAGCATAAGGGGAAACTGTACCTCTTCTTCTGTTGGTATGTGAACTCTGTTCCACCTTTCCCTTCCTCCTTTTTCCACCTGATATATTAGAATTCCATTTTGCAACTTTTATTTATGTTGGGGAAATATGAACTATCTCTAACCAGAAACTCACCAACTTCCTTCTACCTGTGCCAGACAGCTTCCAGAAGGAAAGCCTTTAAAATAAGGAGCAGTTCTGTGCTCTGAGTAGTCCAGTGACTTTACTGCTCCAAATGAGAGTGCAGTATGAGTTGTAAATGATCATTTTGTTATAAGACAGTCCAATCTGGGACTTCCTCAATGCTGCCATAGCATCAGCAGTGACAGTGACATCATTGCCATCAAGGGACTGAGTTCCATATTGGTTTTGTATGTATTTGTGTAGATTTCATTTTATCATTATTATTTTCCTTAAAGTTGTTTTCGTTTTCTATTCCAACCCTTAAGTCTCTCTCCCTTATTCCCTTCCTCTTCCTTTTGGGCAGGGAGAGTGTTAATAGAGAGCACCTGTCACTTGTGTTCAGCCCAGCCCTTATCCTTGACATGAACAGATAGGTGTGAGCTAGCAGGTTTCAACTGATCACAAATTAACTGTGGTAATTTTTTAATTGAAGTTATTGTTTCAATGCTTTTGACAGCTCTGCTGACCTACTGTTAATTGTGATTGTTGTGCCACAGTGTCGAATGACTGTTTTCTTTGAAAACTCCAGGGAGGCTTAGGCAGAACTGGAATTTCAATAGTACATGAGAAACTAATTTGGAGAGAGATGAAATCACATGTTAGTTATCTGGGGAACTGAAATTGTTTAGAAATGTTGTAAACATTTTCCCTTGACTTCCTGGTGTAGGCAATAACTAGATGAGGGTTTTTAATAAAAATTTACTTTGGTTTGTTCCTTTTTCTTTCTTTCCTAGAACTTGGATGACAAATGCTTGAGATAAATTGCAGTTTTCTACTGTTGCTCCCTAGAAAAATTGAAGTTCTTATTGGTGCAGTTATAAGGTATTGGCAATGATGTGGAGGTGATCAAATCTTCCAAAGTTTAGATAGGTTAAAGGCCAGAGGAGAAAAAAAAGAGCTGTTGGGACTGTGCAGTTCCTGACCTGCATGTTGTTATTGTTTACCTATGAAGGGTAAAACGTCTCTCTGTGAGACTCTATGAAATCCCTTTAGACAGAAGGGATCATGATACTTTCAATGGGAACTACTCTTTGCCAGAACAGAAGCTTTAGGATAAAGCTTTTGATTGGTTTTGGCTTTGAGAAGGCAGAAGTGAACAGAAAAAGCCTTTTTTAGGTGCTAGGCAATACCATGTTCTTAAGTGGAGCTGGCATGCACTGTTTTGTCAGCTGCCTGCCTCTGCTCTCTGAACTTCTTGGCACTTCCCAGTTTTAAGAATACCAGCTTGTGCTTGAATGGTTAGTCTGTCTTTGAATTTTAAGTAAGGTTTTAAGTAGGTTTCTGCAGCCACTTTCACCTCCTTCCTGCTTCATCTCAACATTTCCTTTGAGCAAATAAGGGGCTCCTCATCTGCATGCTAGACAGCCCATAGCCTCCATAGAGCCAGAGATTGTTATCAACACCTGATGATATCAGTAGGTGCTGTTCTTGCAAGGTTTTTTGGAGGGGGACAGAAGAGTACAATGCTTTACATAATTGCATCTCCTTTCAATGGCTGGAGGATGTAAGAGATTGTCTAGGTAAAAATTAGACCCTCTAAATCACTTTCAGAAGTCTTCCACGATAACTGCTGAGCAGTTTGCATTAAAACCAGAGCCCTTACATAAAGCTAAAGGACTTCATAAAAGAGTTTACCAAAAGACTGTCATCCCAAACAGAACCTTTACGGCAGATTTCAGCTCTGAATCAGAAATCCTGTTTTGAAGGAGTATATCCCCCACAGTTGGATGCATATGAACAGGAGTTGTAATAGTAATCTGCATCAGCTGTTTATGGTATACACTTCAGGCAAGAGTCAACAAAAATAAAACATGGTCTTCTTTTTATCTGAGTAGTCAATGATGTGTAAAGAGTGAAGGTTATAAATGCCAAAACATACTCGGTGCTTTGAGCCTGGAGACAACTAGTGCTGAATTGTAGCTTAGGAAAGAGCTACAAGGTTCCTGACTGAATATTTTGCCAAACCAATGTCTTGTTTTGTTAAAACATTTTTGATTGTTCTACCCCCAAAAAACCCAAACAAAGCTATTTTTAGTGTATAAAGTTTCAAACCATTACTCTCATGCTTGCCCTTTGTGCATTAAGTGGAGAATGAAGCAATATTATAAGCTAGCTACAAGAAAACACACCAAAACAATACTTGAGGCTTATCCAATGCCTGTGTTATCAAGAAGACTTAAGACAGTTTATTGCCTTTTTTTTTTTTTACTTCTCAAAAAGATGTTCTCAACTACTACAACTAACTTGATCAAATCATTGTGGACTGACAAAGTTGTGTTGGGTTTAGTCCAGCAGAGCAAAGCAATATGTAAGTATCTCTACTTGCTGAGTGAAGCTCTTCTATGTATGTTTCAGTATGAGAGGAAATTTGCCATGGTTTCTATGCATTAGATTAATAAGACTATTCTTAAAGTCCAAAGCACAAGTTTGGTTTTTATTACCTAAAATTCTCCTTATTTTTCCTTGATTTGGGGTATCAGGTGTACCATCATCTCCAGAGGTAACTCTGTACTCTAAAAACATGACAGTCTTCTAATAGTAAGAGGCCAAATATGTTTGTCATATTTGGTAAAAATGATAAATTATCTGGTTCCAGGTCTGTAAGGGAGGAAAAGTATTCTGTGATCAGAGCCTTTAAAAGGGAAACCTTTACTGTTCAAAGATTGGAAGTTCTCCTTCTGTTAGCAACTTGTGAATATTACCATACTTAACTACAAATTAAAGTTGTCTTCAATTTGAAATTTCAAACTGCTCTCTAGTTCTTCAGATGGAATCAGTTCTAAAAGAAATGTCTTTCAATCTGAAAGAGTAGTAGCATTCTGGTTTCAGTGTCTTGGAAAGGTTATTATGGTTGGTTTACCCAAGCACTGAAGTCCTCATCTTGAAAGGTGTTTCTTTAGGGTGAGATTTCGTTGGCTGTAGTGAGGTTCCATGGCTGCTTCTGTAGGTTCAGGGCTTAATTTGCAATAACTGCTCAAAATAAATGCATTGAGAATACTCATCAAATATGGGTTAAATTCTCCTGCTGAGAACAGATTCTGTGTTTTCATAACCATATCCAGTTTTATTTGTATCTTTCCAGAAGGTGCTAATTTTGAATGAGCTGCAGTTATATTACACCACACTTACTCATTTCCTTCATAATGAAGTTCTGTAAGGAAATTCCCATAACTGATTCTGATGCCCAAAGGTTTGTCCTGGTGCCAGAACTGGTGTTCAGATGAACAGTGAGGATCAGCAGAGTATGAATTTGGTACATCTTAAAAATAGTGGAGATTAATTAGTCATTGGTTGTTCAGATCATGCCTCCAGGCCATTTTGATTTTCTGGTAAAAATTTATTCTGACTGTGTCCGAGGAGTTGGCCTGAGCAGTGTGTCTAAAGCTGAGGGTTCACAAGAACTGAGCTAGTGAGTAGTAGTTTTCCATTTCTTTTAGTATTAAAACACTTACTTGATTTTTTTATATTCTAATCTTCCTGTAAGAAGGGAAAATTTTCTCTAGGCTGCTTAAAAATGAAGCTTTCTTACTGAATTTTAAAATAATAGAAGTGGCTGTTCCAGGTACAGTTTCACATACAGAATGTTGATAGGTGGAGAACTGAGAATTATTGTGAAGGAGAGACTGGAGACATGATGTTGAGTCTGGTGGAAAAAGGGGGTATTGTTGAGTGACTTGAAACGTTGATGAGACTTTAAAATAAAGAGGGGATTGGAATTTGACTGAGAAGCATGTGAATAAAAAATGATGTGAATGAGAGGAGATTGGGAAGGGGACTGAAGACAAGATAGGACAAGACTGGTAAAAGAACATGTTAAAAGGAATGGTGCAAAAGGAGTCCTTGTCATGGAGAAGGGGGAGAAAGTTAAGATGATGTGGATCTGAAATGGAGTCAACACACTCATTAATGCTTTGCTGTGAACAGAAGTCTCTAAAATGCACTGGAAAAACATCCTATTTCACCTGGCTGTTTATCCTTACAGAGGATGACAACCCAGGAGTCATGCCTACATGGCTTGGATTAGCATTAAAGGTGTGTAGTGTATAAAAACCAAGTGTGTGTTTGGATGTTTCACAATGTGAAAGGCCTCTCCACTGCTTTACAAGAATAAAATGGAGGTGACAGAGTCAAAAGCTCAAACTGACAGCTTAGAATGAAGGTTTCTTGCGTAACTCTGTTTCTTGCCTTCTCTTCTCTCTCGGTCCCAGAGAGTTGGTATCTGTTCTCACAGAAAAAGAAGGAATGGTTTCATGGAGAGGGAGCTAAGTGCTGCCTTGGAGACTACACTTCTACTCTGAAGATCTGTATTGTACAGTGACTGTCAAACAAGGAAGGACAAAAAAAAAAAAAGTCACAGCTGTCCTTTCTCTATTTTATATGGAAAGTGGATTCTCTGGAAAAAATAAACTGTAATCATATATGTAAGGACTGTCATAAAGCAAGTGCAAAAGGAAGTTTTCAAGACAGTTGAAAGCAGACAGGCTTATTGCTTGTGTTTCCTAACTTCGAAGAGCTTGAGAGTCAACACTAAAATTTTTCAGTTACATGCTTTTTATACATATTATTATAGTTAGATGTATAATTTATGATTTCACAGTATAATTTTCACATATTTCATATTTTTAGACATGCATTTAAAAGCATTGCTAGAGTATTTTTCTCTTTGGGTTCAAGTATGAACCTACTTATACTTCAGCAATGAAAGAGTTAACTTTAAATCCTGTTGCTTTGACTGTTTGAGAAATATTCCTGAGACCCAGAATAAACAATTGGGAATTGATACCATGCTCCAAAGATTTTCCAGGTTTCAGTATGCATTCCAAGAAATGACCTGATAGCAAGGCAGGTTGCAAGAGCAAATCCTCTGGAGAAGTGTTACGAATTATTTCTGTATTTGCCCTTCCCCCTTGACTAATATTCATCAAGTCACATTTTGGCAGAACAACAAAAGCTGCTGTTGTTTTAGGGGCTTTCTGTAAGGATCCCAAAGGAAAAAAAAACAAAACAGTGTTACAGTAGTATTGCAAGCCTCCTTGGAATGACAGGGTTGGGAAATGGATCTCCTAGAATTGCCTATTGAACTTTGAGGACAAATTGAACTATATAAATAAATTACTGTCAGACTCCAGACAACTGGATCATTCTGTTGCCTTCTATTTTCACTTTTGAATGTGAAAAACTCTTGAAAACTGAAGTCAAATTCCACCCTGGATTTAAAGCCCTTACTTGCTCTCAGTAGCTTCTACTTCTGGTATATACTTGGCTTAAAACCAGTGGTGCTTTTGCTTTCTTTTTTTTTTCTGAAATGGCAGTTGCACAACATAATTCTTCCCCAGTATGATGCTTTTTGTTTTAAGGGCAATTTTGGCTCTAAGAGAAACCCTGGGTAGCCTCAGGATCATTAGCCAGCCTGCATACAATTAATAAAGTGGAATTTTAGCTAAGGTTTACAGCAGTTGCTGTAGATATCCAAGTACATCATTGATGTATCTGTTTGCATAGCTCTCCTTTGAGAGTGAAATGAGGTGGTGGTCCCCTTTTGGTTAAGGAGTGTAGAGAGATGGTGTGTGCTCACAAATTAATTCACAGTTATGCAAAATAATTTCACAAATGAAATATAAAAGAATGAGGACAAAATCCTCATCAGCTTAGTCAATGTGCAATTATAGGGACCAGAGAGTCTAAAAATCAATGAACTTTATCAATATGTCGAGTTACCACGTCCACCCTGCCAGTTGCTATGGTTGCTTCTCAGGAAAGAGGTATGTCAGCTTGATGGTCGGGAGTTGAAGATGAGGTAATGTTGACTAGAAGACCCCCAAAATGTGTCATGGGAGCTAAAATGTTACCTAATTTTTTTTAAAGTAATTTAGTAATAACCTATTTTCCTCACCCTTCCTGTGTATGTTCCAGTGTCATTTTACTGAATTTTCAGGTATGTAATATTAACCCTTCTGAGATTAAGAAAGAATTGTGTATAAATACCAATGTGATTCTGATTCTTATATATTTTGGCAAAGCTCACATAACGCTGCTGTATCTTGTAACTTGATTTATTTTGTGTATCTTGAAATGAGTTAGCTAGACTGAAAAACTCCTTTCTTCTGAAAATTCTTATAAGTTCATTTAATTTTACAGTTTGTTTAAAAACTTACCTGTGGAGTTAAGATCCTGGAATTAAATGGAAACTTTTCCATATACCTAGTACAAACCCACATTGTACTCATCTGAATGTATGTGAGTAGAAAAGATTGAAACTACTTTTGGAAGCATTTTTGGACCCAAATGTATAATTTCTAAAGGTAAAACTTAAAATTAGCTGGATAGTTCTGAAGTCTTGTGATTCCTGTTCCAGGCTTGTCTGAAGAAAACAGAGTTGCTCAATAGCTGGTGTCATTAGCTGTTGTAGAAACTGTATTTCTCTCTTGGGTCACATTACTTTAGGGGTTCTGAGTGGTATAGTTAACTTTATTGTGATTTTTGTATGCTCTTTTGAAATTATGCCAAGTACCTTGCTTATGCAGACCCTTGTGGAGAGGGCACAGGGCACTGTTGTTCTGCGGTCAATGCTGTTTCACTTCACATTGTGTTGGAAGCATTCAATGTGTCTCAGATGTGACATTTGTAGTAGTGGAGGGTTAATAATTTATCAAAATATGCCTCACTGCTTCACTTACATTTCGAGTGATGCCCTTCACTCATTTAAACTTCTTTCACGTTTGCACAAAGGTTGCTGGGCATTCATAGTATGACGTATAAGAACAAGTACGGTTTTATTTAAAACAGGCTGGAATCTGCTTTCTGTCACAAAGTTACCTCATGCAGAAATCTGTAGTAGAACCCGTTTTTTAATGGAAAAAGCAATCAATTTATGCCCAACAAGCCAAGGAAATGTGGCTCTTTGGGGCTAGTTTGTTGAATAGCGTCCCTGAGCCCTTTATTGGTGATGAATGACATGTCCAGGTTAGTTCACTGTTGATTTCCAAGTCTTGTGCACCGACTTTTGAACTGGCATAATAGAAAGCTCCTTTCTGAATGCAGCCGTGGTTGCCTGTAACCTAAATTATGGTTTGATGTTACAGTGAATCATATGCACAATGTTACACAAAACCAATGTTGGTTTCAGTGGATTTAAAAAAATATGCTTCAGCTCTGTGATGTCCAGAGCTGATGTAATTTATTCTGACAGCCCAGGTGTTTTTTGGGAGGAGATTGGGTTTTTTTATTGCGGTGGGTTAGCCTCGGCTAACAGCCAAGCTCCCCCTCAGCCACTTGCTTGCTCCTTGCAGCAGGGAACGGGGTGAGATAGCTTCTGGGAAGAAATGAAGACAGGGAAATCTCTTACCAGTCACTGTCAATGGCACAACAAACTCAGCTTAAGGAAAATTAATTTTTTGCCATTTAAAATAGATATGTAATTAGTCTTTCAGGTAATGGGATAATACACAGACAAATATGAATGTCTTTCCCAAGCTCAGCTGCACTTCTGACTCATCCTTCCTCCCCCAGTACGAGAGAGGAATGGGGTCTATGGTCAGTACAGAGTACCCCTCCATCCTTCTCATACTATTCCTCTCCTTTACTGTGGTCTCTCCCATGGGCTGCAGTCCTGTCAGGAAAAAATCTGCTGTGGTGTGGGGTCCTCCATGCTGCAGGGAAGTACCTGCTGGGGTCCCCTCAGGCTCCAGGGAGAGATCTGCTACCCTCCTTTCCTTCCCTGGTTGCTGCAGGGCTGTTCCTCACAGGGTTTTCCCTCACTTCTCTACTTCCCAGGCAGCCTTTTACCCTTTCTTAAGTACATTTGCACAGTGGTGGCTCTAGCAGGGCTGAGGGGCTCAGCTGGGGCTACCCTGAGGCTGTGCGCAACTGGCTGGGACCAGTTGTGGTCGGCTCAGGGCAGCCCTCGCCTGGTCTCCCAGAGGCCCTCCTGCTGCCAGCGCCTTCCCGCTGAAACCAAACAAATCGGGTTATATCAGCAAGTTTTGTGGCAGTATCACCTGCCTGTATTATTCTAATTTTGTACTTGGGCAAAATATCATCTGCTCTCCTCTTGCCTACCACAAGCCTGAGGTAAACCCTGTGTGATGTGGTCTGGGAAATCTGGCATTGACCCCTTTTTGGTCAGTCCAGGTGCTATTGAGGAGAATGTGGCCAGTAGGTTGAGGGAGGTTCTCGCCCTCTGCTCTGCCCTAGTGAAGGGGATTATCTGGAATACTGGGTCCAGTTCTGGGCTCCCCGATTCAAGGGAGACAAAGAAGTGCTGGAGACAGTCCAGTGGAGGCTGTGAAGATGGTGAGTGGACTGGAGCATCTCTGGGAAGAGGAAAGGCTGAGAGCCCTGGGGCTGGTTAGCCTGGAGAAGAGCAGACCCAGAGGGGATCTGCTCAATACTGAGCAGTATCTAAAGGGTGGGCGAAAGTGAATGGGACTAGACTCTTTTCAGTGGTCAGTGGTGACCAGCGATAGGGCAAGAGGCACTGGGCACAAATTGGAACCCAGGAGGTTCCATGTGAACAGGAGGAGAAACTTGTTTGGTGTGAGGGTGCCAGAGCCCTGGCCCAGGCTGCTCAGAGAGGTTGTGGAGTCTCCTTCTGTGGAGAGATTCCAAAGGCACCTGAAGGTGATCCTGGGCAGCCTGCTCTGGATTGGGGGGTTGGACTAGATGATCTCCAGAGGTGCCTTCCATCCCCCACCATGCTGGATTCTAGGATTCTGTTGCTGCTGGATGGTCTGATACTGCTCAATTCCAGTGTTAGCAGCAATTGAAAGAGTGAGGTCTTAGGCTCTGTCTGGGGTTTGGCTGCCTTTGTTACTTTCTCTTGAAATAAATGATAATGCAGACCTCTGCTTTGCACTGTTTTGTGGGTTTTTTTGTTCCCTTAATTTGATAAACATTTGCAAATGTTTAAAGTTAAGGACTATAACTCTGTAATGCACAAATTTGGTTCTGATTACAAGAATTTCTGTTCTAAAGCATTGTTCCCCTCTATTCTGACCTGTATGCTATACTTATTCACTTCAGAATTGGTAACTGCACTAGTAAGACAAGATAGTTTTGGTCCTTGTTTTTCCAGACTGTTTTGTTGTATCATGTCTATTTATTCTTATATTGAACGGTAAAAGTTGAAGCATACCTTTGCTCTGATGTTGGTGCTTTGTTTCCTGTATATTCCTATCATACTCTCATTTCTGTATTCCTCTGCTCTTGTGTGTTCCTGATACAAGTTGAAATCCTGCTTGTGCTGTCTCCAGAATACCATGAAATGGATGCATTGGGTGATTTTAGTAAGCAAGTTCTTCACTGCTGTGTTTGCTCAGGGTTTTGGTATCTTCATGTCACCAGATACCAGGATCATAGATGAAAGTAGTGATCCTTTGTTAGAGAAGTTAACATCGACCAGACAGCAATTCAGCAGAAAATATTTCAACAACAAATACTGTTGACAGTATAATAGCAACTGTTATTTTCTCTTCTAGGTGTTAAAATGGGTTGAAGAAGCAGTTCAAGCCTCCAAAGTGCATCTCTTGTCTACAGACCATTTAACCACAGCTGTAAATACTTGGCAGATCCCTTTTGATCCAAGTCTGAGAGAAGTTACAGTGTCCTTGAGTGGTCCTTCACCAGCAATTGAAGTTCATGATCCGTTAGGTGAAGTAGCTTTTACCTTTGTTTGTGATAGCAAAAAAAAAGGGAATGAAAAAGAGAAATTGTTTCTATTGTCTTCAATAGGCAAGGCTCTATTTGTAATTCATAAATGTCTTTCACATTTTGAAAAACAGTATCAGGATTTCAGGATATTTTAAAATTTTATTTCAATTTTAAAATACAGAATGTTTGGATATATGCACTTCTGATACGTAAATTGATCCCAGTGTTCTATTTTTCTAACTCAAGAGGAAACTGGAAATCCTCCCTGTTCTGGCAAATTCATCTCGCCTCCATCTGCTTTCTCACTGTTTGTCCTTTCCTTTCAAATTTTTGCGTACTTTTCCATGTATTTATGTAGTCACTGAACCATTATTCAGGGATTATATATGATGTGGGGTTTTTTATGTGGTGAAAGGTAAACCAAGATCTGGATTCTGTGAACTGTGAGAGCATTCAGAATCAACCCTTGTCTCATGTGCCCATCTCCAGCTGAACAGTGTGTGATGGGGAGTACAAGGACAAATTTGGATGCTAATTTATAACTGAAGATATTTTGAACAAATCTGCTGTTCATTCTTATGCTGATGGCTTGGGAACCTGGAACAGCACTCCTGAAATAAATTCAGATCATACTTTGTATTCTGTAAATGACTTTTGGCTGAGGATTTAGCTTAAGTTTTAGTATCTTGGAAGTATTCTGTGCACAAGAAAGATTAACTTAAGTTTCTGTACCTTGGAAATATTCTGTGCACAGGATGGATTCCCTGCAATATAATCTGGTCTGTCCTCCATTGAGGCATTCTTCTTTGTTTGCAGAGATGAAATTTGCTGTGTCTCTCTTCAAACCATGATAACACACAAATCCTGGCACAATGGTCAGACTTAGCTGAAGCTTTGACGTCATCTCTGTTTTGCTTTCTCATAGGTCAGCTTCTCATGTCTAAGTCCACATAGTTTCATTGAAGATAGTTAAGGAATGCCCAATAAGCTCTTAAAAATTGACACTGGTGACACTCAATGTCACCTTTCCCATTAGTGCTCTGAAAGAGCCAGATGTATTTTTAGTACTGACAGTACTTTGTAGTCAGCTTTGAGGGAACAAAATGGCTTTGTTTAGACAACCAGTTCCTGCATACAACCATCCATATATTTGTATGCATAAGTGCAAATATGTGTGGTATAGTGCAGTATGAAAACTTGCACTCTTTTATTGATGTCTGTGATGCTAAATTCCATGGAGCTAAAGCTAAAGCTAAATTCCATGGGAGGATCTCATATGCATTTGCACCTTTAGTCACAGGCTAACCTAGTAGGAGAACCTGGCTTATCACTATCATCATCAGGAGGTTAGCCTGCTTGAAATAGGTCTAGAGCATGGAGGAGTGAGTGACCTGGCAGGTGGGTTAGGGTAAGTCCAAGATCTTCTTCAAGGAGGTTTCATTCTTTGCTGCCTGAGAGCTGAATATTTCCTCTGAAGAAGAGAACTTGTTTTTCTTACAATTTGTGGGTTTCCTGCAGCTCTGTATTGTTGCAGGCTGTATTAAATTTCCCAAATGAATGAAGAGTGTGAAAGTAAATGAGCTTTTTTAGTATTCTGGCAGAGAATTACAGGGAATTTTGACTGCTATAAATGTCATTGACTGCTAAGTAGCGAGGAAGTACCAAAAATATATCAGTGCAGAAGAACAATATTTATTTAATCTCTGGGTTTTTTTTAGGCAATACTGTCTTTACTCAGTACTTTATATTCTCCCTGGGTTTTTTGTGTTTGTTTTTTTGTTTTGTTTTGTTTTGTTTTGTTTTTTTTTTTTAGGCAAGCAGATCAGTAAAGGATCAGGACTGAATGAATTGCTAAATATCCACAACTCTGCAAAGGTAGTAAATGTCAAAGATCCAGAGCCTGGAACGTGGACGATTAAGGTAAAGTTACTGCAGAAAACTTAAATGACTTGTCCTGTAGCTTACATAAGGGCGTTGTATAATGATTTACTACATAATTTGTCATAGATATTCCTGGATGACTTTGTGTTATAATAGATGTCCTTTCTGACACATCTTATGACATATTCTGAAGACAGGAGTATAAAATTCTTACCAAGATGATAACCTGTTAGTTGTTACTATCCTAAGTCAATTCCTTAGGTAGTCCTCTTCCTTTGGATGGGAAAAGGATGAAGTGAGCACTGAATTTCTGGAGTCTAGTGGGTGTGTGTGCAGAGGGGCATTACTGTGTCTGGGACTGGGAGGAGGAGATACTTTTATGGGGTTTTTGGGGTGTGTTTTTTTTTTTTGTATTACAATGTATTCATCTTGTTGTTTTATAATCTGTTTGTTAGATCATTTCAATCAACTGTTCAAAATGTAGTTGCACCAAATTTGAATGAAATGTTAAATCTTAAAGGATTGCAATTTGGGTAAGATAATAGTGATACAAACTTAAGAACTAACCCGAACACTGTTTTTAATTACTAGATGCTGATGTTTCAAAACACTTGAATTGTGTTAACTACCCAATGACATCTCACTGCCATACCTTAAAATCTGTGCAATCCCACTACTTAACTGTGAGCTGTGGACAAATTTGTCTTCAAACAAAAAATCAAGTCTGTACTTTGAGCTGGTTCATAGAGAACAGCATGTTGTGACAGTTGTGAGAGTGGGGGAGAGGAAGGCAGGTATAACTAACTTTCAGGTTTTAAATCACCTTCGTAACTCTGTTGCGTATCTGTGGCCTAAACTGACTCACGCTTTCTCTTACTGTTGTATACTTCCTTACCTTGGTAAAGCAGCATGATCCCAGCTTTCCTGAATTGATGTGGAACAGTCATGCTGGTATAGGTCCCTTCAAACACATTCTCAGTTTTGAAGGGGCAGTCACTCATGTAAGATCCCTTTATAGCCCAGTTCCCAATGAGGTGTGCTGAATGGAAACATGCTGTGTATTGCCTCTGGCTTATGCCTAGAGGTAGTTTGAGAAGGATTATTAATTGGCTTACAGCACTGTAGGAAACTTGATACTGCTGCAGAACTGGAACTAGAAAAGCATGCTGAGCTCAGCAGCTCTATGGATAATTGTTTGAATGTCTTGTCTATGCTTCTAGGACCAGAACTGCTGGAAAACCTGGTTCAGAAACACAAAAAAATAAACAATTTGGGTCCTGCTGGACTTAGTAACACCAGACATACTAAGTACTGAGAGAATTTCTCTTACAGTCAGTGCCTTAGAATTCAACTCTGCAGCTTGTTTGCAGTGTTTTAGGTTAACCATGCAGTCTAGTAAACATTCAGTGCCCTGCAACACAGAGTGCAGCAAAAGCCCTGTGTGATCTGTCCCTGGCCTTGCTTGGATGTTGCTGAGCTGAGGCCTTTCTGCATGTGAGCTAAGCCATGTGGAACCACTTGTGTATGCCTGCACTGTGTTGCCCAAATTTCTGGGTTCCAAGAATTGGTGTAAGAGAAGCTTGCCACTCTTCCAGGCTCAATATGTAACACCCTCCAGAGTTAAAAAGCTCTCCTAGAGCCAAGGCTGGCACTCAGCATGCTGCAGACTGTCAAGTGGCTTAGATGGAATCAGGCCAGCGTGCTCAGCTAGACGCAAACCAGTCCCAGCAAAAGAATCAGGCTGCTCCTGCAGTGAGGGTTTTTTAAGGTTTTTTGTTTCTGTCTTCAATTCTGTGGAGAATAAAACATTCAAATTTATATCTTTTGAGTAAAGAAAATACAAATTGTCTGAAATGTATTTGAAGTATTTTAATTCCTTTAACTTTCATGAGCAAACCAGGTCTTAATTAGATTCGTGCAAACAGCTTATATAGGTGCTTGTCAACCAGGTAAGGGTTGGGCACTTCTCTCAGGTAACAAGTGACAGGACAAGAGGAGGCAGCCTCAAGTTGCACCATAGGAGGTTTAAGTTGGTCATGAGGAAAAATGTCTTCCCTGAAAGGGTTGTCAGGCATTGGCAAAGGCTGCCCAGGGCAGTGACAGAGTCACCATCCTGGGAAAGATTGGAAAGAAGTGTGAATGTGGTGGTGAGGGACATGGTTTAATAGTGGTGACCTGGCAGTGCTGGGTTAACAGTTGGACTTGGTGATCTTGGAGGTCTTTTCCAACCAAAATGGTTCTATGATTCTATTCTATGATCAGTTTGCTTTTGCTAAATCCCTCCTGCAAAGATCTGTCTATAGATTCCTCCTAAAAGTTTTCTTGGGAGCAATTTGGGAGGCATCCAGCATCTTGCAAATCACGGTAACCTGCAAGCTTCAGGAGAGCAGCTTAGAGGGCAGTTGTGTCTAATTCCTTCTTAAAGGCTTTGCTTGCCATGTGTTTTGGGTTGAAAAGGTGACTGCTGGAGGTGAGGTAGAGGTGAGAGGCCATCAGCTGCTGGTGGTTCTGTGGTTAATCAGTAGGCCTTAGCTTTTTCAGCTGAACAATGCCACAAAGACTTCCTGCTGCAGAGAGTTAAATAATCATCTCTGTGATTGGGAAAAAGAGAGGGGGGAAAAGTGCATTTTGGACAGTTTTGTATTATTTGCAGGATGGGAAAGAATTTTTTCCTGACATTTGTGACAAATACGTGTTTGCTCTTTTTATCATACTTGTCCAGTCTGAGAGGAAAAACACTAATGTACAATATCAGTGAATCTACAAATAATGAAGAGACTTGACAAAAATGCCAACTGGAAAGCAATCCTTTGGGATGAATGTTTGCATTAGGAGTGCCAGCTCCTAGGCAGGACAAGGATAGTTGCATTTGTTATTACTAGTAAATGGTAAAATTTTGTAAGGTTCTTCTAACTTTAAAAATTTGCAAGTACCCAAAAGTCTGAATGAATGATGAAGAGACATTATTTCCCAATGTATTTTTCTTTATGGCTTTAATCCCTGGCTTGTTCTGTTTGCACTAAGATTTTAAGGCTGTCACTGAAGACTTAAAACAAAATAAAAACACTTTCACAAGTTTATATTCACACCATAAATTCCTCATACAGATGCACAAAGCTGTAAAAAGAAAACTGTCACTGACTTTGGTGAAGTTTTCACTGCATTGTTAACAGCTGGTTTCTATCAAAAAAGTTTTAGTAGTGATTTTTCAGAGGTGAAAGGCTAACCAAATAGAAGCAAATAGAGATTGTTTTAATCAGATAGACATCAGTTTGTCATGATGTCTAAATGGCTGTCCCTAGGCACTTAGTTATAAGAAACAACTGTTCAATTTAATATTCATATGCAGCTGTATTAGAGGTGGTTACTGAAATGAAGGAATTGTGTTTGAGAATGGATCAGATAATAATTTCTGCATGGGTAAAGATCAATGGAATTGTTTCATTTTAATACTGAGCAATTTCTTTCACATTGCAAGTCTCGTGTGCTATGTCATCTCCTTGAACAAAAACTTGGAGTAGGTTCTACTAAACCCAGATTTGATCTTGGCATAATATAGCTTGGATACCACTTTTCACAGCCTTTTGAGTTTATTTTTTTCCTGCTGTTCTGGCTGAAATTGTCCATGGGTTTGTTCTTGTTAAGTCTGTAAAAAATCTCTCTCCAGGCTCAGAGCAGCGCAACAGCAGGTTTTTTTGGTGGTTGTTTTTTTTTCCCTAACACCTGAAGGGTGTGGAATGAAAGTCGGAGAGAACAAAACTTTGTGTTCCTGTGCACTCATGGCAAATAGCACTTGTCCTTTTCTTCCTTAGCACAGAGTGATAGAAAACAACTTAAAGAAGATAAATCAAAGTAATAGTAAGACTGAGGACTTGCATAAAAACAACTCCACCCTCAGCCAACATAAAGCTAAGGCTTTTCCAGAGTGAGTGGATGGGTGAGGGTTGTTTGTGATTTGTTTTTTACTGATTCAACCAGAATGACAAGGTGGGGCTGGAGAATGAAGGTGAGAGGTACTGAGATAAATGAGTTCCTTTTGCTGAGGCTACAGTTGTAGGGTCCAGCATCTAAAAGTAAAGCTTAATTACATACAGGCCTTTTTACATACAGCTTCTGACATAAGCCACCTGGCTGTCTTTTTTTAATGAAACCTGAAGTTCATTCACTGAACTCAGTGGCTGGACCAGCAACTTTGCATTTCTTGAAATGCTACTTGTTCTCTTGGCCTCTGTTGCTCTTCCAGACCTCTAGCAGTGGACGGCACTCTGTTCGGATCACAGGGCTCAGCACGATCGACTTCCGAGCTGGATTTTCTAGGAAGCCAACGCTAGACTTTAAAAAAACATCCAGCAGACCAGTGCAAGGTTCGTTTCCATTTCAGTCCATGCTAAACAAGAACTGTATTGGGGCCCTCTAAATAAAGCAAAACTTGGTGATGATCTCTCTGGTGAACTTTGTGATAAATCTGTGACTGCTGTTGGTTGGTTTTTAGGCCTTCAATGTGTGAGAGCAGCCAATGTTCTAGTTTTATCATAGTATGGAGTTTTTTTGTATTAGCTCAGGTTTTTATGTCCCATAAATCCAGATACCTTTAGCTATGAAACGTCTCAATTTTAACACTGTTCCTGTAACTTTTGGAGCTTCAGAAGAAGCCTTTGTCTCTGTGACATGGTGAGGGGTTAATAAAGAGTCTGATGTTTCAGGAACACCTGTTGGTAATTGGTAATTTAAACCCTCATCAGTGTCTCCTGGCAGCTAATAAGCAGAGCACAGCTATGTTTTTTTGTTACTTAGTAAGTGAGGGTTGAAGCTGAATGGTGCATTCATGGAGTAGTGAGCTATACATATGGAATTTAACCTTTCCTTTTTATTTATATACTTTTCTTAGCACTCAAAATAGCACGTTTCTGTTTTTTCTAGGGATTCCTACCTTCGTGCTGCTAAATACCACAGGGGTCTTTCTTCCAGCAAGAATAGACAGACTGGAACTTCTGAGTATTACAGGGGAACTTCTAAAGACCTTGCCGGTGAAATACTACCCTGACAGAAAGCCCTATGGACTATGGAATATTTCTGACTTCATTCCACCAGATGAAGCTTTTTTTGTTAAAATAATGGGCTATGACAAGGATGGTTATCTTTTTCAGAGAGTTTCAAGTGTGTCGTTTTCTAGTATAACACCTGGTAAGAGATGTTAACTTGATGTGAATGTACATTCATTGTATCTGAATCAGTTAAAATTGATATCTGGTATCTTTTTCTAACTCACACAAGTACTTTCTGTGCTGTTTATTTCCAAAGTTCTTTTTCTAGATCATGAAGCACAAGTTAATGTTATTATCTACTAAGTATAACTTTATCAGAAATTGAATTTCTTTTTAATAAACAGCAAAGATAGAATGCACGTTAAATGGGGACTGTTTGCTTTCTTCAGATGCTCCAAAAGTTACTATGCCCACCAAGACTCCAGGATATTATTTGCAGCCAGGGTCTGTTCCTTGCCATGTAGAAAGTCTTATACCTTTTACTCAGCGTTTTACTAAAAATGGAGTAAAACTAGGAGTGGATCAATTCTTCAAGTAAGTAGTGACCTTTTTATTTCCAGTACCGTGTTTATAGCCTATGATTTCTCTTGATTGTTTACTATTATATCCTGCTTATACTGTTACTCCCACAATGTATTTTTGGTACTATCCATTAGGGAGGCTGTATTCTATGGAGAGATTTATATGGTATATGTATGCATGCTTGAGGAGGATGTACACTCTGTATAGATGATATTATATTGTTTTGGCCAAAATCCTCAGATGTGTGCTCTTAAATTACCATAAACTGTGTCTAAAAGTCTAGGAGGCAAGTGTGTTTAATTTGTATTTTAAAAGTTATGTAAAGTAGATGGATGACTAACTGTTTTCTGGAACACACCCCTCGCCCTATTCCCCAGTGATACATAGATGATTATGTAACATACATTAATTTAGTTTTAATGTCCTTTTGTGGATGCCCTGGAATTACGTCCTGTGACCTACCCTAGAAAACTTTACTCTTCAGAAGATCTCTCAAACAGGGAAATTCCTATTGAATATGCCAGAAGACACTTAAGATTTCTGTATAGAATATAAATTGCATGCTTTTTCTCTGTAGAATAAGAATAAATAAATAAAAAATAAGTTAATTAAAATATTTGTCAAGTCCATCTTGTAATTCTGGTAATTGAAAACAGAAGTGTTTACTACAAAACAGTGTCAGCAGCCTCTTGTAAAGCCTGAAGGACTTTAGGAGAGGAATGAAGGTTAAGTTTCAGCATTCAATGGCAGGTACATGACTACCAAAATAAACATATTGTGAAGCTCCCTTGTACACTGTTGGCAGTCTGAAATGCTGCAGCTCTTTTTTAATGAGGTGCCATTGACATTTAGTCACCCCCAGCACATACTTGAGTAGCTGCGTAATGCTTTCCATTCTTGAGTTATCAAACCACACGCTGCTGCTCCTTGCTTTTCCCAGCACCTTTATGATGGGCTGCATTTTTCATTTTCATATTACAGACCAGTTGAATGAATAGATCATCCAAGTTAACTTAACAAAATATATCTCAAGCCAAATATTGTTGATCACAGTTAAACAGGATCTAATTCAGCTTGGCTTGTCTGCATTTGACTAGTGGTGGGAGTTCCATACAGGATTTCTACAGTTCTCCTAATTTAATACACCTTTGAGCTGTACTGTAGCTCTGCATTGAGTGAGTTTTGAACAAGTTTTGGTTTGGTGACAAGATGTCATGTTTATAATACTTACTTCAAAATGTAAATGATTTAGAAGTTCAGTGTTTTAGTTCTGTCATGACTGTTGTCTCTGTGCAAATACCATTAGGATGAACATAGGTCAAAGGTTCTTGAAGTGAACACACTTTGTAAAATTGTTTTTCCACTTTGATTCCAGAGGCACTATTGGCTGTCATAATAATTCCTAATTTTAAATGAGTAATGTGTAGGAAAAAGAAATTTAATTCAAGTTGCAACAGCTTTGTTTTTCTAGGTTTTTGCATGCTGTGTTGGTCTAGTAAGAAAATTTAGGTTTTGATTAATATCCTAATGCCCTTCTATTAAGTCTGATTTAGGACACCAGGAACAGTAGTTAAACATTTGATTTCAGTAGGAACTGTGTACTAATGTGTCTTGAAAATCTGTTGTGTTAGAAACAACAGATTCTACCAACGTTGCAAAAGGTCAGAATCAGCAAAAATAACATGGAATTCTGATGAGAAATTCTGACTCTCCTTTTTCGGTCTTAAATCCATCACTTCAGTCTTCATATGGATTGTGCTGTTTTTGTATGGCTAGGCAATTGGTGTGCAGAATATTGGATTATCATAGTTGTTGCTGGTCGTTTAGTTAATTAAAAGAATGGTAATCATAATAATTTTAATATACCACTCTGAATCAACAGCTATTTGTGCTTGTTAGTCAAGGTGAGTATCTGATTTGCTAAACCATGTGGAATATGTGTGTTAACTGCTGTGGTATAGGTGAATTTAGGTTTTACCTCATTAATAGGAGCCACAGCCTGGTACTGGTAATTTCCCAGGTGAAAACATGATGTGGAGTGTGATGGTTTGTGGTGACCAAGACGTGAGGTTAGATACAAAGTGAATGTCACTGGGCTCTGTGACTGTGCATCTACAGTAACTAATAACTAGGATGTAATTTGGTCTTTGGGTTTTGCAGCTTGGCTAAGGGAGCATGTTTGTATTTTTCAAACTGACTAGAAGTAGCTTGATCAGCAAATTGCATACATTGTGTTATGATTTGGGTAAATAAATGACTTGAAACTGAAAGGTGCTGAGTTATCCCATTAAAGAAAAGTGTGCCGTTACTGCTTTTTGTGGCAGTGCCAAGGTGTGCAGCAGGTGCCTTGATGTATGTAGTATTGATTGCTGCCACTGTTGTATTTAATACTTGAATAGGTCACTGCAGGTCTCTACCATGCTTGTCCACTGTGGACACGTTTCCTTTTATGCTTCTGTTCTCAAAGCTTCTGGTGTATAGCAAAAGTCAGGAATGAAGACGAACAGGACTATATAACTTCACTATTAACGTACCTCCCAAGAAAAAGAGAAGTTTCTCACGTTTTACTTGGAAGTATTCTTTAGTGTTGGCAGTCACTGCCATGTCCGTTTGCCAGCATTGCATTGTAAAATGTCATAGGTTTGATATATATATTAGGTTACCTTGAGTAAGTAGGAAGTGAGAGAGAATAAGTAGGGAGCCATTTAAGGTCACTATATGCTGTTTTCATTTGTGATGTAGCTGGATTGTGTCTCATGGAGCTACAGCACTGAACTTTCACCCATATTCCAAGTCTCTTTCTCTTGTTCTCTTTATATCCTTCAGGGGCTAATAAATCAATCTGTTCAGACAAACAAGAGAGAGACAAAGGGTTCAGTAGTTTAGTGTTTTCCCATAATGTGGCAATTACTTGTCAAAGCTATCACAGATATTTCAGCATTCATCAGTTTTGTTTATATGCTATAGCAACAGGCCACAGGGAGCACTGGGACACTGCAGATGAACCACTGTTCTGCTCATTTATGTCCTTATCTGTGTGTCTGTTGCACTACTGGTTGTATAAAACGTGGATTTGAATCTTGAGAAAAGCTGTAACAGTGTTCGGTTTGAGCATGTGTAATGACCAGTCAGTGTACTTATGTTTTTATTCTCTTCTGGCCTTTAACAATGTATGTGATAGACACTTGGTATTGTTGCCTATCAGCTTTGCCTTTTCTGTGATTTATGGAGAAACTGCAAGTATTTCTCTGGATTCCTGTTAGGTTATCGTGCTTGCATCTCTTCCGTACCAAACCCTCCGTTTTCAGTCTTGAGTCCATCAGTTTAGTTTTGTTTGTATTGTGCTGTTTATTTTTGTATGGCTAGGCAATGAAAGTGCAGAGTATTAGCTTATCATAGTTATTGCTGGTCATCAGTTCAGAGCAGAAGTTGCAGTCATCTTCACATCTGTACTTCATGTTTTGCTGGACTGTAGAAGTTTGGGATAGGGACGGTCCCTGCAGCTTAAGAAGCACAAGGATAGCTGCTTGCCTGTCTCCCACAGCATCCTTGCAGCTAAACTGAGCAAGTGTGGTTTGGCCGATTGGGTAGTGAGGTGGATTGTGAACTGTTTGAAGGACAGAAGTCAGAGAGTTATTGTCAATGGGATTAAGTCTAGTTGGAGGCCTGTGTCTAGTGGAGTCCCTCAGGGGTCAGTACTGGGACCGGTACTTTTCAATCTATTCATTAATGACCTGAGTGAGGGAACAGAGTGCACTGCCAGCAAGTTTGCTGATGACACTAAACTGGGTGGAGTGGCTGACACACCAGAGGGTTGTGCTGCCATTCAGCGAGACTCAGATAGGCTGGAGAGTTGGGCAGGGAGAAATTGAATGAAATTCAATAAGGCCAAGTGTTGAGTCTTGCACCTGGGAAAGACCAACCCCATGGATCAGTATAGGTTGGGGACTGGCCTGTTGGAGGGCAGTGGAGGGGAAAGGGACCTGGGGGTCCTGGAAGATGGAAAGATGAGCATGAGGCAGCAGTGTGCACTTGTGGCCAGGAGGGCCAATGGGATTCTGGGGTGTATTACAACAGGTGTGGTTAGGTCAAGAGAGGTTCTTCTCCCCCTTTACCCTGGTGAGGCTGAATCTGGAATATTGTGTCCAGTTCTGGGCCCCTCAGTTGAAGAAGCATAAGGAACTACTTGAAAGAATCCAGCACAGAGCCACCAAGATGATGAAGGGGCTGGAACATCTTCCTTCTGAGGAAAGGCTGAGGGAGCTGGGTCTCTTTAGCTTGGAGAAGAGGAGACTCAGGGGTGACCTCATCTATTCTTTTAAATATGGTGAAGGGTGGGTGTCAGGGGGATGGGGTCAGGCTTTTCTCAGTGTAGCCCAGTGACAAGACAAGGGGCAATGGCTGTAAGCTGAAGCATAGGAGGTTCTGTGTAAATACATGAAGAAATTTTTTCCCAGTTGAGGTGCCAGAGCACTAGCACAGACTACCCAGAGAAGTTGTGGAGTCTCCTTCTCTGGAGAGATTCAAAACCCATCTGGACGTGTTTCTGTGTGACCCGGTCTAGGGAATCCTGCTGTGGCAGGGGTGTTGGACTCAATGATCTTTCAAGGTCCCTTCCAACTCCTAACATTCTGTAATTTTGTGATCTTCTAGTAGGGGAGATGCTTCCTTCTCCACTGCAGTGACCCAATAGTGAATTTGTGCGTTTGGTGTTTGTGTGGGGGAAACAGGTTTTATCTGGCAAAGGATGAGCTCTTGTTTGTGTGTAGCCCCTCTCTGTGCCTGTGAGTTTAGGCTGGCTGAATGAACCCTTGTTACCCTTGCTAGTAAGAGCCACAGGTTTAGTATCACTTGCTGGCTCTACGGAGAAAGTAAAGAAAATATCAGAGCAAAGTGCAAACAGTTGAGTGAACAACTGCAAATGCAGTGGGTTCAGTTAGTGTGATAACTGTTGGCATTTGTTAAAGGTGTATTTGTAGATGTGCAAGTGAGACATTCTGCACAAACTTACATTTCTTAGTACTTAGAAGAAGCCTGTGAATTTATATGTTGTTTGTTGAAATAAAATCCATAAAGTTAGATCCAATTTAATTCATCAGTGCCTGGTTTTCCTTCAAAATCTCATTTGTCTGTAGTCAGGACACTAAGTTCTTATTCCTCTTGATTCCTTCAGTAATTTAGTGAGTGTGCCCTTTTCTTCCTCCAGAGAATCATCTAGTATGAGCTGGGATATTGCCACAGTCTCCTTGTCTGATGAAGGCTTTTATGAATGTATGGCCACTAGCAGTGCAGGCACTGGGCGTGCGCAGACTTTCCTGGATGTCTCAGGTGGGTAGTGCTCCATCCTTCTCCGCTGAAGCATGGTCATGCATTGTGTTTGAACACTGAACAATGAGCAATGGCACTTGAGGCCACTAAATTACACTTCCAGTTCTAAAGATATTTTTAATTGATGTGTTAGTTTTTTCCTCACCCCTTTTAATATTAACATTGGATTTGTAAGAGTGTGTCATCCTGGTCAAGCTTTGGACATAAAACTTTGGAGTGGGAGAAAATGAGAGGGTGAAGTTGTTCTTCTGTGAAGACAAATGTAAAGCTGCACTGTGTGTGAACCTGTCAGTCTGACCTTTGGACATATGGACCTCGGTCATTGCCTGCAAAATATAATGTTGGGAGTTTCCATTGCAGACAAACTAGAAACATTGCTCAAAGTAAACTAACAGGGTTTACCTCACAAAGTTATTTCTGTGTCAGAGGATAGTTTAAGGAACTGTAAACCAAGAAGGACCCTGAACACACACACAGAGAAAACATAAAACCAGGCATGACCTTGAATTGCTTCAGCAGGTAGAAGAGGTCTTCTGCAGGATGACTGCAGGAAAAATCAAGGAAAGCTTATCTGTGCATTTGTGTGGGTGGATGAAAACCCTGTCCTTACTGTAACAAATTTTATCACTTCATTTGTCACCGTTGCAATGCAGTCTGAGGGAAAGGAAAAAGTAATTTCTGTTTCAGAAGAAAAATTTGTAATGTAGAAGTGCAAGCAATTGCTCTTGACTAGGGGAAATGATGCAGCTAAGTCACTTAATTTAGAGTGGCAATGAGGATAGAAGAGCTCAGAGCAGTAGTTTGAATTCAGCCTCAAGGTTTCATGTAACTTGCTGTAGTAGCTAATTCAGGTTAGTTAACGTGCATTATGAACTGTAGAACCACAAAACAATTAGAAGTTACCTAGTTCTACTCACAGCTCAAAGCAGAATTAACTTCCAAGCTTGAATGTGTTTCTCAGGAACTTGTCCAGACAAACTTTAAATGTCCCCAAGGATAGAGATTTCACAAGTTCCATGGGGAGCCTTCAGTGCTTAACTACCCCCATTAGGAAAATATTTTGTTTGTCTAGTCAGAATTTCCCCTGCTGCATATTATGGCCACAAACTCTCATCTTTTTTTTTATTTTGTGCCCTGAGAGGACTATAACTCTGTCGTTGAAGAGGGTGACTATACATCCCTTCAACTCTTTTCCAGGCAAAGATGTTCCTCTCACTGCAGTATGAGCAAATCCAAATAAATCAGTGTGATATCACTGATTCCATGCAAAGTGAAGTTTGTAGAGACACAGCCCTATTACACCAAGTGGTAAATTTGAGGAGAGGAACATCCTTTTAGTCACAGAAGGTAGTCATAGAATAGAACAGTAACATCAATAATTACCCAAGTCCTAGCTTTAGAACACTATTTTATATATTGGCTGGGAAAAACCTTCAGGCAGGTAGGGTATTCCCATGTACCTGTTTGAAACCATGTTTTGGAGGACAAGAAGCTTATATTCTGCCCTAGAAATTGTGGGCATAAATATTCTTGGTGTGGAAGTTGAAACCATCCATCTCCTCCCAGAGAAAACTTGAAAGAGAATCCTGACTTTTGTTCTTGTGATACTGGTAGCACTTGAAAGTCAAGAGTGATGAGAGGGAAAATTTCTGTATCCTCTTATTTACAGAGCAGTGAGAGAGCAACTGAGAATGACTCACTATGTAAACATGAGCAATTAGCTCTGTTTGGAGCCATGCAGAGGATTAATGTGAGGGAGATGCTTTGAAATCCTTGTGTACAAATATTTGGAAGAAAATTACTTGAGATTTCTTCTTTAAGCAAAGTAAACAATCTTTTCAAGCAGTCTTAGTTTGCCTAGCTGACAGACAGTATATCACAAATAATCCATTTTGTCAACTGCTGTGTAAAAGGTGTTGGAGCTGTGTCAACATTTTCTAGTTTCAGAAAAAGCAAACACTTGAGTTTTAACTTTGACTTACTAGTGTTAAATCCTTAAAATGTCAAATGGGTTGTTAGCTTATGCAGGCACCTCAACTTAAGTGCCAGTAAAGAAGTGGTCTGAATTCAGCTTAGACTTTGACTGAGGGATTGCTGTGTGTGCACACTGTTGTGGTAAGAGGCTGCTGGTGTAGTCCTAAAGATGTCATGCCCTACTGGACTGACATCCAAATGATAGGGATTTTAGTCTTGTACTGTCCTTAATCTTTCTCTTCTAAGCTGGTGTAACATACTTGGTGAGATGCCCATGGAAGGCATTACATTAGTCTTCTCCCAAGCAAATCAAAACCTGAAGTGCAAGGAGCAATCCATTTTTTGGTAAGCAAGTATAGGGGTTTTTTTGCATGTTTTGATAATAAGGGTGATTGCTGTCAGGGACAGTGTTTATAGGGAAGCAGAGCTGCACACCAGCATGCGGAGTGTCGGAGCGGTCCATTCTTATGTAGAGATCATAGAAGCATAGAATGGCCAGGTTGGAAGGGACCTAGATCTAGCTAGCATAAAACTTGTGAACCTTATCCGAGACCCCACATGAGAGTTAAATGAGGAGGAATTATGTCTGGCTCTGAGCTTGGGAATAATTTTCACCCTTAAAAATGCAGACTTTTTTATTCCGTATTATTCTTGCTTTGCTTAGGATAATTTGGCTGAGGCCATTTGGTTCAACAAGGCCAAGTGCCAGCTCCTGCACTTGAGTCACAACAGTCCCATGCAATGTGCCAGGCTTGGGGCAGAGTAGCTGGAAAGCTGCTTCTGTGAAAAGGACCTGGGGGTGTTGGTCGACAGTGGCTGAAGATGAGCCAGCAGTGTGCTCAGGTGGCCAAGGCCAACAGAATCCTGGCTTGGATCAGCACTAGTGTGGCCAGCATTAGGGCAAGGATTGTCATCCTGTCCTTGGCACTGGTATGCAATCCTTCCTCTTCCTTCTTTTGCTGTGGCACTCTGATCTCTTTTTGGCTTTCCCCAGTCCAAAGTGAGCTCAAAGAAGCCAGTGCTATCTCCTCACACATACATGATGTGGTCTTCCATCCTACATGATACAATAGTTTTGACCTAAATCAGATGTGTTCTTGTGATGTAAGCTCCTGACAGGGAACAAGGATGCTGCCCTGAGTTCTGTTTCACAGCTTCAGCAGTGCAAAATGAAACTGAAAATTAAACCAACATTACTTTGTGGTTTTTTTTTTTCACACCATAGTGTACTTGAAGTTATTTATCAAGAATCCACAAAAGAAGCAAAGGTTCCCAAATCTATCTCTCTTCCTATTTTGTTGTTCATTCTGTTTTTTTCTACACAGAGCCTCCACCCCTGATTCAGGTTCCTAACAATGTCACAGTTGTCCCTGGTGAAGGAGCCATCTTGACCTGCCTGACTTTAAGCACGGTGCGTTACAATCTTACCTGGCAGAGAAATGGCAGGGACGTGCGACTTCAGGAGCCACAGCGCATAAGGATGATGAGCAACCTGTCTTTAGAGCTGAAGGCTGTAAAGCTCACTGATGCTGGCAAGTACAACTGCATTGCTTCCAATGAAGGTGGATCTACTACAGCATCAGTCTTCCTCACAGTGCAAGGTAACAAGCAAACTGCATATTAAGCTTACTGGATCGTGGTTTATATTTTCTGTGTCTTATGAGCTATCTCCCTTAGTAACTTCTTTATGTAATTTATGCCTGTTGATAAAACCTCTTGGAGACTGACAGACCATTATGGAATTCTTTCCTCTTTTAAAATGGCAGAGGGAGTTACCAAAGAGCACTGGTGCTCCTTTTGTGAGCCTGCCTTGTGCTCTGTGTCTCTAAGCCCTGCTTTAATCCCCCTCCTGTAACTGAACTCCTATAATTTAACTGCTGTACAAGGGAATGGAGCCTGAGGTAGTTCTATTGGTAGGAGCAGGGCACAGAAATAGCTACATAGACCCACACTTCCCCTGACTCCTCAATGTTTGTAGGAAGCTTCTACCTTCAGAAACTTCATAGGCTGACTAGTGGATTATTTTCATTGTGTTCTTTTTTTTTTTTTTCAGTTAAACTGTAGCTGTAGTGTTGGATGTCTAACTAAATCAACAAAAGTATCTGTATTCACCTGCATTATTTTATATCTCTTTATAACAGAATAGTGCTTCCAAGTTTTTTGGTGTATTATGTTATTGTATCTGTTTCATAAGTGCTAAGCTAAGAACTAACCACAATTTTATGAAGGCAAGGACTTCAAAAATGTCAGAACTGAAAAAGACAGCATGGTTGAGACCAAGCAAGTTCTAGATCTGGTATCTTCATACCAGGAATTAGTTTCAAGAAATACATATTAAATGCAGTAATTTTTCTTGGAACTAACACTTTTAGAATTTGAAAGTGCTACAGTCTGCATGTGTCTCCAGAAGGGTTTCTGCTTGCTGATGGAACTGGGTCATATTCTGTGCAGAGTGGGTAGACTCATTAACTTTCCTACTGTAATTCTAGTACTTTAAGTGGTGGAAAACATAGAATTATGGGGTGTGGGTGGGAGAGGTGTGTGTGGAGTTGAATGGAATTGCCTGACTTAAGGTGCTCCACAACAGAGAAGGGTTAAAAAAGGAGTTGTAACACTAATAGGGTGTAGTTTTCTTACAGGAAAAGCATACTGATTTACCAAGGTGAAATAAGTAGATGTGCAATCTGTTATGTCAGGCCTGTTACAAAATATGGCGTAATGAAGTGTTTCTTCATTGATTTGTTTGAGTTCTCCTTACATGGCTACAGCAGAGTTACAACTGTTACATTTCTAGCAAGGCTGAAGGGGGAAAAAAGCCATCAAAAAACCTCAACCCCTGTGCATTTGGAAATCTTAATTGTAAATTCTACAGGATTTTTCCATCAAGACGCTCATTCAAGCATGTCAAAGGCAGCAAGAGAAGTGCCTATTTCCAGCATTCATCTCCTCCTGGGATCTAGATTTTTCTCCCTAATGTCTGTAGACCAGCTGGGAGCTTTAACACAGTGACCAAATTACTTCTGGCAGTTTTTATAGTGAAGCTAAAGAAGTGTACTGCTGCCGCAGCAGAATGTTGGGTTTCAAATCGCTTATATATGCAGAATGATTATATCAAATAGTTGAGAATGACATTTTGGCTGGTCCTGGTATTGCTTACAGCTTTAAAACACATCTGAGATAACCCTCTTGGACACTTCAGGCAGGCTTAGTTGAGAGCCTGAGCTGTATTTTCTTTCATTTCTGATGAAAGATGCTTTGAATAGAATAAATATGTAGCCAACATGCTTAGAATGGAGTAAATATGTAGGAAACACTAAGCTGCAGCTGAATTCAGCTTTCTGCAGTAGTGACTGCCTCTTTTTGTTTGGGAAAAATAATCTACTGCCAACCTTTCAATGGCTATTGGTATCTGAATGGTTGTATGTGCTATTACTTGTGATCATTTCAGTTTGCTTGGACAAAATGATTTCTGGGTACACTCTGGTGTGTGATTGTACAACCCATAGTGCTAGATGCGATCTAGACTAGCATTCAAGAGAACAGTTTATATTTGGCAGCGAAAGAGTAAAGTGTCTCTATATGCAAGAAGCAAAAGTTTTATAGGCTTGTCATTATTAGCATTCTGAAGGAGAAAATTTGAAGTTTTGTTAATAGATTGGGATAGCTTGTGCTTTTTGCAATTACAACTAATTCAGAACGTCAAATTAAATTGAGATTTAAGCCCTTTATTATTGTTGGGAGAGTTCCATATAGATCTCTGAATTTTGGGTCATTGGAGAATAAACACTGCTTTTATCCCCATTTTCCTTCCAGAGTGGGAGTTAAGGCAAAGGACAAATGATGGTAGCTCTGAAAATAACGAAGCATCTGGTTCACATGCTTAAGTGGATTGTAGTAAACCCTTGTTTTGAAAACTTTGAGTTTGATGCTGCTGTTTTGTGAAAGAGAACATTCATCTGATTTTTGTGCCAGCAGCTGTACTAATACAAACTGAAATTTTGAGTGAGAGTTGATTTTTTTTTTTTTTTTTTTTTTTTTTTCCTCCAACTATCTNGTTGCATGTTCTGTGTTAAGAAGAACATACCATACTGAATCATCCCAACAGATTGGTCGTATGTGGAAGCATAAAGGAATTTGTAACGGCATTCACTACTTTTTCAGATGCTTCATATAATTTAGTAGAACCATGGAGGAGCATATTGCATCTGGGCAAGGCTAGATGTCAGCTAGGAATGTGAAGCATTGATGATCCTATAAATTTTTCAGTGCTGTATTTCTTACTGATGAGAAATTCACTGAGGGAAATTCCATGAGCATACAAACTTTTTCTTTCAAGTTTGTTCCAGTCTTGTAGGCAAAATATGAGATTTCTATATGCATATTTATCAGGTTGAGTTGATGTGGTGTGCTTGTGTAGCTTGGTGTTTTGTACTTCATCTTTTCAATCATGTAAGTGATGCTGATTTGGGACGATTTTGAGGAACTTTATGTGAGGTGTTTTGGTGTTTGGTTTTTTAAATTTACTTGAAACAGCACACATGCTGAAGAAATTGATATGTGGGGGTTTTGTTGTTTCCTTCCTCCTCCAAGAATTTCAAACACACAATTTTGGGCAGCAGTGGGCAAGACCGAGAACATCCTGCCTTGGATCAACACTAGTGTGGCCAGCAGGACTAGGGCAGGGATTGTCCTCCTGTACTCTGGCTCTGCTCTTCTCCAGGCTAACCAGCCCCAGGGCTCAGCCTTTCCTCCACCCAGAGATGCTCCAGTCACCTCAGCATCTTTGACAGGCATTTAAACCTTTTTAAATGATCAGTTAATAAGAAGGTAAAGGAAACTCACCATCCTATGGACAGAGCAGTAACTACAGCATGTGTGATTTCATTTTACTTGTACATTCAGCTAAAGGAATACATCTGGACAGGATGCTGCCCTGCATGCTGCTCAGCAGTGAGCTCAGCGTACAACAGCTGACACTTGGATACCTTAGATAGTTCCCAATATAATAAATGATCAGTGTTGCCTCACTTCTTGTTCTTGGAATCCATCATATGTTGAGATTGCTACACTCAAATGTCTACTAATTGCCAACATAAACACAAGCGCAAGCCATAAAAGTTTCTATGCGCTATACAGCTGTGTTGTAGAGGCAAAAGACAGTTGCAATCATTAAAAGAAGTGCTTTGTTGTTGCTCTTACTTAGTCATAGCAGAAAACATGCAAAACTAACATAAAATCACATTTAGCATCACCTGAATTTCAGAGATCCAAGTTTTAATTCTTGGACTCACAGAATCATTAAGGTTGGAAAAGACCTTCAAGATCACTGAGTCCAACTATTAACTTAGCACTGCCAAGTCACCACTAAACCATGTCCCTCAGCTTGGTGAACCCCTTTTGAAACCCATCTTTTGAACCTCTCCAGAGATAGCGACTCCACCACTGCCCTGGGCAGCCTGTGCCAATGCTTTATCACTCTTCCAGTGAAGACATTTTTCTTAATATCCAACCTAAACCTCCCCTGGCACTACTTGAGGCTGTTTCATCTTGTCCTACCACTTGTGCCTTGGGAGAAGAGACCTAACCCCGCCTCTTTCCAGCCTCCTTTCAGGTAGTTGTAGAGAGTGAGAAGATTTCTCCTGAGCCTCCTTTTCTTCAGGCTAACCAACCTCGGTTCCCTCAGCAGATCAACTTGTTCTATCCCATGGTAGCAAAAGGTGCTATTGGCATTGGTGAAATTGCAGTTTGTGTGTATTCCCTGGCTAAACAATGAGATCCCAGTAATGCTTCCCCTTCACCCTAAAGGACTTAAATTTGTACTAGAAAGAGCTTCACAGAGTCAGCCATGCTGTCTATTGTTTACATGAGCTAATGCATAAGCAGTTTTGGAAGAAGATGTTTCCCTGCTTTGTGATGCTTTGCTGAGTGCCAGGGCAGGGGATGATGCAGGGTGGCATACCCTGTGCTTCTGCATGGCAGAGGGTGGATTGGAAAGGATAGCAGTGGCAATTTGGCAGTGAAAGGAGATGCTTGGCAAGTGAATGAAGCAAGATGATAACGTTCAAAGACCATATTCTTTTTTAATTGAGTTCACTTAGTTGATGCCAAAAGTACAGATGAATGTGACTGGCTGATTAATGCTGAAGGGTACCTTTTTTTTTATCCCTGTTGAGTGTTTTGACCTTAATTTGTGTTGTAAGAAATCTGTTCTTAGTTTGCTATTCAAACAGGAGCTTTTGACAGTTTTTCTATTTACGTGCAATTTTTCTTCCACACTTCTTTCTTTTGGCTTGTGCAGAAAAGTAGAAAATTGAATTGAATATTAATTCCAATGCATGTTGCTAAAATATGATTTAAACTTAGTAGAAGACAGATGATCAGAGAAGATTCCTTTTGGGAATGTAATTACAGGCTATGTGTATTTGTATTGGTATTTCATAACATGGGATATAATGTGAATTCTGGGGCTAATCTGGAATCAAAGTGGAAGTCTGCACTCTGAGTGGAATTCTTCATACCCCAGTGCTCAGTCTAACTTATTGACATATGCTAATAGCTTTCATAATAGTGCAGCTGGATATTTCCAACTCTGCACCTTCCAGGTAAGCACTCCTGACACTAATGTAACATAGGTTTTCAGACAGTTTAGGATCAAAGTCATTCACTTTCTTTTATATATTTCCATGTAGCACATCTAAAGCATAGTCATAAAACTGACCATAACACAAGAATTCATAGACATCACTGTGATTGTGCAGGACTTTGTTCTGGAAAAAAAGCATTTTTTCACAATAGCTCTACAGTTCTTATATTACTAAAAGCAGAACTTTGACAAGCACCTACTCTTGCAGTGTCTTAGCACTTCAAAGTCCAGGTATCATAGAATTGTAGAATTATTTTGGTTGAAGGAGGCCTTCAAGATTATCAAGTCCAACTGTTAACCTAACACTGTCAGGTCCTTCAGCACCACATCTACACATCTTTTGAATGCTTCCAGGGCTGGTGACTTCACCATTGCCCTGGACAGCCTGTTCCAATGCTTAACCACTCTTCCAGTGAAGAAATTTTTCTTAATATCCAACCTAAATGTCCCCTAGCACAGCTTGAGGCCATGTCCTCTTGTCTTCCTTGGACACACTGCAGCACCTCAGTGTCCTAGGAGTGAAGGGCCCAAAACTAAAGCCAGGATTTGAGGTGTGGCCACACCAGTGCTGAGTACAGGAGTACAATCCCTGCCCTAGTCCTTCTGGCCACACTAGTGCTGCTCGAAACTGTTTTATTTGTTACTAACAAGAATGAGTTGTTACAGAGGGATGCTGATGACCAGGCTGGACACAAGGATGGGGCTCCATTTATTCTCTGCTGGTATTTCTGTATGTGTAAGAGGGTCTGGATGTTTATTTTAAGGTCTTGAGGAAGTGACATTTATAAAAATGAAACCTGTGAAAAAAATTGACAAAAATATGTGCAAACTCCTGCATGGTAGCATTCTTATCTGGTAGAATTTTATCTAGATACATTTAAATAGTTGTTCTTATTTAGCCTTGTTAATGGATTGCTCATTAGGGGAATAGTTTGAGTCATTCAGTTTTCCAAAAATGCTCTCACTGCAAAAGGCAAGGAAGATTCTTGAGGGTGCTGCACAAATACTGGTACTTTACAAGTGATGGTTCATCATCTGCAGGGTGGGTTTTGGGGAAAAGCTTCTGTTAAAGAAACAAAAGCATGCAGAAAGAAACAAAAAAGTATTGGCATTAAGTCTGGGTTTTACTAATAAAGAATGATAAGAGGATTTTTTTATGCTGTATAAAACAAAAAATTGGTATTTGCTGTCCCTTTTTTGTGCTAAGTTTAACTGCTTTTTATGAATATTAGGTCCAAAAACGGACCTAATATAAACATGAATGCTTCAGCTTCTGAAATACGCACACCAATCTTCTTTTTCTTCAGAAGCTTTACATACAGAATCATAGAATACCAGGTTGAAAGGGACCTTAAAAATCATCTGGTCCAAGCTTACTTGGAAACAACATTGTCTAGACTAGACAGCCCAGGACCTGGTCTAGCTAAATGTCAAGTGTCTAACGTTGGGGACTCCACTATTTCCCTGGGGAGAGAATTCCAGTGGCTGGTTGTCCTTGCTGTGAACAGTTTTCCTCTATGTTGTTTAAAAGGTTTTATTCTGTAGCCTGGAGTGGTATTGGCACTGTAAGAGCTTGCGCTTCTCCTGCCTATGTACAAATCTTCTCCCCTATGACACGAAGACCGTAGCAAAAGAGATTAATTTCCAGTGTTGTATAAGAAGGCCTATTCTGCATCCCTGCCTGGTTGCTAGCCTTGGAGCAACGAAAAGAAAGATAGTTAATGAATGGCAAATGTGGCTTCACTGATTCAAGCTGGTAGCTTGAGTTTTACAGCTATGTATATTGACTTTTCCAAAATTAATTTAACTGCTTTTATCTATTATATTTATAAAAATATATACTTAGACACACAAATATATCTCCCATCTTCTGCTTACCTGCATGGGCAGTGGTGTGTTGCCGAAGCACGATGTGTAATTGCCATAGGAGACAGTTTCCTAAGATCAACATGACGGGAGACCTTCCTGAAGACCAGAGCATGCAGAATATCTCCCAGTGTCTCTTGGCAGGATTTAAAACAAAATAAAAATAGCTGAGAAAGCTGTGTGCAATCATGAATCACTCGAGGACAGTTCTGTAACTTGCATCCCTTTCTTGCCTCTCCCTCTCCCCTCCTTTCTGGATTTAATTCTAATACTTTTGAAATTATGGCTCTTGCCTTCCGCTAGTGCGTCTCCTCTGGGAGCTCAGAGGTTTCAGAGCCATTGCAAAACACAGGAGGGATTTTTCAGGACCCTGCAGTTTATTATTAAATCTACTGTCCAAGTAAAAAACTAATGAACTTGAGGTAGGTTAACGGAAATAAAGTTAAGAAAGGAAATGATAAGGCAGTTATAAGCATCTGTGTTTAGAGTTGTGCAACTGTGTGCAAATAAGGTGCTGTTTGTTTTATTTTTTCCTTCTATTTGACAGTATAGCTCTGTGGGTTTGCATACACTTGTGCTTATAGATCTCAGAATCCTTTACAAGCTCACACATCTAGTTAACGACAGAACTGTGTCAGCAAGTCCTGGTAATAGTGGTTCTGCTGCCTGGAGCACCAGGTACTATACTGCATCAAAAAGCTTTCCTCAAACAGGAATGTAAGTTCTCTTTGAGAGAGGATTTTTATGTGCTTGACAGGGGCATGTAGATAGCTTTGTGTGAAACACTCACATGTGAATTATTCCTGAAACTCTAACACCACATAGTGCAGACATTTTAAATAGAAGCACACTAAAAAGGGTAAGTCAGTCCATGACTTTTATACTGATATTGCAGCCAATTCTATTTCAAAGCTGTTTATTTTCCTTGGGAACCTTTACTCTTTTCTTCGTTAAGTTGTATTACAAGACAAATCATTTTATACTAACTGTGATTATTGCAGACAATAATAGATTTGCCAACCTGTATTTCCCAAACCTGTGCTACTCTTGACAACATTTCCATGTAAAAAGTGAAGAGATCTCCTGCAGTAGTTCTTCTATGGAAGTTTCATAGTATCACACTTTCATCTTGCTTCGGATGGTTTATGCCACACATAAACAGACTATAGGTACTGGCTCTTAGACACATCTTTACTTAGCAGCCATGAAAACTTGTCAGATGTCACCTGAGCCTATAGGATGGTGTAATTCTCACTGGAGCTAATAAAAAAGAGGCAGGGCAGCCCTAGATTTGAGGTGCCTCTGTGTTATATGTATTTAGCCTCTTTTACTCCCCCAAAAGGAAGAGTAAGGCTTAGCTTTTTCATTCTGTGGTTACTAGTAAAAAGATACTTGTTAATGCAGAGTATGATTAGCAAAAGACAGAGTTCCTAAGATGAACGTCCATGCTATTAGTAGCCAGTAACTAAGATGAAGTAGCAACAGCTAGTACTACAGGTGGCTACTATTTCATCCATTAAGTTGTGTGGATGTTTTTCTTGTCACTATAAGACAAAATCATATGTACCAGTGAATTGTTTTGTTGATTTTATTTTTGCTATATTTTTTTTTTCCTGGGGCAAGCTGTCCAGGGACATAAATGAATTAATTCTATGGAAGTTCACCAATCACTTTTCTGAATCTGTGGCATCCATTTGTATTGCTAACACTGCAGATTCAGTTGTCTTCAACACATTTGCTTTCTGTGTGTGCACATACATTGTGACTTCTATTTTTATCATTTAGGCTATACTACCTGAAGGTTTGTCAAAATTGGCTCTCTTGTTGCTTTGCTGGTTTTAAAATGCATTAAAAATTCTACATTAATGATTTATGTATTAAATTCAAGCTGAATCCATGTGAAATCACTAATGCTGTCATAGTTTCTAATCAGAATGAAAATCTTGCACAGCTTATGCCTATTTCAACCTAGCTTTGTCACTGTGATGGATCATCTTGGTGAACTTTTGCTTGATTTTGGCAGCCTATGTCGGAGTTGGTGCCCACATTTGGGAGCTCTAAATTGTACATCTTTGAACAAAGTAAACTGTGTAGGCATGTGAATTAGTCTGGTCTTTATACCCTGAATCCTGTAAAGGTTGGGTATGCTTTATGCTGAGGAATTGGTAGACTGTGCTAGAGGAAGTAAGAAGACCTTTCTCAGAATTGTTTCTTACTATAAAGCTGTTGGAAAATGGCAATAAAGTGATTCTTATAATCTGTGGATTTTAAATAGATATTTTTAATTTCTTTTACTAGAACCACCTAGGGTTGTCATTTCACCGAAGAATCAGACTTTTACAGAAGGCTCTGAAGTGTCTGTCAGATGTTCTGCAACAGGTTATCCAAAGCCAACAGTAGTATGGACACACAATGACATGTTTATTGTTGGTTCAAGCAGGTAAGGGTTAAAGCTTTCTTTTATTTATTTTTACTTTTTTCTTTTTTTCCCCTATTTGAGAAAAAAGTTTGAAGGATGCCAAAGTATTCTGACTATTTCTCCTACACGAGTCTGTGAGTTTTGGAAATGGTAGCTCAACCTTCACTTTTATAACTCTTTAATTTCAATATCCTCATCTCTAAAATAGAAATACTTTAATTCTACTCTTCTTCTTTTACATGATGAATTTTAAATGCCTTTCCCAAAATGCATTGATATTCTTTGGTGGATATAATAATACTAACGTTGTTTGTTACCAAGAGAAAAATCCAGCAATACCTGTTTGTAAGCTCTCTGGTCATGCTGCTGCTGCTTGGTTTGTGGATGTAACTGTTTGTATATTTAACTAATCATTTTGGTTGGTCCTCTGTGTGTTCCCAGGTATAGACTGACCCCAGAAGGCACCTTAATCATAAGAAAGGCAAATACAAAAGACGCAGGAATTTATGGTTGCTTGGCAAGTAACACAGCTGGGACAGAGAAACAGACATCCATCCTTACATACATTGGTAAGGAGAAGAAGCAACAGAGTGAAATTCAAAAAGCAGCCTCATACATGGCAAGGGATGAACAGCTAAGACTTGTAGAACCGTGCAGAACATGCCAATAGAACTTTCAAAACAACTCGGAAAAGATTTTGAACAGCTCACAAGTGTCCCTTTTGTTTTCTGTTCAAATCTGAGTTGCATTATTAGGTGATATCTGGGGCTTAAAGTTTCTTCTTCTGCTGTTTCGAAGGAAGAAAAAACCCAAACTAAAATGGGGTGGTAAGTGGGATAGGCTTGCAAATCTGAGCAGGCACTTGGAAAAGGAATCCTGTTTCTGTTAATTTCTGTAGCATGCTTAGCCTTGGGAGACCAATACCAGTTGTGTACTCTAAGAACTATGTTAACATATTAATAGCAGAGTACTGAAATTCTCGAAGAGCTGGAGAGGGAGACTGACTCAGTCTTTTTTACTTTCTACATCATGTAGCTTTCCTGATTCTATACTTAAATTCCCTGTGTATTCTATGTATGATCTGGGTGCTCTGCACCAGACTTTACTTTTTTGTGTTTCCTAAGTGAATTTTTAAGCTTGTTTGACTTTTAATGCAAATATTCTTTGATATAACAAGAAAAAAATTAGAGTCTTTTGTGGTTTATGTCTTAAATGGTGTATGCTCTGGATGAGGAACTCATTTTTCCTGTATTGTTTCTTTTTAGAGAGCCCAACGTTGACCGTGGTTCAAAGTGAAATTCTGGTTGCTCTTGGAGACACAACTGTTATGGAGTGCAAAACAACGGGAATCCCACATCCACAAGTTAAATGGTTTAAAGGTGCACTTATTACTTTGTGTTTGGTTGGTTTATTTTAGAAGGAATACTTAGACTGACAACCTTCAAGTGACTCTATTTTCTCAAAAGCTTTACATAGTAAAGGTTGTACTAGTGACTGACCTGTGAAATTCTCCCAATCTAGAAGATGTGGCAGTTGGCCTCTAGGACATAAATTCTTGCTCCTGTTTAAATACAGAGATCTAACATACTGTAGCATGATTAATAATAATTAAAAAGAAAAAGGCTGAGTCTCTTGCTTACTTAAATAAGATTCATTCTTCTGTCAGGAAATGTTTAGCTATATGTCACAAGAATCACAAAGTATTTTTGTGTTTTTTCCTATCAGATGTTTGATCAAGTTCCTTGACAACACCTCGGGAATTTGTATATGTTTCTTCTTCCAAATCTCCGAGGTGTCTACTACAATTTCTTTAGCAGAGAGGCAGTATATTGAGTGTCAGAACTGTATTTCTAGAATTAAATGGGAGTCAGAGAATCCCATGTCTCAGGACAGAACTTCTATTCTCAGGAAAAGCAGCTGAGTCCTGTGTTTGGTTGTATAAACCACCTGCCTGCTGATTTTCTGGAAAACCAACAATCTTGTTAGGTAGATATTGCCAACAGATAGCTTATCCAGTTCAATATTTCATCCCTGACAGTGGCTGGAGGGAAGCCCAAAACTCTCTGTCATCTGCAAATAACTTTCGCTCAAAGGAAGCTTCTTTCTGAACTCACTGTAGTTAATGGGTGGCTTGTACTTGAAAACAGGAGTCAATGGGCTTTGATACTCAGGCCAAAGAGTATGTGTGAGCCAATTCTGCATGTTACACATCAGTATTGTGGCTCCTGCTGAGCTTGAGAAGTAGCAGAGCTCTTTTGTAGGTTTTGTGGAGTTCTTAGTTTGGTAAAGAGCTGGCAGACAAGTGGCTGCCACATGTGGCCTCTAATTTGGGAAGGAGAAATACAGCCTGACACACTGTCCTAATTCTGATCTCTCTCCAATGCTACTGGGGCTTGTGTTACTCTTGTGAAACAAATAAATAGTAAAGGATTGTGTGTAATGTAGTCATGAATTTTTCCACACAGTGGAGTACTCTGGAAGACAGAGTACTAATCTGCTAATATTCTGACCTGATCTCAAACCTAGATACTGCTTTTTGGAGTAATTTTGATAAATACCCTGTTATATTTCAGTTAATTTTTTCTATCTGGACTTAGGTGATTTAGAGTTGAGGGCATCAGCATTTCTCATTATTGATACTCATCGGGGTCTTTTGAAGATCCAGGAAACGCAAGACCTGGATGCTGGTGACTATACCTGTGTGGCTACCAATGATGCAGGGAGAGCTTCTGGAAGGATAACTCTAGATGTTGGCTGTAAGTAGCTTGCAATCTATACAGGAAATACTCTCAATTTCAGTGTTTCTGTATGTGGTCAGTGGTGCCTTAGATATATATGTGGGGAAGGTTCAGATAACCAAGTCCGTGAGTGTGCTGGGCGCACCTTTTTGGAGGCGTTTGCTAGGTTATTTTCTTGTCCTATTTGGATTCCAGCTTTCTTTCACTCTTACTTCTTTTGCGAAACAAAAGTTATGAAGAGGGAGGCAGAGAGGAAGCTGTTCAAACCTCAACCTAACATAGTTCTTGAGCAGAAAATATATTAACCGAAGTTATTCTGTAAGATTGTTGTTACTTAGCCCTTCCTCTCCTTTTGTCCTAATTCTTTCTAACTGCTTGTGGCCTGGCACATCACATCTTGTTAAATGAATGTTCCCATCAGACACATGCGCTTTCTGAAGCAATGAGCAATGCTGTTTGAAGGAGACAAGGAACTTAACAGTGCTAACACTTGAGTGTGCACATTCATCTGATGAGGGTGGCTATATCTTCATTTTTCAGAGTTGTTTAGCCCATTTCTCAACTCCCAGTTGTAAGCAGAGATCATGCAAGGTTGCTTTTGTAAGTTGTTGCTAGAATTGGAAATCTATTGTTAGAAGAAAAATTGTGCACAATAGTCCGTAGATTTAGGTCATCAATAATGCAAGCAGAATGTCGGTGTCGTGTTGCAACTCCAATTCACTTTCTGTGCACTCTTTTATTCCCCAGCTCCCCCAGTTTTCACGCAGGAGCCCAGTGATGAATCTGCAGACATTGGCTCAAACATCACGCTGCCATGCTATGTGCAAGGCTATCCAGAGCCAAAGGTGAAGTGGAGGAGGCTGAATGGGGCTGCTCTCTTCTCAAGACCCTTTGCAGTTAGTTCCATCAGTCAACTCAGAACAGGAGCTCTGTCTATTCAGAGTAGGTAGACTGAACTTCTTTTAAAAAAATGATCCCAGAAGCAAATATGATACAGAGTTGTTAACTTGTTAAAAGGACTGGATTTTAATCAGAGGTTGTGTTTCTGATACTGACTTCATCAGTTGTGTTTGATCATCGGCTTCACTCTTCAGAGAAAATTATTGCACCTTTGTTCAAATATGTGGCTTCTGGTCTCTGTTGATACTTAGGAGCCATGAATTTTCATTTTTTGGCTTTCTTTGAGAGAATTGTTTCTAAACTCACCATTTCAGACAAGTACTAATTTGGGGAATAACTAAAATTTCTGCAAGTGCCTTTGTGATTTCAATTACATGGAGCATTTTAATCCCCCTTGTGCTAAGTGATGTTATTCTGTGTTCTTAATTAGCTTATTTTATTCCTTTCTAGACACAATCAGGTTGGGTGAAGTAATTCCACTCTACATACAGGGCAGTAACTCCTGTCATCCGTACTCTTTTGTGGGTACACATACTGCTCTTTGTAGTAAGCAGTATTCCACAGTCAAAGCACTATATGAAAGAGTATGTACGTGTAGATATATTATTTATACAATATATTATTTTTAATTATTTATTATTAATGCCATATATTATTTATACACATTAGTATATACTATATTACAGTAAATGCAATAGATAAAGTGATGAAAAATATCATATATATGTATACAATACCTTTTATACTCAAGTGCTCCTGTAGTCGTTGCTTCTGTACTTGGTGACAGATGGAAAGGGATGATCTGGCCAGTAGGTGAAATAGAAGATAAAAGGGTATTGCAGACTTTTAGATATCATTTCAGATGCTGGAATTGGATCACTTTTTTCCTCCCTCTAGATTTGTGGGTCAGTGATGAAGGAACTTACATCTGTGAAGCTGAGAACCAGTTTGGAAGGATTCAGTCCCAGCCAGCCACAGTCACAGTAACTGGACTGGGTAAGGCTGGTTAATGTTGTTGATGAAAGTGAAAGGAGCCTGGCAGCATTTCACTACCTGGAGTACACTGGAGGAAGTGATACTTAATGGTGTTTGTACCACAGATGCGATGTCTGTGGCTTATGGAGATACACAGTGATGTATCTATATGCTGTATTTACACACATGTAGTCATCTACTCAAGTTGAATCAGAAGACATTTTCATAGAATACTGTAATTGGGTTCAGTGAATTTTGCACGTTAGAACATTGTCTTTTCACAGAATCACAGAATATCAGGAGTTGGAAGGGACCTCGTAAGATCATATAGTCCAACCCCCCTGCCACAGCAGGATTCCCTAGAGCCGGTCACACAGAAGTGTGTCCAGACGGGTTTTGAATACCTCCATTTTGACTGGCACTTTATAATATGGACCTTAAAAATGATTTACCCTGTTTTCTGTTTCTTAATGCTAAGTAAATTTATTAAGGACTGAAAACTGATCATAATGATGAATGCTAATAATGGAGTTTTGAGGTGAAAAAGCAGCAATGAACTGACTCAGGTCAGTGTGTTGATATAACTGGGAAGGATGCTCAGTGATCCAGGACAACAGTAAATGTCTAGCTTTCACGATAGCTGTGCTGTTAAGGAGATATTTGTTATCTCAGGTGGAGAATTGGCAATAAAAGGAAAAATAATGCTATGGAATGTACACATTTGTGAGAGCATAAGGCTGGAGTCCATCTGCCATCAAAGAAACCCATTTGTTAACTTAAAAGGCGTAGTGGAAATCTGTAATGCTAATAATATTTGATGGGCATGGTTTTACCTATTTAAAAGTAATCTCCATTGTTTATAATGAATTTTCCAAGCATGTGCCCAGGAGTTGGCTCTTTACAGAGCCTGCAGAGTTTTCTGATGGGCTGTTGACCTCTATCCTAATCTTTTAAAATTTTATGCCTGAAGGAAATTACCATTTACTTTTATCGTCTCTAAACCTGCTACTTTTGTTCTTCAGTATTTTGCCCAAGTAAGGAAAAATAATATAGCAACTTGGTATCAGGAGGACATATGTTTTCAGGGAAATGTTGGATTTGCTCCAATTTTAGCTGGACAATGTCTTCAATTTGCTGCCATTCCTTAGTCTTACAGCCATCATATGTGTATTCCTCCAGCTTCCTTTCTTCCCTGTGCTATTCCACCCCTTCATTTATTTCTTTCTGGGTTTTTTTCCTGCCTGCATCATTGACGTTTCAGATACTAAATTCCATCTGTATTTTTTGTCATAGAATTTAGTACATTGCAACTTTCATGCTGTTTGTTGATGGAAACATATTTTCCTTACCCCCTTTTTTCCCTTTCTACTTGAATTGTGTACTTTTCACTGTAGAAACTGTTTCTTGCTTTGTATTTGTGTAGTGCCTTGTGCAAGGAGTTCTTTATCTGCAAGTAGCATTAATGACAGGACTAACCATATGAATTAAAATTTAATACTTTATGTGAATATATAAAAAAATCCTAGTGTTTCTTCTAATACTCTTTCTTTCAAGTTTTGCCTTTGATTGGAGTAAGTCCAGCCACAGCCAATGTCATTGAGGGGCAGCAGCTGACTTTGCCATGTGTACTGCTTGCTGGAAACCCCATTCCAGACCGGAGGTGGATTAAGAACAATATGGTGGTAAGACTGGTTTGTTTTCTGTAAGGTTTAGTGGCAGAGGAAATCTACAACTGACATTTCAAGCTGCAATAACAACTTGGTTTTGTTTATGAAGGTTGATGTACAAATATACTGGTAGATTTTATCTTTACAAATGAAGAAGCTTCAGGGAATTAGACTGACTTACTGGGAACAAGGATCCAGTGTCATCAGGGTGAATTACAGCAGACAGCCACCACTCAACAGGAGCTGTGGTGACATGCCAGTGGTTATGCCTCACTGATCAGTGCCCGTGCTAGGAAATTTCTAACTCTGAGGCATAGAGGAGGGAACAGGAGATGGTAGTTGGGAATATGAAAGTCTATAAAAGAACTTGGCACCAAAGTATTTGTGAATGCTCCTTTTACCTTCTGTTTTACTTACTTCCATGGCAATTTTGTGCATTCTCATTAGTTCTTGGGCTCTGAATATAGGAGTGCTAGTGGAATATAGCTACAGAATGGCAAAAGTGTTGGAATTTAAACCCTGGTAACTGAAAAACGTTTCTTTCCCCCTGTTTTTTTTAAAAAAAAATAAAGATACCAGAAAGTTTCTATAGATTTAGGGTTTTTAACATCACGACTTTTACTGTTGCTGATGGGTGAGATAAATGTCAGCATCCCTGTCCTGTATACTCCATTCCTAGTAGTGCACTTCTCAGGGTGTGAGAAAGTATATTTCCTTTCCTGTTGCCAATTTATAACTCCTTAAGACAGAAGGATGATGTGGACATTACACCTAAGTTAGTTCATAGTACCATAGACTGCTTTGAGTTGTAAGGGACCTTAAAGATTATCCAGTTCCAACTCCCCCTGCCATAGCAGGAACACCTTCCACTAGACCAGACTGCTCAAAGACCCATCCAAGCTGGCCATGAACACTGCCAGGGATGGTGGCATCTGCAGCTTCTCTGAACAACCTGTTCCATTGCCTCAGCACTCTCACAGTGAAGAACTTCTCACACCTAATCTAAATCTCCCCTCTTTCAGTTTAAAGCCATCAGTCTTCATCCTGTCACCACACTCCCTGATAAAGAGTTAATCCCCATCTTTCCTGTAGGTCCCTTTAAGTAGTGAAAGGCTCCAATAAGGTCTCCATGGAACCTTCTCTTCTCCAGCCTGAACAGCCTCAACTCTCTCAGCCTGTCTTCATAGCAGAGATGCTCCACCCCTCTCATCATCTTCATGACCTTCCTCCAGACCGGGTCTAATAGGTCTTTCTTACATTTTGGGCCCCAGAGCTGGACACTAGGTGGGGTCTCACAAGAATGGAGTAGAGGGGGAAAACCACCTCCCTTGACCTCCATTTCCTTGGTAGTAGGCAAATTACTGACTTCACCATCTCTGTGAAGCTCTGCTTTTTATCTTGCTTGGTACTTTCTCCTTAAAGGCTTTTCTCCACAGCTGTAATTTTAAAATGATAGCCAAGTGTTATATTTATTGTCACCAAGCAGAACCCTGGCACTACCTGGCCCTTCACGTGCTAGAGTTTTCTGCTGAGTTTCTTATATCTCTGGGAATCACTGGCCTTTTGTTTAGGCTGTGAAAATGCAAGTAGCACAGGCTGTAACCTCTGGGAGAAACACTGGCAAGATCCTCCTTGTTGAGTTGCTAATTCCTCTGTATAGTAGAGCAAGTTTCCTGTAATTGTAAGCTCATGGCAAAAGCAGCGCTCCAAGGCAGGTGCTGGAGTAAGTTATATTTAGAGAAAAATGACCTTTTTCTGAGCATGGTGTGACTGGAACAAATTTGCATTCTAACAACCTTTCTGTAAGGCAAGTTTGTGTTGCAGACCTCAAGAATATTTTTGGTGTTGCTATAGGGTATATAATTTGTAAAGAGTCATTTTCTGGTGGAAGTTAAAACTTCACTTGTCTTTCACAACGGCATGCTTCAGAGCTGATTTTTGGAAGGAGAGTAAGTCATTGGACTCATGAAGAGCTGATCTTTGATCAAATTAGGCTACTGGAATAACCAACAAAAAATGCAGTAAAATAATCCAGCCGAATTTGGTTTGGCTACAATCACAGAATCACAGAATGTCAGGGGTTGGAAGGGACCTCGAAAGATCATCTAGTCCAACCCCTCTGCCAGACCATATGCATGATTATAAGCATGAGTGGCAGTTCTGTAAGTCCTGTGGCAGAGCAGAGTTGCTGTTGCATGTCTTAATCTCACTCCAGCAGTAAATCATTAAATTGAAGAATCATTAAAGTTGGAAAAGACCTTCAAGATCACTGAGTCCAACTGTTAACCTAATACTGCCAGGTCACCACTAAACCATGTCCCTCAGAACCACATCTACACAGGTTTTGAGTGCCTCCAGGGATGGTGACTCCACCACTTCCCTGGGCAGCCTAACCACTCTTTCTGTGAAGAATGTTCCTAATGTCCAACCTAAACCTCCCCTGGCACAACTTGAGGCCATTTCCTCTTGTCCTGTTGCTTCTTACCTGGGAGAAGAGACCAACCCTCACCTCACTCCAACCTCCTTTGAGGGAGTTGTAGAGACTGAGAAGGTCTCCCCTGGGCCTCCTTTTTTCCAGCCTAACTAACCCCAGTTCCCTCAGCTGCTCCTCACAAGACTTGTGCTCTAGACCCTTCACCGGCTTCGTTGCCTTTCTTTGGACACACTCCAGCACCTCAGTGTCTGGTGCTATGAAAATTCATACTTAAAAATTAGTTTTTAATGAAAGATGGAAAGTAGGAAAAGCTCTAGTAAAATTTTCCAGGAATGTGTATCTTTTAAGACCATGAAATAGTCAAAGCCATGCAGCATCCCAAAGTAAATATTATGAACAAGTATTTTCTTCAGTAACTTGTGCCATCACTCTTTTGGCAGCTGGTTCCCAATCCCTACATCAGTGTTCGTAGTGATGGGAGCCTGCACCTTGAAAGAGTTCGGCTGCAGGACGGGGGTGATTATACCTGCATGGCCAGCAACGTTGCTGGGACAAGCAACAAAACCACGACTGTTAATGTGTATGGTAAGGAACAGGAGCTGGTTGGGTTTGTGATGAAGGCAAGATGGAAGCACATTTCTTGCTAATACTGGTCTTCACTAGAGATTTTTTTGTTACTAATTTCTCAAATTTCCTCTTTTGTAATGATGTTACTTTGGAAAGCAACATGATGGGAAGTAGGATCCACTGCCCACTAGTGGATCCAGTTGGATCCATTCAAGAACTGACTCACTGAGAGTGTTTTTCAAATAAACTGGAAATAATACCATTTTGTGATCCTAAAAGATTTAAAAATATTTTAAAACATTTTAATATTTTAACAAAAATGTAAAAAATTATAATTTTGAAACATCAACAAGGGTTGGGCTGTGCAGACTTCATCTCTAGCTTCAGTAACAGAAGAGATGCAAGTGGAAGTTTACTGGAGCCATGAAGAGTGCTTTTGAAGGTTTCATAACTGATATAGTGAAGCACAACTCATGGGAAAGTTAGAATTAACATGAGTTATGAGTTTGGCAAAGTGTGATTAGTTTTTTGGGCTCCCATTCCCCACACCTCCATAATTTTTGGATTTTTCTTTGATTAAAACATACCAAAAATTACACTGACAGCAAGACAAAGTGTTAGCATTGTGGCAGCCCATCTGTATTTCAGCTGAAGATACCCTGTGTGGACTGAGAACCACTTAATGATTTACAGCTTGACATTTTCTTGCATGTTAATTTCTGTTGTTAATTCAAAACCAGCTCAGGTAGGTAGGGGAACTAGGGCTCTTGTTATCTCTTGTTACTGATTTTGTCATCTAGTATTTTTAATTCAAGTTTATCTAACAGTCAGTCCCTGCAGAAACCATTACTGCAGTTAGCACACCTTAGTAACAGAGATTAAATGAGTATGGGCTGTAGTGAATTCTTCACTCTCATATCTGCTCTGTTCAAAATGTCCCTCAGTGGAAATTGATTCACAGAATGTCAGGGGTTGAAAAGGACCTTGAAAGATCATCTAGTCCAACCCCCCTGCCAAAGCAGGATTCCCTAGACTAGGTCACAACAAAGCTTCCCTGACAGGGAATCAAACCCACGCCAGCCCCAGAAATGTTGAAACCATTCTCATGAAAGGTGCTGTATAGGTTGAATCATGAGCAGTACCATTTCAGGAAGCCTAAAGTGTTGTCAGACAATGTTGTGACAATGACTTTCTGAAATGATTGTGATCAGCTATGTGAAGTACCTACAGTTGGTTTAAAACTATAGGTATTTAATGATCAGTCTATGGCTGGCATGATTTGTTATGAACAGAAATTTATTGTGTTATAAAAGAGAAAAAGGTGGAGAGGAAAGTGGCTGATCATTGTGAGTGTTGGGGTTCAGAGAAGAGTCTGAAAATTCTCAAACCCTGCTGCCTGAATGAAGCAGTAATTGAATATACAGATTTTACTGCATAGTTTGACATGTCTTCTGCATGTGTTTAATATTTGCATTTATTTTTAGTTCAGCCTGTTATTCAGCATGGACAGCAGATATTCAGCACCATTGAAGGAATCCCAGTAACATTACCATGCAAAGCAAGTGGAGTTCCTAAGCCATCTATTGTCTGGTCCAAGGTAATTTCTCATCTTTCTCATCATTTGTGGTGAACACATTATTTCATTGTCATAAAAACTATATGCAAGAAGCATGGCCAGAAGCATCAGTTTTGAGGGACCTGGAAATCTCTTTTTATTCATATCTGCTTTTGTTTCTCAGAACAGTGTTTTCTGGCCATGGTCCAGCCATAGATCAGTGTTCTGTTCTTTGGAAGGGCTTTGGTTTTACTGTATGTTTTTAACACTGGAAATTGTTCCACATTCATGTCACAAGTTGATAATTTGAGGTCAGGCAACCCACCATAAATGGAGAGTTCATTTTTGATTTTTGAGCCTTACGTTAAGAAGACTTTTTCCCCTGAGGGAAGTGTCTGGGGTTAACCTTCTGTCACTTTTCAATCATGTCCTTGACAATGTGTCTGCAGAGGAGGACCTCAGCCTTTTTAGGAATTTATCTGAAAGTCAGACTTTTTATTTTCCTTACTTGAACAGCATAATTTCTGGCAATAACAGTTATTTGGGGTATGTTACAGCTCACGTGGCGTTGCTGTGAAGCCACTGTTGTGCCTCAGAAGTTGTGCAGATGTAACTTACTGGGACCTTGTGAACAGCTTTGTTTAGAAGAAGAGAACAGAGTTAACTGTGTTGGTTTGGTAGGGAGGAAAGCATGGAAGGAGTGATTTTTCTTGATTATCACTTACTCAGTGGAGACAAGGAAGAGTCTGCTGACTAAGGAACATTTTATGTAGTGTATACAAGACGAGTTTTGACATCATAAATTAAAGTTAACTTAGTTGAAATCTAATTTTGATTCTTTTACATTTTTTTTTAAAGAATTTGAGTCTGTAACAAGTTTTCTGCATAAGAATCCCTATGCTTTTGGTCTTGTTACTGCTTGACAGTGACACTCAAGGGAGTGTGAAAACTTAGTTGAAGATAGTTAATTTGTTCGGATGGAATTTTGGGGCCAGGCTTCTTAGTTAATATGAGATATTTTGTCCATCTCAGCCATTAACAATAGAAGCAGCAGTGTAATGTAAATGAAAATATTGCTCAGTTTAGTCAGATTGCCTGCAAGCTGTTTGGCCTACAGAACTGCATTAAAGATCACGGAGCATGTTGCACAGTAAAATTCAGAGCCACTGTTATATTAAAAACAGCATTCCTCATAGGAAGAGTAGATCACAACAATGTGGTAAGCAAGGGAAGATACTAGAGGCACTAACAGTTTTTATATTCCTTTAATAGTTCTAATGTTATTGTTAGATAATTTTTTTTATTGCTGTGAGCTTTAGCTTTTATTTCATTAAGTTATTGTAATATGGTTTATTTTAGAGAGTGCAGTCACTGTGGACTTGTTTTTTTTCTTTCCACAGAGAGGAGAAGTGATTTTTGCCAACAGTGAGAAATTTTCTGCAGGGTCTGATGGCAGCCTGTATGTAGTTTCACCAGGGGGTGAAGAGACTGGGGAATATACGTGCACTGCAACAAATGCTGCTGGCTATGCTACCCGAAAAGTCCAGCTGACTGTCTACGGTATGTGTGAGCTAACATCTAATACAATGGCCATGTCTTTCTCCCTACTTTACACTCTGCTTTAGAAGGTAAAACCCACTGAAGTGGATTGTGAACTAGGGTACTCACAGTGCAAATAGGATTTAAACTAGTCTCTTATTAGTGCTTTTTACTTTGTCCTAGATCCCTGGATCCACATAGTAAGCAATTTTACAAATGGCTGGTACTGAAAGGCTTAAGCTTCAGCCATTATGATTCTTTTCAAACCTCTTGATATCTGTTGCCTTGAGAATCTTGGGCTGATCACAGTTTTGTCTTTTATGGAAGTGGATACAATGTATCTGTATAGGAATAGAGTTTTCTGCTGATGGAAGGCTGAAGATCCACTAATGCCAATGGTCCCAAAGCTTCCTATGATCTCCTAGTATGATAAAAAATTGATTTAGGTGTAAGCTTGCTTTGCAAGGCTTTTATGGGTTGTAGGTTTTGGTGTTGTAGTGTAACATGATTCAGATATTGGTTGCAAACTACCTATGCAGAACAGAGCTCAACATGTCCATGAATTACATCTGTCTGCTGCTCTCCAGCTTTTTGGGTAGATACTGCAGTCTTGCTGGTATTTGTGGTATTGCATGTAGGCATCAGGCAGTGCCTGAGCACAGGCACTGCACAGCAGCATTACAGTACATTCTGTCTCTTGCAGATGTGCCGTTGACAATAGGATTGTAATGTTATATACCTAATAAAAGATGTTGAATTTGAAGTAAAATTGTATGGTGTTACATTTTTACAAATCTATCTATTCACTGCAGCTTCTTAACATGTTCCATGTTACAGTGAAACCTAGAGTATCCAGGCCTGGAGACCAGCAAGGAAGTGCATATGATAAACCCATAGAGATCTCAGTAATTGCAGGGGAAGATGTCACACTTCCATGTGAAGTAAAGAGCTTGCCACCCCCAATAATTACCTGGGCCAAAGAAATGCAGCTCATATCTCCATTCTCTCTAAGGTAATAATGTTTGATGAAAACAAAAGAAAGGTGAAATAGTGACTAAGCTTTTAAGATTTTGGAAGAGTATATAATTTCTAATTGCCACAGGATCAACTAGAAGGTATTAGGCTCTCCTACATGAGGACCCTGTTTTACTAGGTCTTGAAACTCTCTCCCAAACCAAGCTCACATCTGTTTCTGAAGGATACTAAGACCATGCATCATTGTGCAGCTTCTATGCCAGTGTGTGTTTTTCCACAATCTCAGGAGGCCAAGATGAAAGACATCCTGTTATATTTGTACTGCAGTGGTGCCCAGAGACCCACACAATCTGTGCCTGACTAGAAATGTTTAAAAACTCTTTCTTTTCTTAAGCACTTCATATTTATGCTCAGAGGAGCATTGTCTGTTACGCATATTAAGTCTGGGCTGCCAGTACAATACAGATGATGATAAATGTTTGGTAGTGCTTGCAAGAGCTCATTGCTCACTGTGTTTTGAGTCCAAAAACTCTCCAAATATTCTTGAACATGTGAGAACATAGCTAAATAATCATAAAAATGTTGAGTTGACAGCCTTGGAGAATGAAGAGCTGGGGACTGTCTTGTATACAACATGAGCCATAATGCTGGATTTCATTTCAGATTTGGAAAGATATGATTAGCAGAGGAGGAATCGTGTCAATCAGATTTGGGTGGTCTGGAGGAAGTACACTTCCTTTCCATTCATCTCTTCAGGCCAGTGCATTCCAAAAATTCACCATTTATACTCAGATGATAATATTGTCCTAATTAGACAAGTCCAGACAAAGAAAGATTGATGATACCACCAGTTCCCACCAACTTTGCCTAAATTCTGTATATGACCTTGAGTGCTAGACTTGGATTTCTTTGTGTCAGTTCTTAACTGTCATTTTTAATTCCCTCATTTATTTTCCCTATCACTTTTGACTTTCACATAAGAAGAATTTGGTGTGGCTGGCCAATACATCTTGTGAAGTTACAGACCTGTGACCAGAACTGTAGTAAAAATTAATGCTATGTGGTGAACTATTTACTGATGAATAATGACAATTTCTGCAGTTTTGAATCAGAATTCTTTTCAGACTCCATCTTGAATCAATGGAATTTCGCCTTTTGCCAGGATGAAGTAGTATCAAAATTTGTTTACCTTTCTGAGCCCACTGGCTTGGGCTAAGCAAAAATTATTGACAGGAGGTTGAAGAATCTGTTGGGTTTTGGTGGCTTTTTTTGGGGAGGGTACGGGGGAGTGGGGATTGATTTCTAGAAACAAGACAGATTTTAATATGTCCTGTAAGTAGCTAGAACCAAACTTTATAATTTGGATCTGACATTTTAGATACTTGCTGTGTATTCTGAAGGTCGTGGCTCAGTAAAGAATTGAAGAAAATGGCTAAATGTAAGTCATAGTTCAGTAGTGTGGCACAGTTCCATGTATCCTGTAGAATGGTGTTATTTTAGCTCATAGCAATCATTAGTGATGTGTAAGGAGAGAGCATTCGTCTTTCAATATGTGTTTACACAGCACATCTGCTTCTTGTTTTTCCAGACACACTTTCCTACCCTCAGGGTCAATGAAAATCAGTGAAACACAAGTTTCAGACAGTGGAATGTATATCTGTGTAGCCACAAACATTGCTGGCAATGTGACTCAGTCAGTGAAGCTAAGTGTACATGGTAAGTTTTAATTTAAAGGATAATATTGTATGAATTTCTGCATGAAATTTAGTATCGCACAGAGTTTTTCAAATGTTTGGGGTTTTTTCTTGTGTACATTAATACTAAATAAATACTACTGACCTGTATCCCTTCAGGTCACATTATCTTCATGTGCATGTTGTTATCAATTATGTGGAAAGGAAATATTGTATACACATCTATTCATATACACACACACACACACCCTTCCTTTCATGTCTCTTAGACTCATTGAAGAATTACAGCATGTGACTGTGACATGACATGTGACTCCTTAAGTCAGACTGAGGGATTTTAAGAACTGAAAACTTTTTTTCTAATGCACTTGGATGTTCTATGTGCAAGAGGTTCCTCAGCAGTAAGTTTGCAAACAGTGAGAACAACAAAGCTTGCTGAGATTTACCACCAGCTTGTTGGGAATTTCATAATCCAGACTCTTTTGGTAGCAAATTTCAAAGTTTGCTTGTATACCTGCTCAGGTGCTAGTGAAACCAATGGGCAGCTGTGTCACCTGTGGATAGGCAGGTGCTCCTGTCTTTTTGCACAGCTATATGCATATAGCTATGTGTGTATTCTGCTGTATTCACATTTGCAAAATAATATCTTAACCCATCTTACTGTACTTTCTCTATTCAAACCAGCACCCTGTACTTGTGCCCACCTTCCTCTCCTCAGTAAAGGTGTCTAATTGCTCTCACTCGAGCTAGGACCCATGTCCCATTCCCTCTCCTTTCTACCTTAGATGATCACATTGTCACTCCTGTATCTCTCCCAGTCTTCTCGTACTGGGGCCCCAACCACCATCTCTTAACCACTTCCACAGTGCTGTATATATATATTGTTAGCTCCATGCTCTCTCATTCGTTCTTCCTGTCTTGTGACAGACAGAAACACAGCTTGTACCTCCCGCCAGAGCTAAACCACACAGAAGAGGGGGTGTAGAAGCCATGGCCTGGCACAGCCTACAGGAGGCTGGTCAATAGTAATTGTGGGTGTATAGAGTGCCTGTTGCCAGTGTCCACTGCCAGCACACGTCTTCGGAGTAGGTCACATACCACAAATGTACCAGGTTGGAACTCCTGCCCCCAGAAGCTCTGAAACCTTCAGACATAGGCTAATTCAGTTAAAGGGCTATATCAGACTGCTGTCTGGCTCTGTGTGTAGAGAAGTCTGCTATCAGTGCACATCTTTGTTTATCTGTAACTGTACGTTAACAGAGTCTGGAAAAAATGGCAGTTGTTATTGTTTCAGACATTCTTTAGAAGTCTTTTTACTGTCAATGATCCTTAAAAAGAAAAACATTGTGTCAAAGAGTTATGTTGGATTTATATTATTCTTTGGGACCAGCAAAAACTCTTTTAGTTGTATCTTATCTCCTTGTCCAAACTTGTGTTTGGAAGCATACAAAGATTGGGGATTAAGGAAAGAAATTAAAATGTCAAAAGGAAAATTAACTTTATCATAAAGCTTTTGAATTGTTTTGTGTTTTCAAGAGTCAGTAACCATAGCTCTTCAAATATGCTCAGATAACAATATTACACTACTCATACGAAGTCATGCAGCAGGATTTGAAATGTAGCTTCTCATACATCCTTTGCTATATAGAGAGCATGCAGGTCTGCTTCCTTAGTCACATGAGGGGGTTTGGTATCAATGGTTAAGGAAGAATATTTTCTGAAATGACAAAACCAGAAAAGTTCCTTCAAGAATGATCTTGTACATCATTTTCTTCATGTTGTTATGGTGTAAACTTGTCTTCCTTAGTTCCTCCGAAGATACAGCGTGGGCCTCGAGTTTTTAAAGTCCAGGCTGGCCACAGAGTTGACATCCCTTGCCGTGCCCAGGGGGTCCCTCCCCCAACGGTCACTTGGTTCAAAGGCAGAAGTGCCGTGCTGACAGATGGTGGGCAGTTCAGCCACAGCCTGGATGGAGCTCTAGGCATCAGCAACGTTCAGCTTCCTGATGCTGGAACCTACAAGTGTGTCGCTAGTAATGTAGCAGGCAGCGACACAGCAGAGATAACAGTGCAAGTTCAAGGTATTTATTTATATGAGGGCTGTAATCTTTCCTCCTGCTCTGGCTAGGTATGATTTCATGCCACTGCTGTCTGGTTTATATTTTGGAAAGCAGTGGTCTTTGCTGTTGGCTCTTACATGATGCAAAATCCAAATCTGTTCTAGAGGTTATGTTCTGATGTTAATTAAGGGAAATTAGAATAGGCAAATAGTCTTTGGAGAGTTTGCAGAAAAAAGAAGAAAGAAACCCCTCATACGTTTGTTTTTTTTTTAAATGAAAAAAAAGTTCAAGCTTGGTTTTGTAGTAGCTAATTAAAATCGGATTCCAGTATGGGAAACCACTTTATCAAATATTACCTGAGTGCATTCAAATGTTTCATATTTTCAGAGACTGTCTCTGAAGCGTAGAGCCTGGTGTCACATCTTTACGTAGAACTGTAATTTATCATGAGCTGAAGTTGAGCTCTTCACTCAGTCAGTTAATATGCTGTTGAAATGGTGATGGGGCAACAGTGGTCAACATGCCAATTTCAACAGGTAGTATAACTCCTCACATGATGGACTGACATCAATGTAGCATGACTACCTTCAGCTAAGCAGGAATTATTTCTCCTTTGTACGAATCTAAAGGCAACATTCCAATCCCTTTGTATTTTTAGAGGTGGTGAGAAGTGCTTTATACAAAGAACAAAGAACTGCCAATGACTTTACTGAATTAAATAACATTCTTTGTGTAGTCTCAGTCCACACACAAGTTTAAACTGAGGTACAAGAACAAAGTAGTACTAACATGTGGTACTAGAAAAAATAGTTTAAATAATATTTTCTGGATTTTGCAGAAACAGTGTCTCTGCCTTTGAAACAAATATAGTGAGTTTTAGAGAGAACCAATTTCAGTCAAATTTGAAAGCCTCTTTGTACTGTTTACTTCCTAAACACTCTTGTTGAAATCCAGACTGCTTGCATAGTACACTTCATCAGTGTAATGAGGGTTCTTGCAATGTGGCCTTGTGTAAATGAGAGAGTTTTAGAAGCGTTACGTGTTGCCAGGCTTTGTTTTTACATTTGGGAGCAGAGGTCAAGAATATTCTGGGGGGTCTGATTTTCTTTCAGAGTCTCCTACTATTGAGGATTTGGAGCCTCCATACAACAGTCCCTTTCAAGAAAGAGTGGCAAATCAACGCATTGCATTCCCATGCCCAGCAAAAGGTGTGTATCGTTGTTCCCAGCTTTAGTAACTAAAGCATATTTAATTGCTGACCATGGAAAGATGTTTCTGTGTGCTCCTTGTCATGGTAAAAATGTAGATTCTGCACAGTATTTTCCGTCTATACCTTGTATGGAAAAATTCAAATTAACTGATTTAAGTAATCGCTGTGTGCTGAAGTTCTGTGAAAAGTGATTTCTAGCCAAGAAGGATATTATAATGTTTAGGACTAAGACTTCCAATGTAAAAATCATACTACAAGGGGCTTCCCCACAGTTTGAAAGCTCGTGGCCTCCCTTTGCATTGTCCTTGCCAGTAAGACTTCCAATAAGCAGTGGGAATTGTTTGAATCTTTCTTATTCTGAGCCAAGTGAACTCTTCCTTGGAGTTTCATCTTTTTCTTGTTAGGTATTCCAAAGCCAGTCATCAAATGGCTCCGTAATGACAGAGAGCTGACAGGAAGTGAACCAGGGATTTCAATTCTGGAGGATGGGACACTGTTGATCATAGCTTCTGTTACACCTTCTGATAGTGGAGAGTATGTCTGTGTGGCAACCAATGAAGCTGGAAGCACAGAAAGAAAATACAACCTGAAAGTTAACGGTAAATAATACATACAGCTGTTGGGAACTGTTTTTGAAGAACATCTCTTTTATTGCTGGAAGTTGCATGCCCCATATCTGCCTTATGTGGGGTTAAACTATAAAACCTAATCTGAGTACTTACATTTCTATTATTCTGATGCTTTGTATTTTTCTGTTGTTCTCTGTGTATGCACATACCATCTTTGTTTTACAAGATGTGTCTCATTTGTAGAGGGATCTCGTTAGACTTGAAAACTTTAATGCAAATAACAAATGAAGACTTTTGCACAGTAGCAATTAAAGATGGGTGATGATAGAGCTGCGTTTCAAATTTAAACATGAGAAAATTTATTTATCAGAATGAGCACAGAATAGGAGAATTCTTGCTCCTAATCTTCCAGAATTGTAGTTTAGAAAAAGTCTACAGATGGCCTTGAGACAGGTTTTGATATTTCGGTTCTCCCAGAGTACCTTTATTCCAGCTTTGTTCATTACACATGTTAGTTCTGATGCCTGAACAGGGTTATATCCTTTCCATTATTCTGAGAAAAACAGGAATTCTGTCTTGTGCCAGTAGGGCTCATCTGTGGGGTTTGAATTTTCTAATCCACTGCATGAGGCCATTCTCTTTGTATTCATTGTGGGACAAATGATAGGAAGATTGTCTTGGGGATGACTGGAGCAGTGAAGAGGAAGGGTGACTCTCTGATTTGCTTCCTTTATATGCTAAGCAAATAACATGGGATATAAGTATTCAATAAAATTAAGATTAAATTTTAAGATTATTGTCTTAAAATATTGATGGTTGATTGTGTTTGACTCCTTGGGAGTCTGTTATTGCACAAGAGAAGACTTGTTTTGATGAAGGGAAGAAAGGACACAGGGAGATACACAAAAGACATGGAAGCATTGGGGGGGGAATGAAAAAGGTCTGAGAGATTTAGATCAGAGGCCCTTGACTTAGGATGAAGGAGGAAGTGGGAAATCACTGGAATGAAAAGCTTAATACATGACTTCGAACTTTCTTGTAGTTCCTCCTGAAATTAGAGATCAAGAAAAGGTGACAAATACATCAGTGGTTATTCATCACCCTGTAAGTCTGTTCTGTGAAGTATCTGGTAACCCCTTCCCAATTATCTCCTGGTATAAAGAAGATATCCAGGTACGTATGATTAACCTAAGTGCAGTAACATAGCCATCATCAGTCAATTTTGTGTTGACTTTTGAGTGCTTGGTGTGAGAGCTCATCTAAAGTAAAAACATGTATATTTAAACTGCACTGAGAACACCCAGACAGAAAGCCAGTTAAATATGGCTAATCCATTAGTTCAGCTGTTCAGTAAGTCAAAAGTAAACTTTCTTTTCAGGATTGTCCTAGGAATTAACCTTAGCCATCTCCCAGTATTGTGGATGCCAGAGTCCTTGCAGAAGGGACCAATAATTTATTCTGTAGGTGGAGAAATAAGAACTCTTGGCGGGACATGATTTGAGTTTCTTAGGATTATGCTTCAGCTTGTAGCTGATAAGTGATAGTTTAAAATGAGACACCTTCATGCACCTTTGGGACTGATCATTACTGATGGACAAAGATTTTTTGTTTGTTTGTTTTCCTACTCTCTATTGTATTTTTGAGCTACAAGTCATACTGAATAAATTACAAAAGTGGAGGAGATTAGTATTATAACTGAAAGGGGAAACAGATTATCCTTAGACTAAAACTACTATTTTCTTATAAAAATCCAGCTGTGATAGTTGGCTGATGTAACTTGGATCACATAAGGCTAATGTCTTGGGTTCTTTTAAGGTTGTGGAAAGCAGTACTCTCCAGATTTTGCACAATGGGAAGATACTGAAGCTCCTTAAAGCTGCTGCTGCTGATGCTGGACAATATTCGTGCAAAGCCATAAATGTAGCAGGAAGTTCTGAGAAGCTCTTTAACCTAGATATACTAGGTTAGTTCCATTGTTTTGGGTTTGGTTCTTTGGGTTCTTTTGATTGTTTTTTGTTTGTTGTTTTTTTTTTAAGATGATGATCTGAAAAACAATTGATATTTAAGAAGCCAATGAATTTCAACTCATTATAAATGGATTCTTCCTCTCGCTGCCCATTAAATATTGGCTGCTAAAGCACTCATCATGATAGCTTTTGAATGCTTAAAGTTTGCTATTCTTGCAGCAACACAGACAAAATGCTGCTTTTTGTTCCTGGATTTTGGTCTTTGATAGTGTTTTTCATTTTGGATGTATGGCAGTTGAAGATAGGAGTTGTTTTGTGTATGGTTCGCCAGCACAAGTGTGGAAGTGCTTATGATGGTAGGAATGAGGTGATCTAGCAGGAGTCACATTGCAGTGAAAACTGAAGCTGTTTCAAGGGAATAGTATGATCTATTACTGCGCTTCTTCCAGTTTCATAGCACACCTTCTCTGCTTGAATGCCAGCTCTTCCTGTAATATTTGTCTTTTTGAAGTTCCACCAAGTATCATAGGCACCGAGACCCCTGGGGAAATTGCAGTCATCCTCAACCAGGAAATCAGTCTGGAATGTAGAGCCAAAGGCTTCCCGTTTCCTGACATACACTGGTTCAAAGATGGCAAGTAAGTATACATAGTGTGTGTATATCTATATATATCTCATAGCTTTTCTGGTTTGTGTCTGCTTTATTCCTCCCTTAGAACATAGAGGTGCACTGTACCAGCAAGCTCTGCTTTTAACTATTTAGTGTTAGGTTATTGTCATTGGGTATAGTTTGTGATGCTGTAAGTTCTTTAGTCAGAAGTTAGCATCCTGCTTTTCTTCATGACACTGGCACTTGCAGAGCAGTTCTACAGTATTTAAAGCCAGGAAATGCATGAACCAAGATAAACCTAAACATTTCTTTGAGTTTATTCTATCTGGATTAGTTTAAACATTTCATTAGTTAAAATACAGTTGTTTTGCTAACGTGATTTTTTCACTAGTAGACAGTACCCATGTCAAATATTTTTCTAGCCAGTGCCTTCCTTGTGCAGCTCTACATTACAGGTGTTAAAACATTTGTAGTTTGCATGTTTCAATTCTTCATCTCATCTTTCAGGAAAGCATACCAAAGGAAGAATTTCTGGCAGTTTAAATATTAGCTGAAAACCAAAATGGGCTGTAAATGTTTCAGTATACACACTGGCTAGTACTTGCAGGTATCCTGGTGTGACAATTCCTTAGTCTTTGGTAGTGCTAAATTGACATTTTCATGTAGTAGTTGGCATTTTGTTATCAGCAAAGGACTATGATGGCCTAAGTAATTAGAAAAAGAAACTGAGATCAGGAGTAGGACTTTGGCTCTGGTGGCATCCTAGGCAACCTGAGTAAAGTACTTTTGAGTTTTGGTTTCATCTAAAAAAGTAGAAATAAAGTTGATTATGATAGTTTGTCACTTTGTGGTGGTTCCCCAGATTAATGCTGTTACCCTAGTGCTAAAAGGTACTCTTTAATGGTACAAGTACTGCCATTAAAGGACTCCTTCTTACTATTGTCAGTTTAAATTAATGTTGAAGTTACAAGTTACCTTCAAAGGTCCCTTCCAACCCAAAGCATTCTATGATTATATGAAAGGATGGGGTCAGAGTTCCGTGAAGCAAAATAATTTCTCTTCCAGGCCCTTGTTTTTGGGTGACCCAAATGTTGAGCTGCTGGACAGAGATCAAGTTCTACGCATAAAGAATGTTCGAAGGGCTGACAAAGGTCGTTATCAGTGCAGTGCCACCAACACTGCTGGCAAGCAAGTCAAGGAGGTCAAGCTGATAATCCATGGTAAGTGTATAGAATGCCTGGTCCTAGAAGATTACTCAGAAGATTTCTTTTCTGAATGGAGATTACTTATTATGGAGTTAAGACTCTGATCCTGTTAATTTTGTGTGTAAACATAACTTAATACTTACCTGTTCACAAAGTGATCTTTTTGAGCATTTATATGTATCAAGTCAGGCATGGATGTAGTCCTTGCAAGCTTAGTCTTTGAATGGCTTCTGTGTGCTTTTTATTAGTTTCTAATTGGTGAAACTTAAAAATCTTGAAGGGCCTTCTCAAATTTTGCTATTCATTATTTTCAACTGAATTATTTTATTATCACGTTGACTTCATTTTTTTGATATGTCTAAGGGAGGAGAAAATTAGGAAGATTATTTTTATGCTAATGCACTCATGGTCTTATTTTCCCAGTGCTAGGAGTAAATTTAGCCTGAAATAAGTTAAAGATAGTGCAAAAGTATAGAATGAAGTTCAAACCCAGTAAGAATCAGACTCAAACAGTCTTTGAACAAGAATGCTCCGTCTGATCTTCAGGTAGTGTCTTATCTCATCTTGCTCTAAATTGCTGTAAACTGAGGTAATTTATAGCAAGAGAAGAAGCACTAGCATGAGAGAACAACATTCCATTATTATTATTTTTGTGAAGTTTATGGCACACTGAGTACATTTTTGGGGTTTTTTTGCAAGTGGTGGTATCCTAGCAAAGATATGGAGAACAGGCAGTTCCTGTGATGAATGTAAATAATCTCCGAATTTACATTAAACTGATGATTTGGGAGAAAAGGCAAGGAAAGATTAATGGAAGAAGTAGCTTTTAAAGGAATGCTTCAAAGGAGACAAGAGGAAGAGTTTTTCAGTTTGGAAGACAAAGAACATGTGGATGCCCAGTCAGACCTGAAAACTGAGAGAGCACAGTGTTAGCAGAAATGAGGGGGAAACAAGTGCAGAAAAGTATCAGCAGCATAATGCTCTTGTGCCTGGAGTGCACAGGGTAGGAATTTGAACCTGTGAGCCTTTAAACTGATGAGTCCTCATTTGTTATGGACTTGCTTCTGAAGACTGTGTGTCTTTCATTCTAATGCCTATGAACTTCTCAAGCACCATTTCCCTCATCTGGGACATTTCTGAAGCATGGAGCAACCACATGCACAGCAATATGCCTGTACACCACTCATAGTGCAGTCTTTTTCCATCAAGAACAAGAAAATGCTGTGAAGACCTGCAGGTGATTGTAGCTGTTGTGAGATGAGAGGATTGGGGGGGGGGAAAAAAAAAAAAAAAAAAAAAAAAAAAGGATNGCACAGCAATATGCCTGTACACCACTCATAGTGCAGTCTTTTTCCGATGAATAAACCTTACTTCAGGTTCTTCAGCAGAGAGTGGTGAATTTGTGATAGTGCAATGGAATCTCTCTTTACTTTCAAATTTCTCATTAATCCTAGCTGGACAAATAGAAGCCTAGAGAGCAAGTGAAGAACAACGATGTGAATTCTTGCTAGTTCTTCCTTTGTTTTAACTTTTTGGCCCTACTTTTAGCTTTGATATTTTCCAAAAGCCATTCCATATCTCTGTGGATGCACACCTTTGAACTGTGTGTGTTTCAGCATATTTCATAGGTTTGTGGGGTTTTGCATACAAATTATTTAATTGGGAAAATATTTCATCATGGTTTGATAATCTGCAAGACCCATCTGATAGGTCTAGATCCATGCATTGGCACTTGCTTGGCAACTCTGCAGTGACATTTTAAGTCAATACTATGGAAGTCAGTGGAAGTCTAGGATGTTCTGAGCATGTTTGGCAGCAGAGGAGTTAATGTGTCTGCCAGATGTGTCTGGTACTTTCAGCAGTCATAAATTTAGTTGTTGCCAATTGTACTGTGTTTTTATTACTTCTACAGAGATTTACGAACTCTTTATGTTGGCTGATTTACACGAGAGCTTGTTTGCTAGAAAAATCTGAGTACTGCTGCCTAAAGAGCAAGGGAAATGACTATGGGCCAAAAGTTTCAAAATTGGGAGCATAAAGCTAGACTGTTAAGCTCATATTTAGACTCAAAGTAAGTGACTTCATCTTCAGAAGGTTTGAGTACTGAGCATTTCCCACTCCAGTTGTAGAGGCTCTTGGGTCTCTTTGGTATTTTAAATAGCAGGTTGCTGTTCCTTGTTGGAAGGATGCACCTCCCAAGAGATACAGAGGTTGCTTTTTTCACCCCTCAGAGAGAGGGAAGAGGCAGAGCCATACCCAGAAGCATGGAGGTTCAGCTGTCCTAACTTGACACATGCTGGAGCCTGGAAGGTAAAACACTTCCAGGTTCCTCTAGTGAAGCAGCAGTGCTTTGCAGTGCCCCTTGCTGCAGCAGTTGTTTCTTAAATATATTGTGACCCTATATGTTGTGTTCTCTTCATGCTTTCAAGTCTGTGTGTAGCCCAGAGAGTTGTACAGGCACTGTATTACTCTGGGGAAAAACAAAACCAACCAACAAAAAGCACCCCACTCCCCCAAAAAAACCTACCCCAAAAACATAAAACCCAAACAAAAAACCCCAGGAAGAGTTGGAATTCTGATTAAGCTACAATCTTTTATTCTTACAGCATTCTAATATACACAGACTTGTATGCTAAGGCTTTAATGTTGTTTTGTCTCTTGAAATAGTTCCTCCTACTATTAAAGGAGGAAATATTACCACAGAGGTATCTGTGCTGCTTAACAATCCTATAAATTTGGAATGTGAAGCCAAAGGAATTCCTGTTCCTACCATTACCTGGTACAAAGATGGACGCCCAATTATTTCAAGCCCCCAAGCTCTGTATGTGGATAGAGGACAATATCTGCAGATACCTCAGGCCCAAGTATCACATTCGGCAAAGTACACCTGCCGTGTGACCAGTGCTGCTGGAGCTGTTGAGAAAATCTATGATGTGAATGTCTATGGTAAGTGTGAGTTTATTGAACTTAGTTATTTGCCAGTCTCCTTTCAGGGAGTTGTAGAGAGTGAGGAGGTCTCCCCTGAGTCTCCTTTTCTCCAGACTAACCAACTCCAGTTCCCTTAGCTGCTTCTCACAAGACTTGTGGTCTAGACCCTTCACCAGCTTCGCTGCCCTTCTTGAAGGACACACTGCAGCAACTTGGTGTCCTTTTGAGAGCTTGTCTGCCTTCATTACATCATCAGACCTTTGCAGGCCTGTCATGGGTGCACTGACACTCTGATCTGTTTTGCAGGGCTATGTAGAGGAAAGCTTTACACTCTCTGCTGTATGGGACTCTCAGAAAGCTTCTTGACTTCATGGGCCTTGGTACCATGCTTTAGTGAACTATCTAAACTATTTATTCTCCCTGTATCCTTTCTCACATGTGCAGGCTGAAACAACACTTAGCTGAGCTAGCCTCTCTGGGTGGGATCTTTAGTGTACTGATTTAAGACCTTTGTATTTAGTTCTTCTTTCTCAAAGCCCTGCAGATCCTCTCTTTTTTTTTCAACTGGTCAATATTGAACTGCATCATTTGACTTCTCTCTTTCTCCTTTTTCTTGGCATGCCCCAGCAGCAAATTCTCACATGAAATTGTGCATGACATAAGGGCATATAGAGCCAAAATGGATGGGGAGGAACTAACTCATTTGCTCTTAATACATTTTCTGGCCACCAAATTAATCACTTGCAATCACTTCCTTTCTACAGTTCCTCCAGTAATTGAGGGCAATGCTGACACAACCCAGAACAGGCAGGTGACTGCTGGCAGTTCACTGACTTTGGAGTGTAAAGCTGCTGGCAAGCCTCCCCCTCTCCTTACCTGGTTAAAAGATGGTGTGCCTGTGCAAGCAAGTGACAACCTCCGCGTGGTTGCTGGTGGGAAGAAGCTGGAGATCCTGAATGCCGTTGAGGCTGACCGGGGCCAGTATTTGTGTGTGGCCACAAGCATTGCCGGAGAGCAGGAAATCAAATACGAGGTTGAAATCTTAGGTGTGTGAGCAACAGAACTCCTGATTTATCAGTTTTCCATAATCCTTATAAAGTAGGATTTTATTTTTTTCAGTATATCATTATATGAAAGGTCTGTTAGTCAGCCTACATGTCTAGCTAAAAGTGTCCAGAGATACAGGAAATTTGAAGACTCTTGTTTTCAGGTTAGTTCTTGAAGAATTTTCATGCATGTGTCTCAGGAACCTTTAAAATTATTCCAGCTTGCCTTTCTAGAAGGAGATCATAGATGTGAAAGGAATCCAATAAAAAATGTCACTGAGTAGTTGCCCTGGAGAGAGAACATCTTTCTCTGAGCTTGGGTTGTGTTGTGCAAATTTTGAACCTTTCATGGAGAAGATTTTTTTTCTTCGTTTTCCATTGAATCCTTTACCAGGGTCTGAATCTCAGCAGTTCCAAGTGTGTCTAGTTAAATGAATTGTACAAATGTTAATCACATTCTCTTGACACAAAAAGGTTTATTTAAGAACTTTAAAGACTTGGCTTTTAGGCTTTGAACTGCTCTCTTGAAGAACATGGCATGCTACAGCATGCAGATGTAGAGCACCCATTCTGCAGCTCCAGGTGTATCTCCCTGGTCTTGCTAGTCAGTGAAGGAGCTGTATGGTGGTGGTGCTTCCTCCCCATCCTAGCCGGTCCTGGAAGAGGATGTGAGAGGGTGAAGAGGATTTGGAAGAGGGTCCTCTGCACCTTTGTTTTCTCCTTCTGCTGACAGAGAGTGCTAAAAAGTTCTCCCCCACTCATATCCTGTTCACAAGCTTGTTCAGACAGAATCTGGAAGAAAACAACCAAACAGAAACAATAAAAAAGAATGAGAAAAAATGATTTGAGGCCACAAAATCTCTTTGGGTAAAAAATTCTCTTCAAAAGAAGCCATGGTTCATAATGAGCTACAAATCTGTGTGTCCCAAACTGAGATAGATGTAAAGATTATTTTGGTTTTAACTTTACTACTTGAGATAGTCTTTGATGACATTTCTAATGCTGAAGTGTTTCTGTTGATGGATTTCTCTCTCTTACAGTCCCACCATTTGTGGAAGGTGGGGATGAGCTCTCTGACTCAATTGTGATCCTCCATAGCCCTTTGGAGCTGGATTGTTCAGCAACAGGAACACCCTCACCAAGTATAACGTAAGGGAATTGATAAGACAGTAGAAAGAAAAATAACAATCTGCTGGTTGATTAGGTGAGCTTGGAGGTAGTGTTTATGAACTGCCCATATTGTTTAGTGGTGGCTGATGTCTGGAGGACAAACTCCTGGCTTCACTGAAGACATGGCAAGATCAGAGTTTTATTTTAAAGTAGTTCAGTATGTTGTGCCAATATGCATGTCCTGGAAATTAGGATAGATACCAAGAGCTGACAAAAATCTCATTCCCTTCTTAATGCAACCATTTCATCTGCCACCAGTGATTACTTTTGCTTTGGAGACTTCTGTCTGCTTATGTTGGTGGTATCTGCTCTTCCCAGCTGTCACCTTTCTGACTTCTTCCTTAGTGCCTGTTCCCCTATACTCCCTTCTCCTGACAAACCATTTTGGTCCAAGGCTCTCAGAAAAATGCAATGCTGCCTGACATATCCAAACCTTCCTAGAAATCCAAGCAGAGTTACTGAGACATTATCTTTAATAGAATTGTGCATATTTTAGGAGTGTTGCTGATCTTACTTTCATAGAGATCTGAGATTCTCCTCTCTTTTTGGTAGGTGGTTGAAAGATGGTCAACCAATTGAAGAAGGAGCTGGACATAAAATCCTGTTAAATGGGCAAAAACTTCTAATCTCTCAAGCTCAAGTGTCAGATACTGGCCACTATAAATGTGTGGCTGCAAATAAGGCAGGAGAACATGAAAAGGAATTTGAGGTTACTGTGCATGGTAGGTGTCCTGGTTTGAGTTGCAACAGAACTAATTTTTTTCAGTGATTTGACTTTTCAGCTAAAGCTCCTCTAAGTAACTGCACTTTCTGAAGTTAACAGCATGTTTCTACAGAGACTGCCTGCTTCTAGCAGTGGTAAGACCTAATGTTTAGATTTACTACCAGGGATTGGTATGCAGAGCAAGGTCACTGCTGAATCTTGTGTCTCACATTGGGGGGTGCAGAGTTAAAAACTGCACCTACAGGGAGGAGCAGACAGGACAAGTGACCCTAAACTGGCCAGCTAAGGATTCCATTCCATATATGTCACATTCAATATAAAACTGAGGAATCATGAGGATCAGTCCCTCTTTCTCATTGTCTTCTTCAATGTCTGGCATCTGAGGAGGATTCTGTATGTTCTGCCTTCAATTCTTGATCCATAAGTTCCTGAATCCAGTTCTAGGATCCAGCCCCTGAGCCTGTTTCCCAATCTGCTGCTGAGTCCTTCTGCCACAACGTATGTGGTGATGGTGAGATAGTTGCCATGGGGAGAGGAAAGGGGGTAAATGTATTGGTTTTGTAGCTATGTGTATATATTTAATTTTATTATTATTATTTTTCATTAAAGTACTTTTAGCTTTCTTTTCCAATCCACAAGTCTGTTTTTCTCTCTCTCTCTCTCTCTCTCTCTCTCTCTCTCTCTCTCTCTCTTATTCCTTTTCCCTTCCTGTGGTGGTGGGAAGAGGAGGTAATAAAGAGCATCTGCCATTGGACTACTGGTCAGCCCAGCCCTGAACCTAGACAGTAGGTTACTCGAGAGTGGGAAGCAGCAGACTGCCTGCATTTTAAATTGCTGGCAAGAAGGTGCTCAAACTTTCTGTGAACACTTATTTTTCTTAGTGGGTTGAAAACATGGAGATGAGAGTAGATGAAATAGAGTAGAGCTGCTCTTATGTATGTAAATGTATATGTTCAAATGATACTTCATTTTTGTTTCTGGTGCTTCTTGCAGTTCCTCCAACCATTAAATCAGATGGGACTGCTGAGCGAGCTGTTGTGATATACAAGCCTGTGACACTGCAGTGCATTGCCAGTGGCATTCCCAGCCCTTCCATAACTTGGTTAAAAGATGGTCAACCAGTAAACACAGCCAGAGGAAATATAAGAGTAAGAACTACTCTTTTATGGGATCCAAACTGTGATAGTGGCAGTAAATGATAGACATTAGTGCTTCTTTTCCTTCTGTGCTTCCCTCATGCTGTCTATATAAAGATGCTGAAGATCCATCCAGGAGAGCAGTGGGACTTTTACTTGAATAGGATGGTATCTCAGGCTAAATTAACACTGTTTAGGAGACTGAATCCCATTAGACACCTCCATATCAGAAGAATTCATGACTGTAAATTCAGCCTCTAGCTCCTTTCAGTTGTTCTTGAACTTTCACAGTATGGTTGTTTGCTGGTTACGAGGTGGCTCTACCCACTTGTCACTGTGAGGCAGGGTTAGATGAGCTTTTCTGTAAGCACTGCTGTTGCAGCACCTACCTGTAAGTTCTTTTCTCACTGTGAGACTCTGGCTTTCAATGAACAGCCCTTGCAGTGCTTGCATGCTCCAGGGGGTCCAGTGGCTTTGATTTACTTGAGGCTAGAGCAGTTTCTGACATCTTGCCAGCATAGCTCTCTCTGCCTGCAGCCTCCTCTTCAGTTTGCTTGTCCAGCCCTCTGCCATCTAGGTCTACTTACAGCTGTACTGCCAATAATCCTGATGTCCCAGGAACACTGAAGTCTCCGAACTACTAAAACATCTCTTGCATGAATATTAGCCCCAGGTTAGAAAAAAGAGGACACTAGCTGTATTCAGCATAAAGCTCTGCTTTGCCATTATAGTTAGGGGCTCTGCCTGGGATTGTTGTGTAAAGTGGTTCTGCCCTCTCTTGTTTTGGTACAGCTGGAGTCTTCAGGTCGTATTCTGCAAGTTGTCAAGGCCCTGCCTGAAGATGCTGGCCGATACACTTGTGTGGCAACAAATGCTGCAGGAGAAGCTCAACAGCATGTTCGACTTAATGTCCATGGTAATGTTTTTGCCTCTAGTTCAAAGCTAAACATGGATGTTTTAAGGCAGCTTTTTTTACATTTGTATTTCTCTTTTAAGCTGTCTGACAGTTTTGTTGTCTCTGCACATCCATCTTTCAGTTTTCTTTCTTTGTCTCACTCCATTAATAAGAAGTCAGGGAAAAAGCTTTCTTTTTTGGGGATTTTACCTTCCTTGAGTGGTACCAAGGGCCACAGGAAGGAGCGTACTTTCAGTTAACTCTTCTGTTCAGAGATATTCCAAGAAGGCAAACCTACTGCCACTACTAACCCATTGCTCAGGAGAGAACTTTTCTGTTTTTTAATAGAGATACGATATACTGGTGCTGGAATTATTAATTTGATCCAAGTCTTCTGGGGCTAATGGCATTCCCTGTGGTGTTGCAATGGGGAAATTTTACAGGAATTACTTTCCTGAGACAGAAAAGTTATCTTACAAGGGGTTTTTTCAGACTATGTAAAAGGAATTTTCTTTTGCAGCTAAAAACAGTATAGAAAGAATCAGGGAAACTTGAGAAGCTGATGTTTGCATGTGACTTTAATAAATGCTCTCGCAGCGATTGGTGTGTTTTTGCTTCAGAAGTGGTCACAAGATATTGTGCATTCACCATGTGGCACAATCCTAAAGGATACAGGAAGCATAGGAGTGGACTGAGCCAAAGTGCTCATGATGGGTATGTCCATGTTGACTTTTATTGTCAGACTGAGGCAGTACCTGAAAAAAGTTAAATTAGAGCGAAGAGAGATTGCAGTATTTCCATGAATGAGACTTAGAAAGACAAACCACACTTGTTTTTTACTGGGATAATTGCATCATAGTTAATTGTAGTGTCAGTCCCATGCTCATAAATACCTCTTTTGTTCTCAGTCTTCATGTTCAAAGTGTCATTATCTGGTGTTTCTATCATGTGGCAAATTGATAAACTTTAGTAAGATGAAGAGTGTTGCTTTGTAAAGCCAAGTAAAATGCTCAGTTCAACGTAACTCTTTCACGTGAGAGGAACTTGCCACATTAGACAAATTACTGTTATGTCTTGTGCACCAGTTTTCTGTAAGTCCATTTTAAGTGCCATTTTTCTTGGGGAGGGAATGGAGGGAGAAAGAAGTAATAAAACCAGCATTTTATTCCTCTTAACAGAATCTCAGTATAGTGGGGATTGGAAGAGACCTCTGGGGATCATCTAGTCCAACCTACTGTGCTAAAAGCAAGGTCAAAAGAGCAGGTTGCCCGGGATCACATCCAGGCCAGTTCTCTGACACCCTCACAGCAAAGTTTTTCACCTCTGGTTCAGATGCAACCTCCTGGGTTCCAGTTTGTGCCCATTGCCCCTTGTCCTGTCACTGGGCATCACTAAAAAGAGTCTGGCCCCATCCTCTTGACCCCCACCCTTTAGCTGGTGATCAGCATTGATCAGATCCCCTCTGGGTCTGCTCTTCTCCAGGCTAACCAGCTCAAGGGCTCTCAGCCTTTCCTCTTCCCAGAGACACTCCAGTCTCCTCAGCATTTTTGTAGCCTCTGTTGGACTTTCTCCAGTAGTTACTTGTCTCCCTTGAACTGGGGAGCCCAGAACTCCTGCTATGGCCTCACCAGGGCAGAGTAGCAATGGCATGCAGTCAAAGAATATTCCCATTTCAGAGGCAAACTGTCTTGGGAAATTCTTTGGTCATCCAGTGCTTATTTGAAGTTTATGGAATTTATTGCCCAAAGTTTCCCAGAGGACAGATGACTTTGTGATTGGATATTCTACTAGCTGGGTGGCTAAAGTAATGAAAACCTGATGCCTTTGTCTTTTCCCAGAACCACCCAGTCTGGAAGATGCAGGGAAAATGTTAAATGAAACAGTGGTGGTGAATAATCCAATCCATCTTGAATGCAGAGTGTCTGGGAACCCTCTGCCAGGTATGCACATGCACCTTTGAGAATGTGAAGCAGATATGATAAAAGGTTTTCACTTTTATGTGTCTTTTGAAAATAATGGGTATTCTGAACCTGAAGTTAAATTCTGTGTTTTCTAAACCAGCTAGAAAATGTTAAATGTGATGTATAATGGGAAATGTCAGTATATCAATGGACATGGTGTAAGTCTTGAGGAATTCAGTAAGCTGCACCATTTGTAGTTAACTGAACAAAAACCCACAAGGATAATCTACTCTCTTGTGCATACAATGATGCTCTGCCCATAGACAAGATGCTGTTAAAGTCCTTCTGAACCAGCTTTAAACACATGCACTCTTTCCCCCTGTCAGGTCAATATTTTATAGTGTAGGGCAGAGCTAAAACAATTTGTACAAGAAAACCAGTTTAACTTCTATGTGTGATGTGATGCTGCATACTAATGTCAAGGTATGACATGAGCTAAGAAAAGTGATAGCACAGCATCACACTGAGAAAGAATAGAATCATTAAAATTGGAAAATACCTGTAAGATCATTGAGTCCAACTGTTAACCTGAAACTTCCAGGTCACCACTAAACCATGTCCCTCAGTACCACATCTAAGTTTTTTTGAACCCTGCCAGGAATGGTGACTCTATCACTGCCCTGGCCAACCTGTGCCAGTGCTTAACCACTCTTTCAGTGAAGAAATTTTTCCTAATATCTAACCTGAACCTCCTCTGGCACAACTTGAGGTAGTTTTCTCTCCTCCTCTTGCTAGACAAGACTTACTTGTGTGCAGCCTTGTTCATCAGTCAGGCCAGATTACTTCTTGAATTGTGTGCCTTTCACAAAAAACTTGTGTGCTACGGAAAACAATTCAGCAAGTAGCAGTTTCATGTAACAGAATAGTGAAGTGATGCCAGTAAAGCATTGGTTGCACATTCTGCTGATGGATGGTGCCATCTCTTGGCTGAGATGCAAAGAAGTCCTCGGATTTGGTTGATAGAAAATTTACTTTTGGAGTAACAACAGTTTTCTGGGCTTTATGTTCAGTTTTTCAGTCTGCCAGATGAGCTTTGATTTGATTGCTTGCATTTTGATTCTGTCAACTTTCCTGGTTTTTGTTCAGTTTAATGTAGCAGTATAAGGTGAGAAAAACAATATATATCATATTTTCCCATGCTTATAAATGCTGTTGACCTTGGTATGAGATGAGTAAATGCCCTAGAAGTATGCTTTGTGTGATAGTTCTTTAGAACCTTTTTCACAAGATGATGCACTAGTAGGTGGTTCCCAAGTAGATGGATGATAGTGTCAAGTTTGCTATTGAATTCTGTAGGCATAGTCAGGATTTTACACAAATGTTCCAGATTTCCTCATTCTCTCATTACTTTTTATTGCTCTTAGTTATGATTAATACTGATGCTGGTTTGTAAAAGTTATTATTATGTATCTGAAAACTTAGATGGAAAGTTTGTTGACTGCTTGGTCTCACTGTTTGTAATGGGAGTATTTGGGGAAACATTTCCATCTTCCCTTTTGTTGTGCAGCTCTCATGTGGTACAAAGACAATCACCCACTTACCAGTGCTGCCAGTGCCACTTTGCTGAACCGAGGGCAGGTCCTGCAGATCGCGGGTGCTCAGATCTCTGACACTGGCCTTTACAAGTGTGTGGCTGTCAACACAGCAGGCACGGCTGAGCTCTTCTACAGTCTTCAAGTTCATGGTAAGGATTAGCAAACTTAAAAAACACCTCATGCACTTTAGAAGTTTCAAGCCTGCTTAGCAGACTTACCACACCAGACTCATCGCAGCATCACACTGGAAGAGATCTGGCAGGGGTCAGAGGGAAGAAAAGTCACTCTTCTGTTTTTCCTCAGTGTTATAATACATGTATTGAATTGGGAAAACGTGGTAAGGGAATTCAGTTCTGGGAAGAATGAGCAGAGACACCAGACTTGCAGAAGACTTCAGCAGTTGAATTGCTCACTTGCAATTGCTGCGTTTTGCTCCACACCAGGATCCCAGCGTGGTGGGGGTTGGAAGGGACCTCTGGAGATCATCTAGTCCAACCCACTGCAGGTTGCAGGGTCACCCAGAGCAGGTTGCCCAGGATCACCTCCAGGCAGCTTTGGAATCTCTCCAGAGAAGGAGACTCCACAGCCTCTCTGGGCAGCCTGGGCCAGGGCTCTAGCACCCTCACAACAAACAAGTTCTTCCTTGTGTTCAGATGGCTTTACAGCTCACTGTTGATAAAGAGAGAGGACACAGATCAAATACTCTTTCATAATCCAAGAGTTTAAAAGGAAAATATACTGTGTTTAATAAGACAAAGTGGAAGTGTGGGTGTTTGCAGACATAAGACACCTGATCAGAAGGCAAACTGGAACTTTTCCACCAATTTCAGTGGCTTTTGTATGGGGCCATAATCCAAATTCTTATCTTTGATACATGCATATACATGTAGCTGGTTTCTGTGGGAGTCTTCCATTCAAAACCGTGGCCCAGATTTGGCAGTGTCCCCAGCTGAGATGCACGCAGAGTGTGTAGTTCCTACTAATGTTAATTAACAAATAATGAGTTGGGCAGTACATTTCCATGGAATTAATGATCATCATGGGAAAAACTGATGGCTCAAGACATGGTCAAAGGCAGTTAACCCCACCCAGTGATTAATTCCCAGGACATCTTTAGAGCCAAGGTCATTATTCTGGTTAAACTAAAAAATGAATAATAACTCTGAAGTAGATGCTTGTCTTTTTATGGATGGTGGAATTTCATTGGGTACATCTGGAGTTTTCTAGGGAATTAGTACTTTCTGATTTAAACACATAATACTGTTTCCCCTTCCAGAACAGAATATATTGAGTTGGAGCCAGAACTAATTACATCAAAGGAAGCTGAAACACCCCTCCATGAACCTACTTAATTCAGCTTGTGTCATGCCAGGCTTACAGTGGAGTGCTTTTTGAATTTGCCACCAACGAGTTTATCATCCAGTTTACTTAGAGTTTATGAGGTTGATAAGAGAACTTCCCCCCCGCCTCCCCTTTTAATAGTGGAACCAAGAATGCCTGCTTAATAGAGAGCAGACTCTGAAGGGTCAAGTACAGGAAATTATGGTGCATTTACTGAGAGCCAGCTTTAGACTTCTCTGTTGCACTTGGCATTGTGAGTAAGCACCTGTGCTGGTCAATTCCTGGTTGTACTCAACCACTTCTGATGCTAACAGTGTTGTGGATGCAGTAGATATGGTAGAAATTATCAGATCAGTTCTACAATTAAAAACACAATGCTTGATAGTTCAGGCTTAACATGAAATGAACCAGGGCAGGCCTGCTGAAGGAAGCAGGTTGAATACCATTTTAGTATATTCATGTGATTTCATTGTACTAATGTTTTCCGCTTGTTCCTCACCACTGACTTTTTCAGGCATTTGAGAACAGCGGATGCTATTGTGAAGCAGGAGAACTGTGTGCATGTGTGGGGGGAAAAAGATTATAAAGTCACATTTGCTTTTTTGTCTGCCATTGCTGCTATTACTGCAGTTATCTAAGAGTTCCAGGCTGTTAGAGGTTGCTGAATTTATTAATGAATCTTATTTGTGAGTACACGTAGAAATTTTTTCCCAATTGAGGTGCCAGAGCACTGGCACAGACTGCCCAGAGAGGCTGTGGAGTCTCCTTCTCTGGAGATATTCAAAACCCATCTGGACGCGCTTCTGTGTGACCTGGTCTAGGGAATCCTGCTGTGGCAAGGGGGTTGGACTAGATCATCTTTCAAGGTCTTAGCTTTCCTAGTTGCCTCCCTACATCCTCTGACAACCGTCTTGTGCTCTTCCTATGTGGTCAACTCCTCCTTTCATGATCTGTAGACTCTCTTCTTTCACTTGAGTTTGCCCAGCAGTTCCCTACTTAACCATGCAGGTCTCCCAGTGTCCCTCCTCGATTTTCTACCTTTTTGGATGCTTGGAAGAAGTGGTCCTTGAATGTTAACCATCTCTCTTGGGCCCCTTTATCTTCTAGTACCCTGTCCCATGAGATTTCCCCTAGCAATTTCTTGAAAAGATCAAAGTTGGCCCTACTAAAGCCTAGGGTTGTAATCTGACTAGGTATTCTGTTCCTACCACACAAGATCCTGAACTCTACCATCTTATGGTCGCTGCAGCCAAGGTTGCCCTCAACCTTTACCTTCTCAAACAGACCTTCCTTGTTAGTGAGTATCAGGTCCATCAGTACTCCCCTCCTTGTTGGCTCATCGACCATTTGCATCAAGAAGTTATCATCAATGCATTGGAGGAACCTCCTGGACTGTGAATGGCTGGCTGAGTAGGCCTTCCAGCAATTATCTGGGTAGTTCAAATCCCCCATAAGAACCAGGGCCTGTGATTGAGAGGCCACTGTCAGCTGCCTGGAGAAAGCCTCATCTGCTTCCTCATCCTAATCACTTGGCCTGTAATAAACACCCATGCCAGCCTGCCCCTTAATTCACACCCATAAATTCTCAACTCTCCCCTCATCCACTTCGGACAGAACTCAATACATTCCAGTTGCTCTCTCACGTAAAGAGCAACTCCCCCACCACACCTTGTAGAGCTGTCTTTCCTGAGAAGGACATAGCCATCCATGACCACATTGCAGTCATGAGAGCTGTCCCACCACGTCTCTGTAATTGCCACCAGATCATAACCCCTTGACCACACATGGATTTCTAACTCCTCATGTTTGTTCCCCATGCTGCGTGCATTAGATCACACCATTCTCATCTCTTTCTAGAAGTGACTTCAAGTGTGAAGTTTTGTACTGATACTGACTGTAAAGCTTTACTACTAAGTTATTAGTGGTAGGGGTAAATAAAATTGTTTTGATTCTACTGAGAAATTAAATCTCTCTCTTTTTAAATACCTCTTGTCTTCCTCTTTAACATAGCTCTATAAAATATGATAGACTGAATAAGTCTCTTATAGCAAATGTTTTGAGATGTTCCATTAAGATGTTTTTTATCATCAGACAGGCAGATGTTATATAGTCTAATCTGGTAAATGGTCCCATATGCTCTACAAGGCCAATTTATTACTCTGTATATGTATTTGCTTTATGCAATTTACATGCTAAGCTTCTTTCTTTAATCCCCACCACTCTTAATGCCTTTCACAAGGTCTAAATGGAATATTATAGAAGTTTGAGGGAATATTTTCTGGTTTTATGTTGTGGTTCCTGGGTTTTGCAGCTGTTCTCTGGGCTGTGTGCCTGGTCCTGCTCTACCTTGCTCACAGTAGTTTCATTGAAGTTATCTGACTGCTTACTCAAGGAAAGAACAGGATTTGGCACAGAGCAAACAGACGACAAGACTTCAACACGAGAAGTCTTTCCAACAATGTAGTGCCTTGCAGAAAGAGAAATCATGTCCAGAAGTAAGTGGTCCATTTAATTCCTTTGTGATTAATCCTGTTACATAGCTGATGCAGTTTTGTTTTCTTCTTTTTCAGTTCCACCATCGATCTCTGGCAGCAGTGAGATGGTGACAGTGGTGGTTAATAATCCAGTGCGACTGGAGTGTGAGGCAAGAGGCATCCCTGCACCTATTCTGACATGGTTAAAAGATGGGAGCCCTGTTTCCAGCTTTAGTGATGGACTCCAGGTACTGGCTTCAAATCCTTTTGTCTTTGCTGTTTCCTGTGGTGCTAGGAGGCTTTTAAACTAGTGCAGTTTAATGGTGCAGAATACATTAGAGGTTTGGGAATGAGAGTATAAGGTGGTTATTGGTGCAAGTTTAGTTCCAGTAATTACTGTGTAAAGTAGGATATGGTGGACGGTTGGACTGGATGATCTCCAAGGTCTTTTCCAACCACAATGATTCTGTATGGACATAATGAAATAAGATGGTCCTTCCAACTGATTTCATGCTAAGTTTGCATTAACAAATATTTCCCTTACTGGCAAGAATCATAGAATGTCCTGAGTTGGAAGGGACCCACAAGGATCATGGAGTCTACCTCCTATCTAAGCAGAGGACAACCCCAAAAGTCACACCATATATCTAAGAGCATTGTCCAGGTGCTTCCTGGATCCTATCAAGTTAGTGCTGTCTCTGCTGTCCTGGGGAGCCTGTTCCAACACTCCCACCACCCTCTGGGTGAAGAATCTTTTCCTAACATCTAACCTAACTCTCTCCTGGCACAGCTTCATGCTGTTCCCTTGGGTCCTGTCACTGGTCAGCAGAGAGGAGAGATCAGATCCTAACCATCTGCTTCCCTCCAGGGCAAAGCTGTAGACCACAATGAGGTCTCCCCTCAGTTTCCTCTTCTCCAGGCTGAACAAACCAAGTGTCTTCAGTCACTCCTCATATGTCTTCCCCTATAGACTTTTCTCCATCTTCATGGCCTCCTCTGGATACTCTCCAGTAACTTAATATCCTTCCTATATTGTGATGCCCAAAAGTGCACCCAGTGCTCGAGGTGAGGCTGCACCAGTGCACGACAGTCCCTTCCCTTAACCATCTAACAGTGCAGTGCCTGATGCACCTCGGGACACAGTTGGCCCTTTCGGCTGCCAGGGCACGCTGCTGACTCATGTTCAACTTGCCATTGACCAGACCCCCCAGATCCCTTTCTGTGAGGCTGCTCTCCAGCAGAGAAGGAAATTGGACCAGATTCCTGTGCTGAAGTGATCCATAGAGCTCAAGATCATGCAATATCTCATTACATAAAATAGTAATTCAGGAAAAAATACTGACCACTGATGTAAAGAAATATTTCAGAGTTAAAAGGAAAGGGCTTGATTGCTTTTTGAAAGTTAAATTTATGCTCTGAAAGGAAGGAGGGGGAATTCGCATACTCTGGGGACAACTCAGGTACGACAGAATGTTTGAAACTGGAAGGAGGGAGGAATGCCCAGCTCCTGTAAAGACTTAGAATGCCAGGAGTTCCTTACAGACTTGCATGAAGTTAGCCTTCTGCTTTTGGAAGTCTTGATGAAAGGAGAACAAGTGTGCAGGGGAGAGTGTAACGAACAGAGAGACTGTGGGAAGCAGTGGAAAAACCAAGTTGTTGGTTTGGGGTGTGGGATTTCTTTTTTTGTTTGTTTTGGTTTTGTTTTGTTTTAATGAAACCTCATGATCCTTCCTGCTTGTGTTTTACATTGAGGTGTGTACTGTGAATGTGTTGTGCTTGTATTGCAGGTTCTGTCTGGGGGCCGAGTCTTGGTGTTGGCTAGTGCTCAGATCAGTGACACAGGAAAATACACTTGTGTTGCAGTCAATGCTGCTGGTGAGAGCCAAAGAGAGATTGATCTCAGAGTTTATGGTGAGATTTTCTGACAGATTTCTAGTTTCTTTTGGCCATGAAAACTGTTCATGGAGATTTAATTAAAACACACTGTGGCCCAGACCTTTAGCAACACTGAATAAAAATGGTTCCAACCTAGAATGAAAGGCAAATAGGTGAGTATGTGTTTGTAGTAAAAATATATGTATGCATGTAGGTAGTAAAGTGTGTAAGCATGTTCTTCTGTGTATCCTTGAAGAAATGTAGCTACAACAGTGAATTTGCAAGTTTAACACAAAGGCTCATTTGTAGGAGAAAATATGTGTGTGTCTGTATAACAAAACCACATAGATCCCATGTGCAAAAGATATTACTGTGGCCAGAGCTCAGCTGTCTTTACAGAACCAGGATGAGTCGATGTGAGTTTGCCATATAACTCTCCAGTTTCTATTCCATTTGCAGGCTTTGCTCTGCCTGCCCAAATGGTGGTGAGTTTGCTGGTGCTATCTGCAACACTGTGTTGAGCTGTATTGTCTCTTGAAAGAGACAATCTCTCTCTGTTGACAGATCTCAAGATCTCTCTGTTGTACTTTTTGTCTGTTTTCCAAATTATATCAGTAACTTCCGAAGTAGTTTTGACTGAACTCATGTAAATTCACCCTTCCTTCTTATTTCTTGTAACTTTAGTGAGCTTCACACCCTCATTTTTTGTAACTTGTGCAAGATGCCTTTTCATATTGTGTTCACTGGTGATGGGGAGCATTTCATACTGATAGAAGGAATGGCAAGGAGTTTGGCTGTAGCAAGTTTTAAGTTTCCTTGGACAGCTCAGTGATTTTGTGTGCCAATGACATTAAAATGATCAATGATCTACCATTTGTTTTAGAAATCTTATGGCACCAGATGTGGAGAGAGGGTTTTGGAATTGAAGAACTTTTGTTGTTTTCCTTCTTCTTTCATTAGGGCAGTGGAGAGGGAACAGTTTTGGCTCTGCCAATCTCTGGCTTTATGGCAGTCCTAAACAGGAATCAGGCAAGTCTTGCAGAAGTTAGAAGTTTGGATGTTTTCTGAGGTGACTAGAGGGACAGCTGGCCAGGTCATTTGTTATTGAGTTTGGCTTTCAGAATTTACTTCCTTGTAAAATTGCTGTGGTTAGGATACTTGTGACTTGAGTGATGGCTACTTTTGTGTCTGCAAAGGGCAGTTCAGAGAGTCAGGACTGTGGCATGGTAAGCAAGCTGAAGGTTAATGTAGGCTGAAGAGTTTTATGTCCAGAGTGAAGAATATCAAGGTCCCTTCTGGAGTTTGAGGACAGGTGTGTATGTATATGTAACCACACAAGTTATATGGATGTCTTTATTGTTTCTCTTCTATTTTCTACAGCCTCTGTCTACTTTAGCCAGATGAAATTTAAAGAGTGTATGTTTAAAATGACTGTTGTATTAGAAGCTGGCCAGGATTGAGCTTAGCTGCAGGACCATTTTGTGTGAGTCTGTCACTAAAAAGTAATACTACTCTTAGGACTTGCTTCATATGGGTAATCTAATTAAGAAGTCACAGGAGGAAAATAATTTGGAGTACAGTTGGAGTGGAGATGGTTAGAAATGTGCAGTGCACTGAACCAGCCTACCAGCTGGAACACTATCATATAGTTAACATGAGCATAATTAGATTAATTTTAAACCCTGTTCCTTTGGAAACAAATGCTTTAGTGTCCATCTCTGTTTCATAAACTCAGTTTCCTTTTGAACACATTTCAGTTCACTTAGCTGAGAGGAAAAGTAATTGGTGAAAAAGTATTTGGAAATAAATCTGCCTTCTGCAGTAATGGATCAGCTTCCAATTTTAAGTTCTACCACACTCCTAAAGAATCTGAACCTTTGTGAATTCTACAAAGAAAGTAAGATAAACAGATTTCTTTTTTTCAGTTACTTATTTCTTATCCACAGAGACCAGGCTTTTCCCTAAATTATTTCCAAACTGTGAAATCAGCTGCTCTGCTTAGTTCTTCCTTTGTGAGAAAAACAAAGCTTTATTGTTAATGTTATTTTCCAGGACATCTTGAGAATTGTATTGCTGCTTTTCTGAATACCACTTTGGGACCTTTTATAATCTCATGTGTGCTAATTAATTCAGTGCCTTTTTCTTCAGAGTGAAGCCCAGAGTGTTTCTGCTTCCCTTCTTATCCCAATATTCTGTGCAATCAGACATGCAGTTTCTGGAGTAAGGGATTGCAAAACTAAAAAGTGAAGGAAATGTGACAATAAGGTTTCTTATATTTGGCCCTGGTGAACTGTTTTTTGGGCAAGCTAAACAGTCTTAGTACAAAACAAGCATGAAAATCCCACTGGATGCATGTAACCAGACAAAGCAATTCTTGCTAGGAGTGTTTTGATTTTGTAAATCTTTTAATTGGAGATCTGGTGTTGCTTTAACATCAAGAGTTTGCAATAAACATGCTTTTATGTTTTTAAATGACAAGGGAGGAGAGGGAATTCCTAGGGCTTAGTCTGAGGTTTTAAGAATGTATATGCTGTTAAGGGCACGAACAAGAATTTCCTTCTGGATTGTCTTGTAAAAGCCCAGTAAAAGCACTTGTGCTTTCTGTAGTTTGCTGAGTTCACCTGTGTTAGTGGTGCAGATAAAAGGACCTCCCTTGGTGTGGTGTGCATGACAAGCTCTTCCAGCTGCTGTCCTCCTGGCTCTGATCTAGGAGAGGGATCCTCTGGTAGCGAGCTGGTGGTAAGCAGCAGTGGGCAGGGTGTGATAGCCTACACCACTTTCCTTTTTCCAATTCAGCCTGTGTCTGACAACAAAGTACTTTCAAACCCTTAACATGGCCATGTTCTGTCAACAACCCAAAGCTGCCTGAGGACCCTCAGAAAATTTCCTCTGCCCAATGGTACAGCATGGTGTTACCAAAGGACATGCAGTTGAGCCATGAATACAAAGCCATAGATGGCAAACAGTTTTCAGTCATTAATCTTTTCATTCCAACTCATCTTGTCAGTCTGATATTTCCTCAGTGTTATTTTGACTGTAGCCATATACACTTTCCCCATGGAAAGTTGCTGACTTGCCATGTTCCAAGGTTTAGTTTGCAGTTGCCTTCTCAGTTTCTTTGTTTTTCTGACTGTGGAAACACAACTGATTTTAAAGATGCAGTAAAAACCCCCAAACATTTTCTTAAATCTTGACAGTGTGCAAGAAGAGCTAGTGGGCTTCAGTTTAAATTTCCAGAAGCATATTTTTTTCTTCCACACAGAAAACTTTTATTCTAAAAGCTGATTTTTCTACCCTATAATTTGGAAATAATAGTATAATAATGAGATTATCACTGAAACTGTAGTACAGATCTAAATATAGTGCTCAGTGCCAACAATTGCAGTAGTTAGCTAGCAGGTATCACACAAACCAGACAAAGTAATTGTGGTTCTAACTTGATGATTAAGTTATTAACCTGTTCACTTGGCTGCAACCATGTGAGTTTTCATTGTATCTTCTGTATTTGGCCACCTCTGGACAAAATTTTTCTTAAAGTCAGAGTTCTCCTTAAAGCCAAGTATCCCTCTTGGCACTGTCTGGAAGAGTGTAAGACATTTTCATTTCCTGGGGCTGATTGTTCTTGTAAGCCTTCTCACTCATCAGCTCTTTTTCTTTATGGCAGGAATGGATTACTCAATTCTTTATATACTGGTGATATTCTTTTCTGGCTATATTTCATTTTCTTTCTTTTTTATTTTTTTTTTTTTTGCTAGTTTTATCTAGGTGGTTTCTCTGTAGCTGATGTATCTTGTGTAGAGGATATTCTCTAAGTAACAAAAATTATTCTGGTGCTTTTTGTGATTTAGAGGAGATTTAAGCTGTATGTCAGAAAGGTAGCAACTGTCATTTTTACAAGTGTTAAATGGAGATTGTTAACTCCACAGTATGTTTACTCTGTGAAATCTGCAATGTGCAAAGGTCCTTTGTTTTGATTTATTGCTGTAGTTCCACCAAACATCATGGGAGAGGAACAAAACATCTCAGTGCTTGTCAGCCAAGCAGTGGAGCTGCTCTGCCAGAGCAATGCTATTCCCCCACCTGTGCTGACATGGCTCAAAGATGGACGACCCTTGCTGAAGAAGCCAGGTCTCAGCATCTCTGAAAATGGAAGTGTGCTGAAGGTAAACTGGGCAGTCAGGCTCTGGTGGCAATTGCTTTCTCGGGTTCTATCCACCATGATACCCAATAGAGTCTGGATAGTATCAGCCCTCTGTTATAATAGACACTAGTGGGTGAGGAGTGAGGGAGGTCACGGACACTTGGATGTTTGTGCACAGATTTTTGCAGTAGTAATACTCTAATGTGGAGGGAGACCAATGTAAAAATAAAAATGGAAACCTGAGCAACCTCTCTCTACAAGTTTCATGTGTAACAATGTAAGAAGAAGAAATCCAGGTTTTCATTTTCTTCCTAGATCGAAGGAGCTCAAGTACAGGACTCTGGCCGTTACTCTTGTGAAGCGACAAATGTTGCTGGGAAAACTGAGAAGAACTATAATGTCAATATTTGGGGTAAGGTTTAAGTTTATTCTAGGATTGGCAATGGAGCTCAGAGTGAAATTCTGATGTAAGACACTTAAGTCCTCTGTAGTTTTTATAAACACTTAATTGCTGAGGTTCATGCAGGGAGATGTTATTATATGTCCTGCAGTTTAACAGTCTCAAGAAAGTCCACACATATTTCAGATTACTTTGGTTTGGTTCTAAATGAATACCAGCTACTCAGTAGGCCCTTGTCAAGCTGGGTTTGCATGTGTGGTAGAAGTTTAGAGCTAGAACTGATTGGGGTTGTATGCATACCTCCTATTTGTGCATTCTGTTGCCATCTAACCAACTCTCCCATCTTTTTAAATGCTGAAGTGTGGAACTTGGGCTGAATGTTGAAAGTCACTTTCCATGTAACGATGATATCTGTAGGTTTAGTAGCTAAGGCCATGAATGTGGTAGGCTCTTAGAGTTGGACTCAGTTTACCTAATTCCCAGAAAGAGCTTTGATCTGTGAAGTTCATTCAAAAGTCAGCCAGAAGCAGTCACCTCAGAGGCTGAAGGATAGGTGCAGCTATTCCAAGTGTATTATTCGCTACCCAGGGTCTGGTTTGCATTGTCAGCAAGAGAATACAATTCTTGTGGTTGCTTCAGAGCATAATGGGACAAATTTGTATGAGGGTCATGTGGGTCTTGCTGTTGGCTGAGAATATTTTGTTTCAAATGCTGCAATTACTTGGCATTTCTTTTCAGTGTCTCCAAGTATTTCTGGTTCAGATGACATCTCTCAACTGACAGTAACTGAAGGGAGCTTGATAAGCCTGATATGTGAGTCTAGTGGCATCCCACCACCCAGTCTTACCTGGAAAAAGAATGGTGGGTATCTATCCGTTGTCTATTTTATAAAGCAACTGTGAGAATTCTGACCTGCTGGCTTTTCTTTTTTCCTGTGAACATTTTAGATGGTGTGTTATGAGGAGTTCAAGCATGCAGATATCTAGCCAGTCCTGATGTTGAGTAAAGGCGTGTAAGAGAAGCACAGTGCAGAGATTCCTGAGCTGTCTTAAAAATGGACAATGAAGCCCTTAACCCCTCTCAATATACTTATTTACCACAATGCAGCAAAGCAGCATCAAGACTTCTTTGTGGATCCTAATCAAAGGGGCCATAAGTCACTGTGACATTGAGATGAGGGTCTCTGCCCTGTGATCCACTGCATAATGTAGACATATTCTGAGTTATTTTTGAATTTGCAGCCATGGCATACTGCCAAGTGATGAAAATGCATCTAGTTGGAGTAATTGCTTTTGGGGATTACCGAATGTTTCTCTCATCCCATCTTAATATTTAAGAGCAGTCTGTACACCTTTTTTGCTTTAGGAGTTAAAGTAACATTGACAAACACTTCCTTATGAATCAGTAGACAAAAGTAGGTATTTTTAGTACCTTTTTTTTTTTAATGTGGACACTGTTGGAGACAGGCTATTAGACAAAATAAGAAGCTGACCTATTCCAATGTGTTAATTCTTGTGTTTATGAAGCAATCTTAGCTATGCATCTGTGTTTTTCTAGAGTGCACAATTCAGTGTGGTATGTACCTACCTTAATTAATTTTGACTTGTGGAAAGAACAGATTTTAATTACAAACCACTTTTTATAAAGCATAAAGTTTTCAGAGAAAATGAAGTATGTCAAGTTCTTCTTAAATCCTGTCACTTGGAAACCAAAAAGACATTGTATGACATGTTCTAATAATGTACTTGTAAGGCTGAAGTGTATAGACTTAAACAGCAGAAAGGAAACTTCAACCTGTTGGAATGTCATTTTAAATGCACCAGTGGGAAATGAAACTTCAGCTTGTAAGAATTATCTGTGGCAGGTGTGTTCCTTCTGTCACAGAGTCTCCCTGTGGTTTGTAAAGATGAAGATAGTTGCCTAGTGTGAGGTCTTCAAGACTGAAAATCCTGCTTGGAGAAATAGCATTATTTTACTGCCATGTTTCTGCTGAGGGTTTCCTGGGCTGAAGTCTATGCACACATGCTGTGTAACACACACTACACAGATGGTCTGGCTGTGAAAACTAAATTAGATGTTTCTAAGCACTGGCTGTGCTGGGTGAGACAATTCTGTACTGGACAATGAGTCAGACTTTACTGAAAGTGTTGAATTTGCTGCTCAGTGGAAGTGCCCAGAACTTTCTGGATGGATGTGAGTGTGGTGAGAGTTGTGCTTTAGGTCAGGCCGTTAAGTCCGCAATTAGTATTGCTGAAGGTGCTTGGGTGAAGTTCCTGATGCCTGGGAAAACTCTGATAGAACAGCTCCAAAACTGGGCATCTCAGTAATATTTAAAGGAGGCAGTGGACATTACATCATGTGAGCAAGCTCAGTATCACTTTCTGTGATTTTCTCTGACTGAATGTCTCTTGCAGGCTCTCCACTGGTCCCTGACCTTTTGGGAAGGGTGCGGATATTGTCTGGAGGCAGACAGCTACAAATTTCAATTGCTGAAAAGTCTGATGCTGCATCTTATACTTGTGTTGCTTCAAATGTAGCTGGAAGTTCAATGAAAGAATACAGTTTGCAAGTATACAGTAAGTTACTGTGAAAAATTCTGTTCATTGGTTTACCAGGTCTGCAACGGAGTTATATTATGAAAGTGTTATCAGTGATGTTAAGGTGCAAGGTGTTCAGAGAGTAACGTCTAGCAGTAGAGGGTAAGGGTAGTCCCCTTGTGACAGGACAAGGGATGATGGTTTTAAACTACAAGAGGGAGATTTACACTGAGAGAAGGAAGATATTTTTTGTGTGTAACACTGTCCCAGGTTGCCCAGAGAGGTGGTAGATGTCTCATCCCTGAAAACATTCCAGGTCAGGTTGGCTGGAGCTCTGAGCAACCTGAACTAGTTGAAGATGTCCCTGCTGACTGCAGGGGCTTGGACTAGATGACCTTGAAAGGTCCCTTCTGATCCAAACCATTCTATGGTTCTAGTTAAAATTTTGGCAATTTGGACTCAGTTCTTACCAAGACATTGCATTTACCTGTTGAAAGTGTATTTGACTGCAGATGATTATAGGGATGTATCCCTTTTAGGTAGCATATTGTTTCTTGTTACCTAGCTGTAGTAGTGATGACAACTACTTGAACTTAGGTTTCCAGTAGATGTTACTGTTACTTCTGTATTTTGATAAAGGAGGTACTTTTGAGCAATCCTGTGAAAGAGGAAAACTTTATGATTTTGTAGGGATTGACAGCATTTGGGACAGGTAATTTTTTTTTAACTTAATGTTTACTCCTGTTTGCATTTTTTAAATAGCCTGTAAGTTACCATTTAAAAAACATGTTAACTTTATGGGGTGGAGGGCAACAGAGGAAATTATTTGGAAACCAAGAAGACATTGTGTTGACATATTCTAATAATGTACTGTAAGGCTAAAGTGTATACACTTAAATAGCAGCAAAGTTGGAAAGTCTAGAAAGGCAGTCCTGTGAAAAATGCTATGAGTTGCAGAGTACCCCTAACTGATTTGGCTGCAGTAAGCTGCAATCACTGGTCTTTATTAAAGTGCTGATCTGGGAAACTTGCTTGTTCTTGTGTTCACAAGCAAGTGAAGATTCTGAAATGCTGCTTCCAGTTGACTTCTATACTGTATTTCTTTCACAGTTCGACCAACTATATTCGGTAGCGGAAGCCAGCCATCAGAAGTTGTCGTTACCCAAGGAAATGAAGTCACCTTGGAATGCAAGGTACAGGGCATACCAGAACCAGCAATAACATGGATGAAGGATGGCCATCCTCTGCTCAGTGGAAAAGACATAGCAATACTTCATGGTGGTGGCCTTCTTCAGCTGAAAAACGCCCAGGTGTCGGACACTGGCCGCTATGTCTGTGTCGCTGCCAACGTGGCAGGGCTGTCTGACAAAAAATACGATTTAAATGTTCATGGTAAGTTTGGGGCAGGCATAAAAGAAACAGAGTAGACCTTTAGATTCATGCAAGGGCAGCCAAGGAATAGTCTTGTAGCTAAATATGCCACTCGTATCTGTTGCAGGCTTTACTCATGAGGTAGTTTCAATTGCAGTGTTACAAAAGTTCAAATCAAATTTGTAACTCCTGAGTATTTTAGAATTTTGCCTCTGTCCCTTTTAATATTAATCCACTCCCAGTTGCTCCATCTCCTGAGGGGAGAATACCAAGATATAGTATAATTTTATACAGTATTGGGGTGAGTGTCATGGTGGGAAATATTCTGTTGCAGGAGAGAGAAATCAAGGTTTAGCTGTGAAAAACATGCAAGTGGCTGCTGCCAGAGGACTATTACCTAAGTCCAGCGAGTATCTCAAGAGTGTTTATCAGGTTCTCTCATTTTGCACAATCAGAAGAATTTAAAGATGATTCTTCCAACTATAATTGATCTCCATCATTTGACTCGATGACATTGACAAGAACATCACATTATTTACAACTTCCTTAAAGGAGGTTGTTGCAGGATGAATGTTGGTCTCTTCTCCTAAGTAAGAAGCGACAGGATGAGAGGAAATATCCTTGAGTTGCACCACAGGAGGTTTAGGTTGGACATGAGGAAAAATTTCTTCCCCAAATGGGTTGTCGAGGCCTGGAAGAGGCTGCCCAGGGCAGTGGTGTAGTCACCATCCCTGGAGGGATTGAAAAGATGTGAAGATGAGGTGCTAAAGGACATGGTTTAGTGGTGACCTGGCAGTGGTGGGTTAATGTGTTTTAATTTGGAATATCTAATGTCTGATATTATCAAGCTTCTGAGTAGTAAAGAGAAGCTTCAAAATTCCTCAGAGTACTGGAAGATACTGGTCAGTTCTTAACCCCGGGCTTTCTGTTCTGAAGTATGAGCTGTAGAACTGCAGAGCTGCTTCCAAAGCAGAAATATTCTTAGTCCTAGCACAGAAAAGATGAAAATAATAGGGAGTTGTTCTTTCCATTAGGAAACCCATGTAATTCAGTCTTAGAATTTTCCCTAGTGTTTCATTCGATACTGGAAATGATAATTGGTGTAGAATGGACAAAAGTGCTGTTCACTGTTATTTGCTCTGGATCTTAAGCCATAAAGTAAAGGTAGTAGAACTGATAGAATTTCATTTTGATATTTTCATGGTGTTACACAGTAAGAAGTTGTCATTAATATATAGTAATAAATGTCTATATTTTGTAGCTATTCCGTTGCCAAGCTTAGCTCAGCTCCAGTGAATTATTATTTGGATGTCAGAATGTTTTGAGAGCCAAATTAGGTTTTATTTCTTCTGCAGTATGACTTTTCTTTATTCTTTTCCTGTAGTTCCCCCAAGTATTGCTGGTTACCTGCAGATGTCTGAAAATATTAGCATTGTGGAGAAGAATCCCATCTCTCTGATTTGTGAAGCTTCAGGGATTCCCTTGCCATCAATAACGTGGCTCAAGAACGGCTGGCCTGTCACTTTGAACAACTCGGTGCGAATCCTCTCAGGTACCAAAGCTGTAATTCTTTCAAAACACAACAAAATAAAACAAGGAAGGAGGTGACTGGCCCTCTGCATCTACAGTGCAGCTATCTCACATGCAGGAAGGTTTGATTTAATAATCTGTGAAGACAAGGAGAGAAGAGAAGCTGTTAGTCAATGCCAAGCTTTTTCAGTAAGTGGGGCCAGATTGGCAGGAGTGCCTGGGGAAGAGCTAATGTAAACTTCTAAAGCTGTTACCAGACTTCAGGTATATGGACCAAAAGTGTGGGAAATGTTTGGTCTGTGGCATGGTGTAAGCTGCAGTTCTGCCTGTTAGTGTGTGTGACTCCAATGCTTATTTCAGACAGTGGCATCTTGCTTTGTCAGTGCCAACATAGATATTGCATTAGCACTTTGATTTCATTAGTTTTCTGTACTTCTTCCTTTTCAGTCATGTTACCTTTTAAAGAGGAAAAGTATTTGAGAATGAATGCAAATTACAACAAACAAAACACATCTTTTAGTTTCTGTGGGTCTGTATATAAAAACAAAGGGAAACCTGCTCGCAGGTCTCCAAATTTAATGCCTGTAAATACTTCATGGCCTTAGAGCTAAATGATCATCAGAATGGCATCTAAAAAAAGGTGGAATAAGGTCATCAAAGATAGCACAGAACACTGCATTAGGAAGATTACTAGTCCAAGGGATCTGGAGAAATTTCTGATACCCAGGTGGAGAAACAGATCCAATTCATCAGGGACCTTGATCTTTAACCTGGAATAACCTTCAAAGAACAAGTTTTTCTGACAACGTGATATAAGTGTCTGAAGTAGGAAGGGCTTGGATACCTGTTGGATGCCTTCAATACCGTAGGGAAGTGAGAGTATTTTACTGTCAGCTGCAGGCATGTCACAGCTTTCTGTTTACAATAGGAAATTGAGTTAGCAGCCTTTGAGATTACAAACAGAAGATGCATACCAGGCAGGCAATGTATTTGTGTTGCCTTCAGTGTCAGGGGATCAGTTTTGTGGAGTCTGTAGAAGTAATTAAATATCTGGTTACATCTGAGATGTGCAGATGACAACAGAGATATTTCTTTGGTCTGTCATTTGCCGCTCACAGCTAGAAATCTCAAGAAAAATAACTTTTGATGAAGTTTCTAATACTCTGACATAGCCATCATGCAAAGCCAAGCCATCCTACAGTATGAACACAAGAAAACTATCAGAGAGGTAAAGGAGGGGAAGGTGTTTAGAAGCTCAGCTAAGGCTGAATTTGAGGCTGATTTTTTACATTTTTTTTTTTCCATCAGTGTAGCTTCTAAGGTTACAGGTACTCGTGTCTTCTGCTTTCCCATTTTTGTGTATGGCACATGGAAAAAGAAGTGAGGGTCTGATTGTTACCCAGTATAAATCTATATGGGTTGGTATGCATTCCTCTTTGTGCAAAGTTGCCATGAACAAAAATTGTCTTCTAGGCTTGATTGTTTCTGTTCTGTGTGTTGATTTCTACACCCACGCTAACATCACCACCCGGATTGCAGAGTCAGGAAGGGTGAGAGACAAAAAGATGTTTATTGTCTCTGAATGTTAGCTGCAGTGGGAGTTGGGAAACAGGCCAGAATTCAGTGCTTTGTTTTCCAGCAAACTTTGTGCTTTTGTGCAGTTCCTCAGAAAACTACACATTGTGGTAATGAAGTGTAACCAACATGGCATTTGGAACTTTATTTGTGCTTGTACAGCTGTAAAAAACAAAACCCAAACCAACAACAACAAATCCCCCTCTTCGACTAATTTAGGAGGTAGAATACTTTGCCAAAAGAAGATTTTGGTTCTGTTGATTGAAAACATACTTGGCATTGCAGATGATTTAAATGTGTGGACACACTGCTGGCAACTATTAATCTGCTAACTCAGACACCATGCTGATGTTTCCTTTGGATGGTGCTTCCTATATATATCCTTTAGAAAAAAAAAAAGATTGAAAGATTGCACCATACCACATCTGCTTTCCTTGCAGACCATGCACTAAGCTGTATACTAGCTTTAGGAAGGAGAAGAGCTTTTATGAAATTTTCTAAGTGTAGGAAAGCATATCCTGCTTCAGCACTGCGGCCCTGGGTGTGTTATAGTATGTGATACCAGAGAAACTTAGTCTCCTGCAGGAAGGTATCTGCTGCATTGTGCTTCTTACATGGCTTTGTTCAGAGTGTGTGGAAGGGAGAAGAGATCAGGGTGACATGAGGCTGCAAGAACAGAACCTTCCTGAGTCTCTCGCTACTCCCTCCATCAGGTAAGAGGGGAGGGGCAGGTTCCTCCAGCAAGTCAGCAGTTTCTTCCTTCAAAGCACATGACCAGGACCATCAATTTCTGGGATATATCCCAATCATGAGACCCTGTGGGTATCTGCAGGCAAGAGCTGCACAGTTCAGATGTGCTGTACTGTGTGGTAATGACTGTTAATGTGAGAGCTGCTAAGGAGACACTGGAAGAAGCTGAAGGATGGTCACCACGTTTCTTCTCACACTCTTAATACTCACTGATGTTTGTTTTGTTGTTCAGCTGCCAAAAAGGAAGAAAAGAGAAGTTACTCTGCTATGGCAAAGCAGACATATTCGTGGTCCTTCAGTAAAAGATAGTTACAAATGTTCCTTTTAAAGTAGCATGCCTGTGTGAATGTGTTCTGAAGCTGCTCTGCTGAAGAGAAATCTGTTATTATAAACATTACATGTAAATCAGTAGTATTGTCGCCTGTTCTTATTATTGATGGCACAATTAGTACAAATGCTAGAAGAGAGAGTTGGAATTCTACTCTTTATCTGTACAAGTGAAAATACCTTTAAGGGCTGTTTGTAGGTGTTTATAAAAATAAACTTATTTTTCTATAGGTACAAACTCCCTCTCCTGATGAGACACTGTTATTTTTCCTGTGTAGTGAACTAGATTCTGTGTAGTTCTAGATTCTCACTATAGCAAAGTGCTCAAGTGAACTAAAATCCTGCTGTTTGAGACTCTGTATTCTCTCAGAATTTCCTCCACAGAAGTAGATGCACAAATCCTGCATGTTGCAGACACTGTCTTCCTGCCGCATCCAAACTGTCTGTGCTGATCAGCAAATTACATGTGCACATTGGTTGAGTGACCTGTGTGAAGCAGGGTCTGTTTTCTCTGCCCAAACTCAAAGTTTTTAGTGATTGTTCTGATTGCTCTCTGACTTTCTCTCCAAATTCTAAGAAAATGCCTGAATACCTCAGAGTTCACTTAAATGTAATTTCTAGAGGGAAGAAAAGGGATACATTAGGGTAGTTTGGAAGTTACTGACTCAAAAAAATGTATGGTCAGTGTTAAGCACAGATCTAAAAACACTTGATGAGCACTTGTCTGAGCAGACAAACCAGTCAGTCACTTCCTTTTACTGTTTGTTCATCAAAACAATGCACATTAAAAAAAACGGACCACATTGGGGAAAAAAAATTACAGCTGTGAATTTAACCAAAACATTAAAAAACAAAGAAAAAAGAGTTAACACAGACAATTTGGAAGCATGTTGGTTGGAGCAAGATTTCAATGATTGTATGTTTTCTGGCTTTCTCCTCAGGGGGCAGAATGCTACGTTTGACACATACAAGTGTAGCAGATGAAGGTCTGTATACCTGTATAGTGACCAATGCTGCAGGAGAAGCAAGGAAGGATTTTGACCTTTCTGTCCTAGGTATGTCTGTGATAATTTTTTGCTAGAGTAGAAGATGATAAGGGAGGCCTACTGTGTAAATTGTTGGTGTTTTAAAAATTATTATGCCAACAGATGTTCTTAGGGTAAAAAAATTAGTCCTTTCATAGAATCATAGAATAGTTAGAGTTGGAAGGGACCCTTAGATGTCATCTGGTCCAACCTTTCTGCCACAAGCAGGGACACCTATAACTAGATCAGATTACTCAGCTCTGTCCAACCTGACCTGGAATGGTTCCAGGGATGGGGCATCCACCACCTCTCTGGGCAAGCTGGGACAGTGCTTCACTGTCCTCGTTGTGAAAAATTTCCTCCTTAGATCTAGCCTAAATCTCCCCTCCTTTAGTTTAAAGCCATTACCTCTTGTCCTATAACAAGTCAGAAATTCAGCTTTTAAAGAGAAGTTACTTCTACATGTAAAATTAGTTTTTAAAATGAATATTATTCAGGCATAAATCACAATATCTGACAGGTACTTTTGTTTTGTGGTTGGTTTGTTTCCTTTCTAAAAAGGAACTGCCTTCAGTAACCGGCTTCATTTAGGTTGGATGGAAGCCTGGGAGATGCCCACAGCCAGACTCCCATCCTCTCTTCTATTTCTTGTTGCCTGTAACTTTGCTGTCCTTTGGGTGTGATGAGCAAGGTGAATCAGTTTATAGGTGATCTGGAAAGGTGGGGGGTTGTGTTTTCCCAGTCAGGTTTGTTTTCCCAGAATCCCAACATAGTAGGGATTGGAAGGGACCTCTGGAGATCATCTTGTCCAACCCCACTGCTAAAGCAGGGTCACCCAGAGCAGGTTGACCAGGTTCTCATGTCCAGGTGGGGCTGGAATCTCTCCAGAGAAGGAGACTCCACAACCTCTCTGGGCAGCCTGGGCCAGGGCTCTGGCACCCTCACAGGAGGGAAATTTTTCTTCATGTTTAGGTGGAACTTCTTACGTTCCAGTTTGTGCCTGTTGCCCCTTGGCCTGTTACTGGGCACCACTGGGAAGAGTCTGGTCCTATCCACCCATGAGGAAAAGCTGCTTTCCTATGAGGGTGCCAGGGCACTGGCCCAAGCTCTGCATATTCAGTCTGTAAATGATAACTTGTATTCATGTCAGCTCATGTTTATTTGATGAGCTCATGGAAGTGTAAGTCTAGTAGAATGGAGGAGATGGAGCAACACCGAAAAGCATTCATTGTCTTACTGTTTTCTTTGGAGGGCTTTAGTAGCAAAGTGGTCTACAGTGTTCTGGGAATCTTTGTTGCATAGCCTTTGTTTGCCTTGAGGAAAAATGCTTGGTAAAGCTGATCTCAAGTGATCTAAGTGGAAAATTCCATTGTTCAGGCTTCTCTTCCCTCCCCGTGGTAATTTCTTTGTCTTTCTAGAGGAAACTTACTGGAATGTGGCCTGGTAGTGACACAGAATATTCACTGCACCACTGTAAAGAGGAACTGTGCAGAGATACACCAGTGTCTCTCTAAATTGCTGTAGGAGATGCAGCAGGCGAGGCAGTTTGCTCAGAGGGCTCGATGTAATAAGCATAATATTTATATGTTTGCAAAATATATGGTGTGACTTTGTCACATTTTTGAAATTGATCTGTGTTTGTCTTACTGTATTATTTTGGGGCCAAAGCAATGAGTGGTTCTGTTTGCTTATGAATCGTAACTTTTGGCCTGCCTTGAAAGTCCTGAACTTTATGATTTTAGGTTATATTTTTCCCCATCTAATTCCTTCACTAGATAATGTGTCTTTGTCTTATTACATTTGGACACTAGAACCCATGCAAACATCTGTTTTATGTTGCTTGGATAGTCACAGCAGGGAACTTGATCACAAAGGGCCTCTTAAGAAAGATAGGGACAGACTTTTTAGCAGGACCTGTTGCAACAGGACAAGAGGTGATGGTTTTGATCTAAAAAAGGGAGATTTAGCCTAGAGAGAAGGAAGAAATTATTTACACTGAGGGTGATGAGACACTGGCCTAGAGATGTGGTAGATATTCCATCTCTGGAACCATTCCAGGTTGTCTGGGGCTCTGAGCAACCTGACCTAGTTGCAGATGTCCCTGCTGTGACTGCAGAGGGTTGGACATTGATTCCAACCCAAACCATTCTGTGATTCTGTTTGTATCACACTAACCCACTTTCACCACGTGTCCTATTCAGAGGTCAGCTTTTAGCAACACTGAAGTAGTATCTTTGCCTTTCCAGGCAAGTGAGATGCAAACCATTTTGAGGTTTGTTGGTTTTCTTTCCTTCTTCACTCTAGTTTGTACCCTTCATTAGTATCAAAAATCTGGTGTAATGTTATTTTTAACTCTGTTGACTATGAATTTTTATAAAACTTTTGCTTCGAACTTAGTGATAGATCACAAATAAGCTACTGAATGTAGTTTAATTCCTTTCTCTTTAGGCCTTCTATCTAGGTGAAAATTTGCATTTTGTAGGATTATTAAAGCATAGTATCTGGCTCCCTAGTTCAGCATTTTTGTTACAAAACTTACCAAAATCTCCTGGAGATTGGGCTTACTTTCTGCAAACTGTTGGCCTCCATTTGACATATCATACTCCATGCCTGCTTGGATTTGTAATGCCATTTTCTTTGGACCTGACTATACAGATGCCTCTACTTTGAAAGAAATAGTGGCTCAGAGCTCTTCACTCCCACAGCAGCACAGTCATAATCTGGTCTCCCTCATCTGTAAGCACATGAGTCCATGTAGTCCTGGTGACCAAGATTGTTTGGAAATATGTCATCAAGTGGTCAGCCCTACAGGAAGAGTTTTCTTGTATTGAGTTACTTATTTGGGGGGGAATAGGTATTTTAAGCTATGGTTTTGTCTTCTGTGTCCCCAGAGAGGCAGGATGCCTTTAGACCCACATAGCCACTTTATCTGCCTGTTTTTGCATAAAAGCTGTATTTTCAAAAACATCTGTATGCCTTTACACAGCACCCACTTGTTGGTTACCTACTGTATTGCTTTGAGCATGCTTGTAAGGAAAAACCACCCACATGGTATGTGAATAGACAAGCTGACTCTTTTTTGTGAATCAGTTGTTTCGCTAGCCTTATATGTAGATGCTTTCAATTACTGTTGGAAAACAAACAACTCTTAACCTTAAGCACATGGTTTTGAACCTGTTGGTTCAATCACTTGCTTCTTAACTTGGGTAGTAGAATTTGTTTACAAACTTAGAAAACCTGCTGGTGCATAAAAATCAAAGCTGGCCCTGCTAACAAATGCTCTCCTCACCATTGCCCTACTGACCATACTCAGAAACATTACCTACTCCCCAACACCCTGAGGGTCTCTGTAGCTCTGAAGACAAAGTGAGGTGAGTACTTTATGTCGATCCTCTCTTGCCCTTTGCATAGATTGTGTGGTTAAGGGGTGCAGAACAAAGTCTGCACCTGTTGTCCAGGCAGGTCAGCTCTGCAGTGTCTCATATCCAAACCTCTTTCTGGTAAATTTGAGCTGTTCATTGACTGATGTGATTAAGGGAATCATATGCTGAGATATAGCCTGTGATGTTGTCTTGTCTGGTTGCAGTGCCTCCAGGGATTGTGGGTGAAAATAAATTGGAAGATATGAAGGTGAAAGAGAAGCACAGAGTTACCCTAACGTGTGAAGTGATAGGTAAAAGTATACAATATTACTTGTATTTCCTGCTCAAACCCATGGTGTCAGTCACCATTGCTTCTGAATGACTTGTTTTTAATGGAAGTTTGCATTTCAGATTTTACCATGTTGCTAATAGCAGGACTAAGAGTTACTCCTTATAAAGCTTGTATAAAATATAAGAAAGAGGATAGTTGCTGTGATATTTCTTCTGTAAAGGCCTGTAGAATTTTACAGGAGGTGTATATTACTTCAGGAGGTTTGAAGGCCTCAGAACATGTATTCCAAAACATCTCCACAAAGGATGTATTTTAAAAAGGCATTTGAAACTCTGTTCTTCTGTTTGTCAGAAATCTTGGCATAATCTGGAGACTATGCAACAACAACTATTTGCAATTTTCTTCCCTCCATCAAGGGAACCCTGTACCACAGATCACTTGGGTAAAGGATGGGCAATCTCTAACTGAGGATGAAGACCACAAATTTCTGTCCAGTGGACGTTTCCTGCAGATCACCAACGTTCAAGTGACTGACACAGGGAGATACACATGTACTGCATCTAATGCAGCCGGTGATAAGAGCAGAAGTTACAGTCTTAATGTACTTGGTAAGGCAGCTGTGCTGGCTCTCATGGAGAAAATACTCAGCTCAGGAAAAAACAGATCATCACATTGGAATTTGGTAGCACTTTAATGACAGCAATGCTGAAGTTGCTAGGCTGGGATTAAAATTTCATAGCTTAGTAATTGATAAATAATAGTCATTCAGTGGAAACAGCAGTTCTGTGCTTTAGACAATCCAGAGCTCAAAAATGGGGAGGTTCAATAGGACATTGGATGGAATGAGCAGGACAGTACTTTGGCTTATTGTGATTCAGCGAAGGAGTGGCTGAAAAGCACTTCAAGTTGTGATCTCTTCATAAAAGCTGAAACCATCTGCAGTTGACTTTTGAGATGATGATGATTGCATAACCAAACACAAACAATAGTGACTTTGTTTTCCACATCCTAATTTTCTCATGGAGGCTCATGCCTCCTACTGATCTGCTGCTCTCAGGATCATCAAGTGGTGTGGGTCTGCCAGCTGCTGCACCAGAAGTGGTGGCTGGCTTGCTGGTGACTTGTGTTTGACAAAGGCCAAGGGGGAATGGACTCCACCAACACGAGGGTGACTGTTGGCTTTAGGACACTATCAAACCAGATGAACTTTATCTGGTTCTGGGCTTCAAAGGAATGCCTCCCAGCTCTTTAAGGCTGCAGCCGGATTCTTAGACTGAACAGGGAACAGAAAGTTGGCTTTTCACAGAGGTTAATGACTTTATTGTTCCTAGTGCCTCCAACCATTGTGGGTGCAGACAGCCATGGAAATGCAGAAGATGTCACTGTTATCCTGAACAGCCCAACCTCACTGGTTTGTGAGGCTTACTCCTATCCTCCAGCTACAATCACCTGGCTGAAAGATGGTAACCCTTTAGAATCCAACAAAAATATCCACATTTTGCCAGGTAAAATTTTTGTTGTTACTGAGAAATAACAGAACACTTGATTTTTTTATTTTTAGTATTATTTTTGAACCTTTTTTTTGTTTGCACTTTTGAAGTGCTTCCCATTTTAATATTTTAAGTGCTTCACAATTAACTGGTTGTTTACTTGTGTTTGATTTGTTTTCAGGTATTTATCCTTTTGTTCCATAGAGCTAAATGACAATAACAAGTTAACTGGAATAAATAATGAATGGAAATAACTTGAAGTTAAGTCTGGAAATCAGATGGAGAGAGAGAAAGAGAGAGAAACAACAACATTAGTAAAATGAATATGAGTGGCATTTTTCTAGATTATGTGTAGTTTGCCATTTTTCATTTCTTGAGTAACTCTTACCTAAGCACTTCTGTGGAGGCAGAAAACAGGAAGAAGCTTCACTGGTAATGCTGAAGTAAAGTAGATGAACAAGTGCGTTAGTAATGTTAACTCCAAGTGTTCAGAGGAAGAATGAGTCAATATTGAGAGTAAGGAATTGAATTACTACATGGAAAGACAACTTCTAGGAATGCAGTCTGAAAAGAGCTGTAGTCCAATTAAGTAGTAACTCATCTCTGAGAACACAGACAATACAAGTGATAAATAAACAGGATACTATAGGAAGGAAATTCACAGATATCAAAGTTGTAGAGGCCACATGAAGTCCTAAACTTTATTGGTGGATCATGTTTACACTTCATGTCGTGGTAGTTGCTTCTGTCTGTTCTCTGGAGGGAATTCAGGGTTTCTTTCTTAGGAAGCCCTGCCCTGAAACACAAAGGCACTTCAGAAACTCACATCCTCCTTGGTATGTTGAATAGGTTGATTTTGCTTAGTCTTAGCTACTATATATACACTTGTTGACAACTTTTCCAAGAATCTGTGAGCAAAAAGAGTTGTGATCCAAAGCATTCCTGCTAATTATGCACGTTTATTACACATGGAGTGGTTAGCAGTTTTTTGTGCTCATCTAAGAGCAGAATTTGGACCAAAGGATTGAAAATACACTGCAGAAACTATTTAAAAATAGTTGGGAAGCAAAAGCATAACATAGATACCCTTAAAGCAGATTATCTTTTGGCAGGTGGTCGAACCCTGCAGATTCTAAATGCCCAGGAGGACAATGCTGGAAGATACAGCTGTATAGCCACAAATGAGGCTGGAGAAACTTTGAAACACTATGAAGTGAAAGTCTACAGTAAGAAAATACTTCCAATTATTTTTTTTCCCCCACTTTTATTTTTCCCTTTTCAGTGTTACCTATCCAGGTGAACACAAGGATTTCTGCTGGTGGCTTTGTTTAGCAAACACCTGCATTAGCTCATGGCACTGTTTTTAGGAAAGACATTGCAACAAAAGTTTGCTGTTGCATCCTTTACAAATGCTGCTGTTGGGTTGAAAGTCTTTGTAGCAGCCAGGGAGAAACATTTAAGAAATACTGAACTCCAGTTCCTTCTGAAATGCTTTTTTTGGTAATGATTTTGAAATCAGACAAGTGCAGCACAGTGGGAGATGTCAGCAGAGAATCTCGTGAGCAAAGAAACTGTTCTGGAAGAAAAGGACCTGTAACACCTAGTGTGCAATGTTCTTGAGTAAGGTGAATCAGGAGGGTGCTATTTTTATATCCTATAAAATACCATCTGCAGAAAAGCTTTGACATTCAAGGCTTCCTGTCAGCACACTGTGCTTATCTGTGCTTAATACTTTATTTTAATGCTCAAGCTCTTCATTATGGGCTCAGCATGATTTTTTTTTTATCTTTTGATTACACTAAGTCCCTAATAAGACCTCACTGGATTTGGAATAATGAGAAGATGCCAAAAGAGTTCATTATTGAAGTCTGGCTGTGTAGCAGTATAAAGACCCCGGCCCCACTGCAACTGTCAGTTATTATGGTAACTGTAAGCATTAGGGAGAATTTAAAATTTCCCATTGCAAAAAGAATGGAAAATGCTTTGAAAGCATTTAAAATAATTTAAAAGATATTTTGAGACCAGGGTGGGGGGTAGCTTGAGAGTTTTGAAATGTTCTGTTTTCATTCTAATTCTGAAGGAAATGAGATTTTGCAACACTGGGATTTCATTGGAATGGAAATGTTGAGTTTTGACCAGCTACTCTGAGTGTGGACTTCAGTTCAAACATATGTTTCTGAAAATATTAGTTTCCATTAAAATGCTTTTTAATGACTGCACTACACTGAACTTTATAGAATTCAAGCCAAACACATAATAAAGTGTTATAGCTGGGTAAGGCTATAATCAGGTTTGCATGTTTAAAAGTGTTGAACACATTTTTATATGTTGTTATATATATATATATATAACACAAGCACTAAAAATAGTTTGAAATATATATATATATAAATTCAACTATAGGGAAGAGGCAGATTAGAGGAGGAATGCACTTGCTTTCCCTGAGGTTATCATCTAGGTTTTCCCTTTGTCCAGTTAATTTGGATCTGCTGCCTGAGACTGTAAGTCATGGAAGTCCCTCTCACTCCCTTTGTTTTTGTGCAGTTCCACCCACCATTAACAAAGGGGATGTCTCAGGGATGGGGCTGTCCCCTAAAGAAGTGAAGATCAAAGTGAACCACAGCCTTACCCTGGAGTGCGAAGCTCGTGCAGTTCCTGCTGCTGCCATCAGCTGGTACAAGGATGGACAGGCCAGTCACAACTTAATTCCTTCTAATGGGTGAATTTCATACAGAAACAACTGTATATCCTCTGTCACTGTTAATGAAAGTTCATGCAGCCCAACAGGCTCCCTTCCACTGCTGAAGTCAGCAGAAGCCATCTTCCCACCATCCTGTTGGCAGGATCACCCCTCATGCTGTTGACCAGACCTCCAGAAATGGACATCTTTACTTTTTTTGTGGGTGCTTGACAAGACATAAGTGCTGGAGTTTTCAAGGCCTTCCACTAGCCTGTACTTTAAAGGGGGCAGGCCCTGCCTAGCAGTAGCACCCAAGGAGATGACCACGTGTCCCTTTGTCATTATGTGTAAAGTCCCCAAAGGCTTTGTTACAGAATGGCCCCACGCTTGGTTCCTCCAAATGTTATCCTTGCAGAAGCTGCCACTTGGTTCTGGCAGAGCTCACAAAGCCACAGAAGCATCTGGCTCCTCTGTGAGTGAGGATAAAGTGTGGTTCCTGCCACCTTCAGCCTCCACTACAATCCCCAGTCTGGAGCAGAGGCAGTTTGGAAGGGCAGTGGCACAGGAGCAATACTGATGTGCAGTTTGCTGGAGGCTGGCTATAAAAAAGAGAAACTCCCCTGTAAGAAAGGAGAATATAATCTCTTGCTTCAGCTGTCCTTGGTAGGGCCCTTACCATGCTGCAGACTGCTGCCCCTCTGCAACTGGACCAGCCCTTGCTGCTTGACTGAGCATGCGGAAGCAGCCTGGAGCCATAGGAGACATTGTGTGTACATCCTCCATCTGTTTTGGGCATATTCTGTAATTCAAGGACCATCTGGGTCTATTGATTGTGTTTCTAATGAAAAATGATGATGCAGGGAGTGAAGAAGTCCCCAAAGAAGGAAGGTGCCTGTAAGCAGCTTGCTGCTGCTGTCAGAACAATTAATCCATCCAGCAGCTTTTTTTCTGGTGGGGATAGCATTGCTTCTTTCAGCAGCAACTTGTGTCTGGGCTTAGGCATAGTAAACCACATCCTCTTAGGAGACCCGCTGCTAACATCAGAAGGGTCAAGATGCAGAGTTTCTGACAACCATGAGAGAAAACTGTCGTCAGGAACTTGGAGCTTCATCAAGTTAACTGAGAGAGAAAAAGCTTTTGGTTTGAGGGAAGGAAGGAGCAGATGAGCTAATAGAAGTGGTGGTCTAGTGGTTAGAATTCAGCACTCCCACCTCCAGGACCCAGGCTTGATTCCTGGTCAGGGAAGAATCCTGCTCTGGCAGGGGGATTGGACTAGATGATCTTTGGAGGTCCCTTCCATCCCCTGACATTCTGTGATTCTGTGATGAGAAGAGACCTGAGTTGTCACACCCATGGCCAAGGCTGCCATCCCTGGAACATCCAGCTTAGAACTGTGTCCTCAGTGCTAACCCTCAGTAATTCGGTATCCTAAGCAACTGCTTTCCTTGTGTAGATCAAAAGTGAACCTTGCTAGAAGCATTAATAAAAATTAAAGGATGTTCTGTTGGTTTTGATATCAAAGGCGAAGAAATACCAAAATGTGCTCTTACTCCCCTTCCTTAGGAAGGATTTTGAACCAACTTGGGTTTGATCAGAAGAGAGATGACATCGTATTGCTTCCACATGTATGTTTTGCCAGGTATTAATTTCCATATAAAATTACATTACAGCCACTTAAATCAGATGCTCATGTCATGATCCAAGCTAGTGGCCATATTCTGCATATTAAGGAGGCTCAAGTATCAGACACTGGGCGTTACACTTGTGTGGCATCCAACGTTGCTGGAGAGGATGAAGTGGAATTTGATGTAAATATACAAGGTAAATGGAGTTCAGATCAGAAAACCTTTCTGGTGGCCTCCTTTTCTGATGTGCTGAGATGTTGGAATTCTTGATGATTTTGTATCCTTTACACCTGAATTTGTCTTTTGTGTCATTTTTATTTCAGATAGATATTTTGCTCATATTTAAGACAGACTGTGTTTGATTATTCTTTCTTTCATATTTTGTGACATACGCAGTGTTTCTGAAGTCAGTGGAATGACATAGTAACACTGGCCTTCCTCTAAACTACATGACAAAGCTTTCATTTAACTTAACCTAGGACATCATATTTTATTTATCTGTAGTACTTAGAGGCCCTAGACATAAGCACCCTGTTGGCCTACCTGTAACTACAGGAAAACAATTACTAGTCATTTCTGAAAGTACTTGCAAAATTAGAACTTGAGTAAAATCAGATAGCTTACTCTTTAAGCATTATTGTTGATTAATACCCTCTGTGTTTTGTTATGAAGTCTTCTTACACTGTTATTTATTAGTCTTCAGAAAATCGTCAGTAGATTGCTCAATTGTTCATTCTGATGAAAAGAACTAGAATTTTCCTAGAGGTCCCCCTAGATCTGAGGGGAGAGGTTAATTTAATACACTTAATTTTTCTTGCTGTTGTATAACAATCCCTGTATTTTTTCATTTCTTGAATTTAAAACGAGCTGTTTCTGCTGTGAAATTCAAATGTTTTTCCCCTCCTCGATTGTAGTTCCTCCTAGTTTCCAAAAGGAATGGGAAGCTGGCAACACGGTGGTTGCAGGAAGAGGTGGAGAAAGTAAAGATGTGATTGTCAACAATCCCCTTTCACTGTACTGTGAGACCAGTGCTGTACCTCCTCCAGTTCTTACCTGGTATAAAGATGGCTATCCTCTGAGCTCCACTGATAAAGTACTAATATTACCAGGTGAGTATTGAACTGTCACTCTCTGACCCTAAGAAATGGCATTAGTGCTTGCATTTGTATAGCAATAACCAACTTTTCCTCTTTAAAACACTGCTTTAATGTTCTTTTCAGGCTTTCTTGACTGGAAATGTTTTTCTCCAGTCCTTGGACTTAAGCTATTTTCTTCTTTCATTTAAAAATTAGTCCCTGTAATGGTGTGAATGTGACCATTTAATTTTCATTTGATGTATTGAAAAATAAAATACAATAATACTGTCTCTCTGATGTGTTCCTGATTTATTTCCTCATTAAGTTTTGCTTTGGCAAAATCATATTTGGAGTAGAAAAGCCTTTTAACTGGGGATCAAGGCATGGAAATAAGGTTTCCAGCAGAAAAATGGGCATGAGCTCACACTTAACTTCATAGGGGAAAGGGGAAGAAATGCTTACGATGCTGAGAGTACAAAAAGGAGGTCTTTCTGTGCAGAGTGTGGTTTAGGATAGCATGTGTAAAGGAGGGTCATAGTGGGGATAGTGCCTTTTTGTCTACCTGTTGCTCCTCTGTTGGGAGACCAGTGGTAACCACTCCCAAAATATATTCCTAAGACATCCTCTCTTTCTGAAGCTGTTTGTGTAGCTGTGCTTTAAATTAAGAATAGAATGAAAAGTACCTCTAAGCTTGAGAAGTCTTTTTTTTTTTCCAGTTTGGAACTGCTTTATCACCATACGCTGTGCTTATATTTCCTTTTGTTAGTTCTCTGTCACCTTGCTGAGAAATATTTCTGGTTTTGATTGAAGAATAGTGTCTGGCTGCATATTGCTAAAGAACATTATTCGATTCTGTGGAACTAATTATTCTTGTCTAACATTTCAGTATGAACATGGCTACATTCCAAGTATCTGCCAGTAGAAAAAGTAGCTAGGAAATAAAAGTCTTTAGTTACTTCTAATTCAGAACAAATGCTGACAATTCATAAATTTGCTTACTCAGGTCTCTTGTGAAATGTGGTGTGGAAGTGATGGAAACTGTTTGATGCTGCATTTAAATCTTGAATTAATTTTCCTTCCAGGAGGCCGAGTGTTGCAGATTCCACGGGCACAGGCGGAAGATGCTGGGAGATACACATGTGTGGCAGTGAACGAAGCTGGGGAGGATTCCATTCATTACGATGTCCGCGTGCTCTGTGAGCTTTCCTGCTTTCCTTTTTCATCTCACACACACTCACGAGTAGTTCTCTAGAAATTAATGAAGCATTATAGTCCAGGTTTAAATAAAGTTTTTAAAGGTTATGAATTCTGCATATTTGTAAACTATGAACTGACTATGTTTATCGAATCATTACAGTTGGAAGAAACCTTTAAAATCATCAAGTCCCTCAGTACCAATAGCCAATCTGAGCCTCCCTTGGGGCAACTTGAAGCCATGTCCTCTTTCCCTATTACTCCTTACCTGGGAGAAGAGACTGAGCCCCATCTTACTAGCACCTCCTTTCAGGGAGTTTTAGAGAGCAAGAAGTCATGAACTCACAGTATGTTAAGAGTTGGAGGGGACCTCGGAAGATCATCTAGTCCAACCACCCTGCCAGAGCAGGATTCCCTAAGACTAGGTCACAACAAAGCTTCCCTGACCAGGATTTGAACCCAGGTCCCGCCAGTGAGAGCGCTGAATCCTAACCACTAGAGCACCTTCAGACTACAACTCCCTTAAGCCTTTGGGAGTTTTGCAGGTATTTTAGTAAATGATGACCAAAATAAGGACAGAGAAAAGCCTAAGTAGGTAGAACTCTGAACAGGAATCTGGATAGGGAACAAGAGATACCAAAATAAAACCTAGATTTCTACATACACTTTTCTTTCTGGTGAAGCACGACAGGGTAACACAATTGGGTTCCTGTAACAATAACCTAAACACATACTGAACTAACATCATTAACATTATTTTCATGCAATTCTGTATAGTTCTACAAAACTCCAGCACCATATAGGGCATTGACGCAGTCTGCCTGGGTAGGTGGTGGAGTCACCATCCCTCGGAAAATGTCCAAAAAACGAGTAGATGTGATGCTTGAGGACATGGTTTAGTGGTGAGCATGGTAGTGTTGGGTGTGTGGTTGGATTCAGTGGAGGTCTTTTCAACCATAATGATTCTATGATTCTGTGACTTAGCTCAACCATTGGATGCCTGCAGAGTCCATTCTGTATGGTCTGTTTACAAACATTCCACAGAAAGCTTTTGTATGCTGCTTGCATCGTCTCTTGAGATACTCAAGGTTTTTGCCTTGGGAAATGCTTATTTCTTTATATCTATTTTTATACCTACTCCTGAAAACACTGATCTATTGTTAAGGTGGAGTCCTGCCTTGGAAATTCTCTTTTTATTTTTACAGCAGAGAATGCAATGGGCTAACTGGTAAATGAGTTTTCACTTATTCTTTATGGCTGCTGTGTATAAGCATAGTTCTCCTGCAGTCTTTCCACTTATCCTGACTTGTTCCAGCTGAACTACTCTTGAGATTTTATCTTTTACTGTATTCACTGAGATTCACTATTTTCTTCTAAAAATCCAATCTAAAAGATGGGTCTCAATCTTACAAAAAAAAAAAAAAAAAAAAAANCCAGCAGAAAAGACTGAGAGGTACTTAAGCCACAGTATTCTTCTCACATTTTGCTCTTTTATAGTACCACCATCCATCAGTGGAGCTGACAGTGACCTGCCTGAAGAGGTGACTGTGCTTGTGAGCAAGGTTGCAGTGATGGAATGTGTTGCCAGTGGCAGCCCTTCACCAAGTATTACCTGGCAAAAGGATGGTCACCTCCTAGCAGAAGATGACAAACACACATTTTTGTCCAATGGAAGGAGGTTACAGGTAGGTCTTACTGAAAAGGTGGTTATTAACATCACAGAAAAAAGCTGCCCATAGAGACAAATCTAATCAGATTTGTTGAGCATGAGATTCTGTATGTATTTCTTTATTATGAGGTGCTGCAAACCTCAGGAGTTTTTGTCCCTTGTTCCTGTCTCTCAGCTACTGCTTCTCACTCCATTTAGTTCCCTCAGTTGTGCTGACCCAATTGTTTGTGAACCACATCAGTGAAATCACTTGGTTTGAAAGAATATTGACTTTTATGGAGAACAACTGGTTGCTGTGAACTTTGTCCAAACTTCCCTAACAGAGTTTAGTTATTGCAAAATGTACTTTTTTTTTTTAAGAAAACAGTATAATCTGGAGAAATCCCCTCTCCTGTCAATGAATGAAATTGGATGAAACTGTTAAAACAGAGAGGCTGAGCTTGATTCTTTGCACTGGATTCTTTGACAGTAAGTTGTCAGATACATTAGCTCACCAGCCATTTATTTTTCTTCTCTTTAGATTGTGGATTCCCGAATAACAGATACTGGCAGGTACATCTGCATTGCAGAAAATGTAGCTGGCAGCACCAAGAAGTATTTTAACCTAAATGTTCATGGTAGGTTCAATAAACTGTAATTTCCTGATTGTCTTCTTTCAAATGTTAGTTTACCTTGAATGTGTTAATTTTAGCAGAGTGCTTAGACACATGCTGAGCTCCCAGGTAGTCCTTTTTTTGGGTATAATGGAGAGTCTGACATAGCAGAAATCCAGTATAAATTTAAAGTGCCTTGCCACCCATGGCTTTTGATACCCCATGTGGCTTTAGCTCTTTGTATGTATTCCACATAGGTGAAAATGGTTTTCAAGGGAGCCTTGTGTGGTGGCTATGAGTGTGCATTGTAGGGGTTGCTAAGCTCTGAAATAACAAATTACACACAGGTTAGGTTGTAGTCTGTGTTGATATGTTCATAAAATGTGTTTCCCAAGAAAATTAATTAATAGGAAGCGTTGAAGAGAATACAGCATTGTAAAAGCTTACTTTTTAAACAACCACCCTTCGAGATTCCTTTCTGTTCTCTGTTTTGTTGTTTTGTTATGGAGTTAAAATAGGATTAAAATTCTGACCTTTGGTGTCACAGTCTAAAATAAATCCAGTCAAGAAATTAAGACACTTTCAATTATTTTCAAAATCAGTCTCTCCATCTCCTTCCCTTCCCACTCCTGATAGCTTGCAAAAATCAAAATATCTCTTACTAACATCTCAGAGTAAACCCTAACTATCCCACAACTTTCAGCTTTCCATTCTGAATTGAAGACCAAGTAAGCCTTATTCCCACAAATTCTCTGCACCTTTAGGTTTTAAAACCTGCCAAGGAATATTGGCAGAGCTACATCCTTATCAGCTTTCACAGTAAGATCAGGAGACTTCCATCACAGTCTTCTACATGCTATCAGTATTCTTTGTCATAGCTACTAGAAAGAAAGCAAGTGCTGTCTTCTCCTCTTGCTTAAATATAGTACCAGCATCTCAGGAATCCAGTGATTCAGGTTATTACATACAGAGGAAATAATTATTTTTTTTTTCTCATTCATGCATAAAGCAAATCTACACAATAAATTAAACAAATTTGTAGTGCTTTTTTTCTACTCAGTAATACAATTAGCCAAAAAAAGTATTGTCATGGGAAGAATTTGCCCTAGAGTCATTCTCTGAGAAGGTATTTTCTCTCAGTGGAGTCTGTCCAGATTTCCTGATGTTTGAGTTTTGTTTCTAAATCAAAATACTTTACTTTTCTTGACATTTGTGTTTTAAATTAAACTTCTTGTCTTTAAAAGATTTGTTTTACAATGACTATAGTCTAATATGATCATTTTAAAATAAGTACTTGCATGAAGCTTTAGTTCCAGCTGAGCAGTATTACCAGTTTAGGTCTACTACTTTCTATGAATGCAATTTCATTTCAAAACTTAGACTACAGCTGTTGAGGAAAGGACCACAGAGGGTGAAAATTTGCGGTCACTAAGCAGCATGATCTTAATTTTGTCAGTCTCATAAAAAGGGTGTTTTCCAGTGGTTTTGTATGCTTCAAATTCAACTGCTTTCATACATGTAAATAAAATGTTAGAGGTGATGCTTTTTAAAAGTTGAAAAATTCACAGAGATAATGAAACTAAAATCAAACCTTCTCAAACAGTGGAAATAAGCATCCAGTTTTAAAATCTCAACCTCTAACCTTAATATGTAATAAATAGGTAATTTTCACACACAGTACTAAAATTGAGCCATTACTGCATCTGTATGCACATACAAATACATTTACATATGCAGGTTGCCTGTGCTTTGTGCAGAATTTGAACTCTATTGCTTGCATAATTGAAACAAAATTCATTAAAAGCTCAGACTTGGCTATTAAATATATATCAAAATGTCCAGTCTTGCCCTGCCAATAATCCCATCTGTGGGAATGGAACTGTAAAAGGGAATAAATATAGTTAACTATAAAATGTCACCAGATCAAAATTCCCCATGTATTCTAGTGAACCATTTCATGCTCATTATCAGGGAAATAACCTTCAGTTATTCCAAGTTGGAAAAGATGGACTGAGTTCATCCATTTACATTGACTACTCTTGTTTCTGCAGTGCCACAGAGGAGCAATAAACTTGGCCTAATGACTGTTTGGTGTCATTCAAGTGACAGAAAGCAGCTGGAGTGTTTCTGGTGGACATGGTCCAAAATATTTTAACATTTCTGTCTTTGAAAAAGAGGATTCCATGTGTTTTTTGGAATGATTTTTCCACTCAGTAGAGCCAAGAACATGCTTTTGCTTTCCTCTTAAGTGTTTTATATATTCACACTGCAAAAACATGGAAACTAAAACTTGGGGTTTATTAAAAGGAAGGGATTTACTGTTATTTCATTTTAAACAGTTCTTGTAGAAAGGTCAAATGTCAAAACAGCCTTGTATTTAAAAATATTGGGACTTGCAAGCTTAAAAAATGTACCCCTTAGAGCAATGCTTGCATGCCAGCATTTTAAACTGCTTATCTCACTGTTAAACAACAGGTTTGTTTGGTTGACAAAACTCTGAACTGTATCAGAAAGAATAATTTTTGGTTTTCTATAATGAGAAAATGGACTATTTCAAAATGAATAGGAGCAATACAATGTGAGGCAGAAATGGTACTTGGTCATCCTACATATCCAGACAAGTTAAATTTAATCTGTCCTGCCATACCTAGCACATATCCCATGAGTAGAGCATTTTAAAAGTGATAGTACAATTAGTCAGGAACTGCAGGATCTCTTCTAGTTTAATTAGCCTTCCCAGATCACAGGTACAGAAGGACTGCAAATGAAATAATTGATTTTTTTGTGAATTATAGGAAGAGGAATGACCATGAGATTGGCTTCAGGCTTATATCCTCCAGATATATCTCAAAAACAGCAGATCCCTTCATAGAGTGTGAAAGGTTTTTGCAGCTTGGCCCTTTGGTAACACTTGGTTATTCAGCTTTATTTTAGTAAATGAGGATCTTGTGGAATGTTGTTTAGTGATGCTCTGGTAGATAAGATATTTCTCTCCACAGTTCCTCCAAGTGTTGTTGGTACCAATCCTGAGAATTTGACTGTGGTGGTGAATAATTTCATCTCTCTGACTTGTGAGGTCACTGGCTTTCCACCTCCTGATCTCACCTGGCTCAAGAATGGCAAACCTATCAGTTCGAATGCCAACACTTTTATTGTGCCTGGTGAGGAACCTTAGCTATTTCTACAACTTTTGGGCTCAACTTCTGTATGCTTTGTCTTGATAAGGGCAATGGCCATTCTTGTGGAGCTTCTATAGTCTTAGTAATGCTCCAGTGAGTAGACAAGACACTTTGTCTACAGTGTTTAGTAATTTCATGGCTGTAGGTGGGTTCACTTTTGAGAACTGTCCCAGCCTGCAAGCACTGAAATAGCCAATGTGGAAAAGCTTAGTGGGCATGTCATGCAGCAGAAGTGCTCTGATACAGGTATTGATTAAAGCTGAGCCACTTTGACTCACTGCTCAAGAAATGATCAGAAATTATGACAGAGGCTAAGATATATTCTTGCCTCCAGCTCAGGGTAGTGAGTGGAGGCCACCTGCTGTGTTGTCAGCCCTGTCTTGCTGGTATAATGTGACTGGGAGCCGTGTTACAGCTTGGGCTGAGGTACAGACATGGGCACAGGCAGTGAGGAGCTTCATGAGTGGAAATGAGTGAGACTAGCAAATAGAGAATGGAATAGTGACAGGGTGAAAAGGGTTTAGTTACGTTAGGAGACAGCATTTCGCAGCTACAAAACAGACCTAAAAGTAGTATTATAGGACCACTTCTATTTAAGGTACTAAGTATAAAGGACCACTTACAATTGACAGCACTAATGAAATTTGCTCTAAAATGTTAGTTGTCATGACTGGATTTATGTTTTCTAGGGATTAATGAATCTTAAGAACTAATGGCTGTGCAGGGCTTTTTTGAATCTGGGGTTAATTTCATGCCTGTGCTCATCTGTTAGACCTACAACTTTAAAATAGCATTTGAGAGTGATACAATAACCAGAGATTAAATCTCAATAACCCTCTCTTTACTTCAGGTGCTCGGACTCTGCAGATTTCCCGAGCCAAACTGCCAGATGATGGTGAATATACTTGTATTGCCAGAAACCAAGCTGGGGAAAGTCAGAAGAAGAGTTTCCTAACTGTCCTTGGTTTGTTTTGTACTGTATTCTGAAATAGTATCTTGTGCTTTGAAACTGCAGTAATTAGTATTTAGTTTTATTAAGTTGGTTTCTGCCCTCCCACAACACAAAGGCAGAAATAACTCTGAGCTTCTTCTACAGTGCCTCCAAGCATCAAAGACCATAGTGGAACCTCACTGACAGTGCTGAATGTGCGAGTGGGCACTCCAGTGATGTTAGAGTGTGAATCCAATGCTATCCCACCGCCAGTCATCACCTGGTACAAGAACAGGCACATCATTACAGAGTCTGCAAATGTGGAGATCTTGGCAGATGGGCAAACGTTACAAATCAAGAGGGCAGAGGTAGGCCAGGCTTGTGGGATGCTGCATCTGCCACCACTCTGCTACTGTTAGGCAGTTCTTTTGGTCTTTGTTGGGGTGTTCTGCTAGCTGTATGTAGGAGATGTGTTTGCTGGAGGCCTTTTATTCAGTGAAAAGGACTTTTGAGTTGACAGAGGCAAAGACTATTAATATCTCTCTAAACTGTCACATTAAAATGAGACTCCATGATGAGATTTGTTTTAATTTATTTTTATTTTAGGTTTCTGACACGGGCCAATATGTGTGTAAAGCCATAAATATTGCAGGGAGAGATGATAAAAATTTCCACCTTAATGTTTATGGTGAGCAAACTCTGCATTGTCTGCTGTAGTTGTTATAATGTTGTAGACATTGTAGAGTAGATAATTCAAAATCAGCTTACAAAGATATTTGCTAACCAAACCATTCTTATTGCTTCCATTGAATTTATAGTACCACCAAATATAGAAGGTGCTGAAGAAGAGTTGGTCAATGAAACTATGAGTAACCCTGTTACCTTTGTATGTGATGCTACTGGAATTCCTCCACCAACATTAGTGTGGCTTAAGAATGGAAAACCAATAGGTAATGCATTCTCATGCTCCTTTGCTTTTTTTTATTCCCCATGTTGTGGGGCACCACTGTACTATTGGCTGTCTTTTTGTTTTCCTTCTTTATCTGTCTGTAGACAGACTCTGACGTTAACTGATTGGAATCTGTGGTTTGTTTTGTTCTGAAATTTTGGTGAACAAATTTCTCGAGATGTGTTTTCTCCCTGTGGCCTGGTAGGGAATGAGGACTTGTTTACATATTTTCAGAAAACTTGGATTCTTTTGAAGTTCATATTTTATCTGGTGGAAGCAAACTTCAGATTGCTCGCGCTCAGCTTCTGGACAGTGGGACCTACACCTGTATTGCCTCAAATATAGAGGGAAAAGCTCAGAAAAGCTATGTGCTTTCAATCCAAGGTAAGATGTGAGAGTGCAGTGAGCAGAACTGGTTAGTAATTAGTCAGGTATGACCCTGTCTCTACTAGAGACACTGAGACAGTAGAAACATGTAGAAAATGGCTAATGGTTGGACTTGATGATCTTAAAGGTCTCTTCCAACTAAAATGACTGTGTGATTCTAAAAGTGGAGAGTTTGATTTCTATCACTTGCAAACAGTGGGGAAAGATGGTTAGAGGATTATACTGTTGGTCAGAAATTTGCATGAAAAAGAATATTCTTAACCTCTGATTGTAGGAGAAGTTGAAAGTCATCAGGGAGGCCATGTATGTGTACTGAAATATTCAGAAATACTGGCAGAACTTCCTTGTGATCTACCATAATCCCTTCCCATGCTGGCAGTTGCTGGTTGGTGAAGAGCAGGCAGCCTCAGCTGCGAGCTTAGTGCACTGGCACCACCCATGTGTGATAGCTGGCCAGCAGCAGGCCAAGCAGAGCTAGGATCTGTTCATCATAGTGATTGTTCTTTGCGGGTACTGGTTTTTATGTGTGTGTCCCTGCCTGCCTGCCCATTTTGCCCCAAGTTTGGGAACTAAATATCACACTGCTTGTGCCTGAAATCACTTGAAATGCTCAAAACTCACTAGTGGCATGATTGTCGCCCTTGTCCTTTAGGAGAACAGGCTAAAAATGGCTGCTGGTTATTATGGAGTAAGTGTGTGGCTGTTAACAGGAATGTGATGATCTCAATGCAGTAGGGCATTTGGCTGTGGGCTGAGCACATGCTCCAAGAATTAAACAGATATTTAATTGTTACAGTGCATTGTGATGTTTAATGAAATGGGATTTTGTCATAATATTATTGTACAGGTTAGCATTGTTAGAGCAGATAACTAGATATTAAACATAATGGCAAAGATACATGGGTTTTGTAATTTTGTAAATGAGCTGTTTTAAGGAATGATTAAAGTGACTTTGAACTCATCTTTGCAGAACCCCCTCTAGAAGCAATATAATCATATACTTTCTAAATTAGATTTGAATGGATGTTCTGCACCAAATCCTAGTACTCATGAGCTACTGCAGGGTAACTGTTTATAGTTAAGATTTTTCTTCTTGCCAGTGAATCTTCTCTTCCCTCCATCGTGCATTTCCAGTTCCTCCTAATGTTGTTGGCTCTGAAATGCCTAGTGAGGTCAGCGTACTTCTGGGAGAAAGCATCCAGCTTGTCTGCAATGCCAATGGAGTGCCCACACCTATTATCCAATGGCTTAAAGATGGAAAACCAGTTGCCAGTGATGATTTAGAAAGAATAAGGCAAGCAAAAATAAGCAGACACTGCATTTTCTTTTTCTGTAATTGTAAACCTCAGTGAGCCCTAGAGGGAGTATAAAAGAGAGCCCCTAAGGAGGGAGTGTGAAGAAGGCCTGAGTCCTAGCTTACCATGGTTAAGAACATCACCTCCCTCTTTAGCTTCTATAAATCTAATATACTTTGTTAATACTTTTGGGTTTTTATTTTATTTTAATTTTTACTTGTACAGAGATATGTGTATAGTATCTATTTCTTTCTCAGTTAATAAATTCCCTTGAGGTTCATCAGGTTCATTAAAGTTTGTTAAGGTCAGCAAGTTCCATTAAGTTCCTTTGGAGGGGAAAGGAAAGATTTTACTCCTGATTCTTTTCATTATAAGTTTTCCAAAGTCTGGTTGGAACTGAATCCTAATACAAGGCTGAACAGGACATCTCTAGGAAAAACTTCCTGGCCTCACTGTAATATTTTGGAAAAAAAACCCCCCACCAATGGTTGTCTCACTGAATTCCCAGAAGGATAGAAATAGTTGATTTAAATTCACAAAAGTACCTGTTTATTTGCCAGGTCATAGGAATACATAAACAAACTCACTGTGTTTTATGACCATCCTTGTAGAGTAACTCCAGATGGCAGCACATTAAACATTTTCAGAGCTCTAAGTTCTGATACAGGAAAATACACTTGTGTGGCTACTAATCCTGCAGGAGAGGAAGACCGAATTTTCAACGTGAATGTATATGGTGAGTTTTAACAGATGTGCAGCTGATAGCTGCTCCATAATCCTATCTATGTAAGCACTCCCAAGAGAGGGCTGAGAGAAGGGAATGTGTCTTCAGTGTAGTACCCCATTTACAAAACTACATCTACAAAACTAACTTTAATAAATAACTTAATAAACTGACTTTTCTCCTGCATGAGTCTAGCTTTCACTTTATCTGAGATTTCTTTAAGGAGGTAAGTTTGAGTCCCATCTGGCCCTTAAGCAGCTGAGCCCATCCCTTCTAAGGCTTGAGCACTTACTCCTTCCTGCATTGTCCTTCTCTCCCCATCAGTTTCAGGCTCTAAGCTCCCTCTTGTTTGCCACAGCCTGATCCATCAAAGAGAGAATTCTACCATTGTTCTAAAATACATCTGATTTTAAATGTGCAAATGGGTGATTTATTAATGCTCAATATTATTGTTAGAGGATTTACTCTTTAAAAAAAAAGATCTTCTTATTAAATTGCCTGTGGGGCATCAGGTGCATGTTTTCCTGCAAGATAACACATGTGGAATGATTTTAAGAGCCAGTTTTAATATCTTCCTTTTCACCATTTACAAAATGTAGTTCCTCCAACAATAGCCAATAATAAAGATGAACCAGAGGACCTCACTGCCCTTTTGGACACTTCCCTAAATATTGAATGTACTGCTACTGGAACCCCACCACCACAGATAAACTGGCTAAAGAATGGCCTTCCTCTGTCTGTCTCCTCCCATATCAGATTGCTGTCAGCTGGGCACATTCTCAGGTTGGTTTTTATCTATTTTAACTAGCTGACTTTTCTGTTCTTTTTTTGCTATATCAGCGTAATTCTGGTAATATTTTTGGGAGCAAGAGCAAAATTTTATCTAAACCATGCCACAATAAAGATAATGTATTACAGCTGGCTTAAAATGATTTTCTCTTTAGACTTGCTCGGGTGCAGATATCTGATACTGGTGTGTACACTTGTGTAGCATCTAACAGGGCTGGAGTGGACAACAAACATTACAGCCTTCAAGTTTTTGGTGAGTTTCTCTGAAATGCTTTATATAAAAAATCTCACAATATTCAGAGTTAACTCCTGGGTTGTATCAGATGTGTGAAGCAGATCTTTGTTTCTTGGCAGTACCACCAAGCCTGGATAATGCAGGAGGAACAGAGGATGTGACTGTAGTAAAAGGCAGTTCAGCTTTGATGAAGTGTCTTACTGATGGCACTCCTGCCCCCACCATGTCCTGGTTTAAAGATGGACATCCTCTAAGCCTTGGAGCTCACCTGACATCAAGTAACCGAGGAATGGTCCTTCATTTTGTGAAAGCAGAGACTGGTGACACAGGCAAATACACTTGTGTAGCATCCAATGAAGCTGGAGATAGCAGCAAGCACTTCTCCCTGAAAGTGCTAGGTAAGTGTTAACCTTTCAGATGAACAAAATGTGAGCTCTAAATGAGTATCTACTCAGGACAGCAATTAGAAACATCTCCAGGGTTGAGGAGCATTTCCAAGAAACATTTACTGTGACCAGTAAGAGAAATAAGGAAGATACCTAAAGATGTGTGGATATGTAATATTATATCTGTATTTTCTCAGTGTTTCCCAAGTACTGAAATATGCTACAGTTAATAGTAATGTAGTTTGCAAAATAATGTGGTTTAAATGAATAAATCTGGTTAGTAGGTTAGTAGAAATTCAGCTTGACAGGATGGTAGTACAGCTGAAGGTGTAGCTAAAGGGCTAATAAATATATTCACTGATACTATGTATTTTACCTGGGATTATGAAAACATTTTCTAACTAATAATTCCAACTCATAAAATATGCAAATTAGTAGACAGAGGCAGATGGAAGTTATGTGAGATACTGGAGAGCTTATGACACAGTCAGAAAGAAAACTGGCATAGGTTAACTCTACAAACTCTAACCACAAAGCTGTGTGTCATGTTTTATAAGCTTTCTGAGTCAATAAAGAATTGGAATATTTTTCCTTCCCCAGAGCCACCTCGCATCAATGGTTCAGACAAATCAGAAGAGCTCTCTGTCATTGTTAACAACCCTCTTGAACTCCTCTGCATCTCTTCTGGGGTTCCAGTCCCCAAAATCTCATGGATGAAGGATGGGCGCCCACTTCTGCAGAATGATAATGTTCAAGTCCTAAGAGAAGTCCTTCAAATAACCAGTGCTCAGGTAGAGTGTTTGTTTCAAACCCTAGAGGAGTGTGCAGAACTGCTTCCTGTTAGGACCAGCCTAAGAGATGTCCTAAAAAGCCTCTCTGCATTTGCAGTTAGAGAATATGTTTTTCAAGCCTTGCCTTGGAGTTTCCCACAGAGGACAATCAGGAGTATTATGGATTGAGATCACCCAAACACTTCTGCCTCATCTGAGCATTATTACAGAGTTCTGCAATTTTTTATTTATTGGTGCTTCCTACAAAGCAGAACAGTCAATGCTAAGGACTTGTGTTTTTCTAGGGTTATTTCTGGTTTTAGTCTGTCTGTAATCTGTTCTTGTTCATTTCCTATCTATTTGACTGTTGTTACTATCTCTTGCTTCTCTTCTTTTATGTTTTATAGTTCCTCCACAGCCTTTCTTCTCTTAGCTTGGATTTTCCTAATACTTATCTACTTCTCACGTGTGTAAGCCATAGATTCCCAAGAAAGCTGCACAGTTGTCTGTGTGCAAGTTAAGAAAACAATATATAAAGACAACAGGAAGACTTCCAGCTGAATTCAGACAGTAAGAGTCCAGGGAAAAGGAACCTTACAAAACCTGCACCAATAAACTAAGGCTATGTTCAGCTGTGGACATCCAGTCTGAAGTTCACCAAACAGAAATGGGACAGGGCTCAGGACTGATACCTACCCATTTTGTTTGTAAAGCAAACACTTCTTGTCTTTATCATAAAGAATTTACAGGAAGGAGAAAGCATAAAAGTATTAATGAGTGTGTGTGCACAGAAAGATTTCATAGGTACCCAAACTTAACCCTTGCTTAGATGGATACCTATAGCCAGTTCCAGCTTTATTGATTACCTGTTGCAAAAAGCATCACAAAGAAGAGGTTTCTTACTGGAGACATATTATCCAGAGAGATTTTATGGGGTCCTGCAGCTCCTAAGCCCTCTCTGTCCAGTCTCACCATGGTAAAAAAAGTAGCTTTCAAGAACTTTGTTAATTTATTTTCAGGTATCCTTTACCTATTGCATTTCTCTCAAGGGCTGCCTGTTATATGTTGTTGTCATCTGTGTTTGTATTTCACAGTTTTTTCTGAATTGTTTCTGTCTGAGATTTCTGCTGAAGTTATTTGTGTGTTTCTAGGTGGAGGACACAGGAAGATACACATGTTTGGCATCTAGCCCAGCAGGAGATGATGATAAGGAATATTTAGTAAGAGTGCATGGTAAGTTTAATTTAGGGAGAAAAAATTATTCCTTCAAAGCATAAATTATTAAGGTATGTGTCAGTATCTCATTTAACAAGTTACATATTACTAAAGAAGAAATATTACATGTTTTGAGAAAGTGATACTACACTTAATTAACATTTCTGAATAAGGGTAACTATTCCAAACATGAAACCCTATTGAAAAGGTGAAGTTCCACCTAGTGGAACTGATTTCTGTTATAATTCCATGTTTTATCTTTTGAATACACAGGAAGTTTATAGATAATGTTCTGTTGGATTGAGTTTATTGTGCTTGCTGACAAAGGACGTGAAGTATACTAGTATCTATGATCATCTTAGTTTTTCAGTAGAAGATGAGAGATGGCTTAGGAAATGAATACGTAAAATGTAGTGACAGTAAAGAAAGTATGAATGGGACTTCTACAGTTCTACAGTATGCCTCAGGTTTCTTCTTGAAGATTAGAGCTCCCATCTTTATTGTTGAACAGTTTATGGAACTTCAGGGGTTTCTGCTCTGTCTGGCTTAAGTGCTGGTACTGTCAATGAGAGTGGACTTTAATTTCTGTCACACTAGTTTCCAGTGTGTGACTTAGGAAACAGGTTCACCAGTTAACCAAATGTGATATCTTTCACACGGGGGTCAAAAAGTAGAACTAATGAATGATACTGTAGCTTTATGCTTATTTTAAACTGAAGAAATAAATTGGAAATTTTCAGTGACTAACTTTAATGGTAGCTCATGTGTGGTGTTTATTTTTTTCTTAATGTTTTGTAACAGTTCCTCCTAACATTGCTGGTACCAGTGGTCCACAGGACCTGACCGTGCTGCAGAACAGACAGATTATATTGGAATGCAAGTCAGATGCTGTGCCACCTCCAACAATCTCATGGCTTAAAAATGGAGAACTTTTAGAGGTACTGTGGTTACATTATTTGTATTAGTCTCTTGCTCCCTTTAGTTTTTACACACAGTGCCTGAGGTTTCTTATTCTGCTCACTTGCCCCTTCAGTGCAGTCCAAGTTACAGTGCCTTGAATTCTAGAGAAGCTGAGTAGCCCCAGTACAAATCCAGTTAGTCCTAAATGAGTAGCTGAAGCTAGCAAGCATGTGAAGTGGCCATCCCACTGTTACTTGTTCTTTTTTCCTTTAGGGGGATCCCTTGCTCCTCCTGGATCCTCTGAACAATGCTAGAAGCCTTCGGTATACTCCTGAATGGCTTCCCAGGAAAGGTAGCTGAGAAAAGACTGCACTATGTTTCCTTTGGGTATATTATGCATCTTCCTATTCTAGTAGCATTTAGAAAGGAATTTAAGTTCTTAACATTGGAAAAGAAGAAAATGAAATGGGTTGCTAAACACTACAGTTTTGTATCAAATGCATCTTTTTCACTCATAATTTTGTGTAGTGTCACATTAAGGCATGAAGTCTTTGCTGGCTGAGACAATTAGCAAGATGAGGATGATGTGTACAGAAAGAATTTTTTTACATCCCATCTTTTTCTTTGGGGTCACCCAGAAACAAGTGCTTTCAAATTGAACAGTTTAAGTTCTGTAATTAATGAAACTTAATTCATAATTTTCTCTCAGTTGATCTTTAATCATTAATAAAGAGGAAGCAAATTCAGCTTATGAATTGTCTCCCTTAACTGTAGTCCATCAGTAGTCTTCACCCAAAGTTATGCTGATTTGCTTTCCTTCTGCCATGCCATTCTTCACACTCTCTTTTGAAAATTTAGAAGAATTTGATATTAGGAGAAAAAGTAAGAATATAGTGGGCAATGATGTCTTACTAAGGTGTTGCCAGGGAATGTTACCTTGACTATAGCAAAAGAACTAGCTAGAAACAAGTCTGACAGAAACACTCTTCTTCTGAATGGTTAATTCTTATACTGGATACAGGGTTTTGTTTGGGTTTTTTGGTTTTGTTTTGGGTTTGGTTGTTTGGTTGGTTTTAATGAAAGCGAGATTGAGCTAGGCTGGGAAGTTAACTACGTGAATACTTTTTGCCTCAGTCTTCCTTGGAAAGCTTGTTTTAAAACCAGTACTTAATGAAAATAAACCAAGAAAAGCAGCCACTGTCACAACTATTCACCAGAAGTCAAAGCAATAGAGGAGCACTATGACAGACTTAGGTACTCAGCTGATAACCTGCCAATTAACTTCTGTAAGGCTGCTTCTCTTCTTCCCTCATGTGTTCATGTCAGTACATGAGGGCTGAGGCATCTCAGTTGAGTGGTATGTTCAAGGTCTCTTCCAACCCAAACCATTCTATGATAATAAAGTAGGGATTTTCAATCTCCAAATTAGCTCTCCTCCAGTACTAAATTTAATTAATAAACTTAGTTCAGACACAGCACTCTTAATCTGTCATGTGTATTTTAAATAGCAGACTTGACTTGGGTTTATTCTGTCCCTTACTGCCCTTTCCATTCTTCAGCTTGGCTTATGTATAAATAAATACTCCAGATATCAGAAAAACATCAGTGTCTTCCTGAATGCCTGGTTGCTTTCTCAACCTCAAAGTAATGTAATAACCTACAAGTACTAAGCACCTGGGAAAGAGCTCTCCTTCAGGGTGGAGATATCCATTCTCCTCATCTTGGAAAAAACCTGAGGTTTCTTAGTGACAAAAGAGGATTGGAGAAGGTTCTCAAGTTGCTTTTTGTGAAAGAGCCTTGTGGTGGAGGGTGTCATTCCTCCTGGTTTTGTCTTCCACTTGTGCAGATTTGGAGGTTTACTGTAGACCCTTATATGTTTAATGATGTGATGCAGCACCACCATTTTTAATAGCAGAACCATAGAAAGGTCTAGCCTCTAGCAGCTTGGGAGTCCTTGCACTGATTTGCATTGTACTTGCATTGATTTGGAAATGCACATTGACTGTTAAGAGAGAAGTAGGTAGGAGTGTCTTAACCTCATCTGGTTTTATTTAAAGACTAAAAGAATTGCTGATTTTGTGTTTTTTCAAAGATGGGGTTTCTGACACAACTTCAGTAGAGCATAAAGATCAAGTCATGACTTCATTGACTGTCTTTAGAAACCATAGTGTGTACTCAAGAGGAAATACCAGTTATTACCCAAAATCTAACTGTCTATAATCCACTCTGGTGCTGAACTATTTCACCTGTGAAACCCCAGCCCTGTGGCTTATTCTGTATTGGTAGACTGGCTGTGTTGATGCCTAGAATGAGACCAGCATACAAGGGTGCTAGTGCAGAGAAGTGCAGAACAGAAGGAGTTTCACCTATCTCTTATAGTTGCTATTCTCAGATTTTCTACCAGAGGAAGTAGATGGCATTGACAACTTTCAATTTCATCCAAAGTGTGGGTGGCACATGCTGAAAAAGTTTGAGTTTCTGTTCTTTTTCTACTGTTTCTGATACAGTTTTTGAACACTTTTAGTTGACGTTACTGTCAGTCGTTCATGTGGACATGACCCAGGCTTGTTATGGTAATATCAGATGACCTCAAGTTGTGCCAGGGGAGGTTTAGGTTGAGCATGAGGAAAATTTTCTTCACTGAAAGAATTGTAAAGGCCTGGAAGAGGCTGCCCAGGGCAGTGGTGGGGTCACCGTCCCTGGAAGGTTTGAAAAGCTGTGTAGATGTGCTGAGGGACATGGTTCAGTGGTGACATGGCAGTGCTGGCTTAACAGTTCGACTTGATGATCTTCAAGGTCTTTTCAAACCTAAATGATTCTCTGTTAAAAAAGCTTAGACTTTAAAGGTCTCCCTAGCAAATGCTGTAAAGTCATTGTAGAGCTGAGAAAGTGGTTTCCTTATACTCAGAAATGCTGCCTAGAAAACTTAACAGGCTGAGTTTATGCTGGCTCCCACCTGATCAAGACTGTGATGTCTGAAGAACAGTGTAGAGAAATGTGTATTTCTTTTGCCTCTAGTATGCATGATTTTTTTGAGACAATTCCTTGTGTGCTGTTAGCTGGCCCTTTCCATAAAAATTCCGGAGCCCTTTGGCTATGTAGCCCCAAAAAAGCTGTCTTGTTCAGGCACAAGTTCCAGCAGAGGTTTCAAGGGAGACTATTAAACAATGATAAAGTTTTAAAACTTCCTTTACGTCTCACGGATGTAAACCAAATTAAGCCAGTAATGGTTTATCTTTGGTCTTCTTTCATGACTTTTTCATTACTCTGCAACGAAAGAATGTTCTCTCTTCATGAAGAGAACAACATTGATGTTAAATTTGTCAAACTCTCTCTCTTTCCCCTTAGGGAACTCCTCGAGTTCGAATCCTTTCCAATGGGCGCTACCTGCAGATCAACAATGCTGACCTCAGCGATACTGCAAGCTATACGTGTGTGGCGAGTAATGTCGCAGGAGCAATGACCAGGGAGTTCGTGCTGACAGTACACGGTAAAATCATGGATCCAATCTCGTGCATTCTGATCTTTGCATGGTTGTTCTGCAGGACTTCCAATGGCAAGTCTGCTTCTAGCCAAATGTTGGCCATTTAGGCCATGTCTAGACTGTGGGACCGTGTGTGCCTCATGCATGCCACCATCTGAGTCCACAGCTGCTCCCTGCACCATTAAACAGTGATAACGTTTTAAAACTTCCTTTACATCTTCATGGATGTAAACGAAGTTAAGCCAGCGATGAGTTCAGACCCTGGTTTATCTTTGGCCTTCAGGCTCACCATGTCTTACACTCTGTCTGTCCATGTTCCCTGATGATGGAGTATGCTGTGCATCTAGCCATCATCCTGGTACAGAGTCAGGATACATCCAGAATGAATATCTAGATCCAGGACTGAGAAATACTCTCAAACAAATCCAGAGAAACTCTTAAGAGCATTTGACTGGCACCTTGGGGGACTAGGTTTCATAGCTGACTTGGCCACTAGTTTTGCAAGTTACTTGAAAACTGTGGCTTCTCTGTACCTATAAGCAGGAGAAAGTAGGAAGATAGGGTCTGAAGGGCCCTAAGCATCTTGATACTTGTCCTGTTCTACCAAAGACCTGAGTTTCATTTCAAATCTATTAATTTTCTCTTCTCAGGTCTGATGAGAAACTATTCTATCCTCCCACTTGGGTGATGACAAAAAGCTTTCTTCCTCTCTCTGTTCTGTTCAAACCTGCATTACACTGTGTCCCCCCCCCCCATGGTTGTGCTTATGGTCCAATTAAAATTATTTTTTTCTCCTTAATTTAAAATCAGGAAGCAAGGATATCAGCTTTATTTTGCTGAATTAAATATGCTGAACTTTTTAACTGTTTTAGTTGTATGATAACATGCAACGGTGATCTTTACAGTGCATTTCAATCAGAATTTCTTTTTCATTCCCTCCTGCACCATGGCAATTAATCATGCACTACACAGAATGGTAAGAAACTTGTTGCTGTCTCTGCAGTGATCTCCATACCTGTTACTGCATCTGCTTTCAATCTGCTTAGTTTCAGTCATTGCAGCCTGAAGGTTTTTTTTTTTCTTATATCATCAGCAATTTTTCCCCCTACAGTGGCTCCTACAATCCAAAGCAGTCCTCAGACTGTTCTTGTGCATATAAATGCTTCTGCAGTTCTGGAGTGTGTTGCAGGAGGAGTCCCAACCCCGAGAATTACATGGAGGAAGGATGGGGCTCTTTTTACTGGAAACAATACAAGGTACTGTCCAAAAGTCAGGATAAATATTCTTCATTGGTTTTCAAAGAATGTGTTTTATTACAGAAAGCTTAATTAGACATCTCTGATTTGTAGATTAGTTTTGATTTCACAGATCAGAGCTAACATATTTATTAACGACCTGGGTGAGGGAACAGAGTGCACTGTCAGCAAGTTTGCTGATGACACTAAACTAGGTGGAGTGGCTGACACACTGGAGGGTTGTGCTGCCATTCAGCGTGACTTAGACAGGCTGGAGAGTTGGGCAGGGAGATATGTAATCAAATTCAGCGAGGCCAAGTGTTGAGTCTTGCACCTGGGAAAGACCAACCTCATGGATCAGTATAGGTTGGGGACTGGCCTGTTGGAGGGCAGTGGAGGGGAAAGGGACCTGGGGGTCCTGGAAGATGGAAAGATGACCATGAGGCAGCAGTGTGCTCTTGTGGCCAGGAGGGCCAATGGGATTCTGGGGTGTATTACAACAGGAGTGGTTAGTAGGTCAAGAGAGGTTCTTCTCCCCCTTTACTCTACCCTGGTGAGGCTGAATCTGGAATATTGTGTCTAGTTCTGGGCCCCTCAGTTGAAGAAGGATAGGGAACTGCTGGAAANGGGGTGTTGGACTTGATGATCTTTCAAGGTCCCTTCCAACTCCTAACATGCTGTGACTCTTTGATTCCTGTGGAAAACAGTTGTGCTGGCTGGGGGGGAGTGGTGTCAGTATAAATATGCAATAAATGAGAAAACTCTCTGTGTCCAAATTAAGACACCTCTCTTTAGGCTATTAGTTGTGTACCCTGAGTCATCTTTTCCTTCTGTACTATGAGGATAGGTAATGGATCTCTTGATTGGATGGTAGAAAAAAAACCCTACTGGTTTTGTTTCAGGTATTCCATGTTAGAGGATGGCTCTCTCCACATCCACTCAGCTCAGGTTACTGACACAGGACGATATGTTTGCATGGCAACCAATCCAGCCGGCACCGAACGCAAGCGAACTGATCTGCAGGTTCTTGGTAAAAGTTTTGGGTTTAGATTAATGGATGTGTTCTTACAAGTCTGAAGTCCAGTTACACCATTGTTTTTTTTTCTGCCAGATCCAGTTTTAAGTTTAGACCTTGTTTTAGCTACCCTCCTTAATACAAAAATTAAAAAGTACAGGAAAAAAGGAAGAAATTTACAGTCTTAGGAATACAACCCAAATGTTCCTGGAAAGAAAATTTTTATTCCTTGTGCACTGAACTAAATAGACTTGACTCATACCCTGTTACATGCTTAGTAAGTTCACTACTGTCAAGTCACTCTTCATAAAAATCAAGTGAATGTATTCTGGCAGTTCAGCTCTTTATTTATAGGTATGAGACAGGTGTGTGGGCATATGTGTATAATTATTCTGAATAACCAAGCTTTGTTTGTCCTTAGTTCCTCCAAATATTGCTCCTGGCCATACAAATATTACAGTTACTGTAAACGTGCAGACCACTTTGCCTTGTGAAACCACTGGAATTCCCAAACCAGCAATTAGCTGGAAAAAGAATGGGCATGTGCTTAGTGTTGATCAGAACCAGAATACATACAGGTGAGAGATGTTCTCTTCTCACTGTGGGTTTTCAGGGATGATTTTGACACTGTAAAAATCTAGCCATGTTGAAATGTACTCTTGTTTAGAAAGCAAATTCGGTGGGCTGATGCCTGAGAAGAAAAGCAGTGTTTCAATGGCTTTTACTTTCTTTTCTTTTCTTTGTTCAGACTTCTGTCTTCAGGTTCCTTAGTAATCATTTCTCCCACTGTGGATGACACTGCTGTCTATGAGTGCTCTGTTTCAAATGATGCAGGAGAAGATCAAAGAGCAGTTGAGCTCACTGTTCAAGGTAGAGGGGCTATTGCTATTATATGTGTATGGCACCCAGAATTTCTTTGGGGCATTACAATGTTGAGATGAGATTTTTATGTCAGTTTTTTATGATACTGATACCCGTAAGTCTCTGGTAGTCCCAAGAAAGATAACTTACTTCCAGGAACTCATGAAAATGAAAATGGACAAGTAACCTTTACCCTGATCTTTACTTTTAGTGCCCCCATCCATAGCAGATGAAGCCACAGACCTTTTGGTAACAAAGCTGTCTCCAGTAGTCATCTCCTGCACTGCCTCCGGGGTTCCCATCCCCTCTGTTCACTGGACCAAAAATGGCATGAAGTTGCTTCCCAGAGGAGATGGCTACAGGATCCTCTCTTCAGGTAGTGTGAGTGACTGGAGCTCAACCGCAGGGTGTGGTTATGCACATCTAGAAGTAGTTAATTAAATAAATGCAAACAATTGCTGTCCAATTTATTTAGAATAAAAATATAGACCTTTCCAGATTAAGAGTTTTACTGTAGTGCAGGCTAGTGCTGTATGTTGTAGTGCACTCTCTCTCTGCTGCAGGTGCTGTCGAGATACCTGCTGCTCGGGTGTCCCACGCAGGACGGTACACCTGCATGGCACGGAACGCAGCTGGATCTGCTCACAGACACATCACTCTTCACGTTCAGGGTAAGGTGGGGGAAGTAGAAGACAAAACTCAAGCTGTCAGTAAACATTGCCTATCAGTGCTGTTTAAGCATCTTCATCAATGACATAGTGGGATCAGGTGCACCCTCAGCAAGTTTGCGGTGACACCGAGATAAGTCCACTCGACATTCAGAGGAACCTAGATGAGGTTGAGAGGTGTGCCTGTGTGAACCTCATCAGGTTCAACAAAGCCAAGTGCAAGGTCCTGCACCTGGATTGGGGTAGTCCTCAGTATCAATCCAGGCTGGGGGATGAAGGGATGGAGAGCAGCCCAGTGGAGAGGAACCTGGGAGTACTGCTGGGTGAAAAGCTGGACATGAGCTGGCAATGTGAGCTTGCAGCCCAGAAATCCAAATGAATGCTGGGCTGCACCCCCAGCAACATGTCCAGCAGGTGGAGGGAGGGGATTCTGCCTCTCTGCTCTGGGGAGACCTCGCCTACCGTGCTGCGTCCAACTCTAGAGTCCTCAGCACAGGAGAGACATGGGCCTGTTGGAGCAGATCCAGAGGAGGCCACAAAAACGATCTGAGGGCTGGAAGCCCTCTGCTGTGAGGACAGGCTGAGAGAGTTGGGATTGTTCAGCCTGAAAAAGGGAAGGCTCCAGGGAGACATTCTTTTGCAGCCTTTCAGTACTTAAAAGGCCTAGAAGAAAGATGAGGACAGACTTTTGAGCAGTGCCTATTGGGACAGGGCAAGGGGTGATGGCTTGAAACTAGAAGAAGGAGATTTAGACTAGATAGAAGGAAGAACTTGGTTACACTGAGGGCAGTGAGACACTGTCCCAGGTTGCCCAGAGAGGTGGTAGCTGTCCCATCCACGGAACCATTCCAGGTGAGGTTGTCTGGGGCTCAGAGCAACCTGATCCAGTTGCAGATGTCCCTGCTAACTGCAGGCAGGATTGGACTAGATGACCATGAAAGGTCTTTTCCAACCCAGAGTGGTCTGTGACTCCAGTATGTATGTATGCTACAGAGTAATGGTGAGGCTAGAGTGGACTGTCACAAGTAGTGTCTCCCTCAGCTGAACTGTTGTGGATGTACAGATTATTCACAGAGTCACGAGTCTGCATGTTATAACTCTCCTACCCTGGATAGAGACCCCACCAGTCCATGCTGCTCCATTTTATTTTTGTGAGATTTTTGTTTCTTTGCTTTTTGATAAGTTGAAGTGTGTCTGTGATGGCAAACTGCATGAAGTTAGGCCAGGTTCTGTACTCAGTCATACTGAGCTCTTCCTAAGAATGGCAGTATATAGCCATTGTGAAATTCAGCCTCCTCAGACTCTCAGGTTATGCAGTTTTAGTATCTCCTGTATTTTCTAGCCTTGAAGGTTAAACCTATTGCATTTTCCTTTTTATTTTGTTCCACAGAACCACCAGTTATCCATACGCAGCCAGGGGCACTGGATGTCATTGTGAACAATCCCATTCTCCTACCATGTGAAGCAACAGGCACTCCTCAACCCATAATAACTTGGCAGAAGGAGGGCATCAATATAATCACAACAGGTATCCTCTTAAAGCTTCCACCTCCAGCCTACCTACTGGGACTCAGAAACTTATTTTCTCTTTTTGGAATGTTCAAACTGAGATTTAAGGAACTTATTCATTTGAAAACAAACAAAAAACCCAAACAAACAACAACAAAGTCCCACCAAACCAAAAGTGTCATGCTTTACTTGTGTGTGTTGTAGGCAACAGGTATATGCTGCTTCCGAGTGGTGGTTTGCAGATTGCAAAGTCAGCTGTTGAAGATGCTGGCACTTACATGTGTGTTGCCCAAAATTCAGCTGGCACTGCTCTGGGCAAGATCAAACTGAAAGTTCAAGGTAAATCAACTTTTAAGCTCTTATAGTGATTTACAGACAATCTTTCTGTTAGTCAAAACACATTTCTGAGTAACAAATAGACTAATGCCTTCCTGTTTGGTGTGATGGTGAATAGAGCCCAGGAGGTTTTCTCCCTTGAAATATCTGTCTGCTTTTAGGCTCCAAATATGCTTTTAGGATTATTTTCACTAAAAACTGCAGCATTTCATGCTTCTTACAACACCTAATTCTTAAATTTTTTTCATTCTTTTCAGTTCCTCCTGTTATCAAGTCCCACCACAAGGAATATGTTGTTCCTATTGATCAATCTGTCACTCTGCAGTGTGAGGCTGAAGGCTCTCCTGGGCCAGAGATCAGCTGGCATAAAGATGGACAGCAGATAATGGAGTCCATTAGAAGAAGAATTCTTAGCTCTGGTGCTCTGCAGATTGTGTTTGTGCAGCCTGGTGATACTGGCCGGTACACATGCACAGCAGCAAACCTGGCAGGGTCCAGCACTGCCAGCATGGAGCTCGCTGTGCACAGTAAGTGGGACCATACGGAGACAGCATGCAGCCACTTCTCTGCGGAGGGGAAGGAGCTAGGATGGAAGGGAAAGGTTCAGGAGAACTCTGCTGCTTAATGGGTGGTTTTGACTGGGCTATGGTACCAGCCAGTTGCTTGAATTTCCAAAGAGCATTACATTGCCTTAGCTTGCCTTATACTTGGTTACAAGTATTTTATATATTTCTCTGGCATCCTCAGTGGTGGTCTTTGATGGAGCCAAGAAACAGTACAGATGATCCAAGCAATGCTTTCTTCAGTCCACTATTACATGCTTTTACAGGAGTGCTTGGATAACACAGAGAGAAATGTTTTTTTCATAATCCCTCTCACAGTTCCCCCTAAGATTCACAGCACGGAGAAGCAGTACACGGCCACAGAAGACTCCCAGGCTGTTCTGTCCTGCATGGCTGAGGGGATTCCAGCACCAACAATAAACTGGAAGAAGGACAATATGCTGTTAACAGAGGGAGTAGGAAAATACCAGGCTATGCCAGATGGAGGCCTCATTTTGGACAATGTTGTTGTAAGTTCCCTAAATCTTATAGCTTAAGATTTGGCAGATTTAGCAGTAATAAGCCCCTACCTCCTTTGTTTTCACCCCCTTCTTGATTAGTATGGTTTGTTTTCTTTTTCTTAATGTTCCTAAGTCTTTGTAAATACTTCATTTTCTGCTGAGGAGTAACATCTGTGAAGAATTTGTAGTGAAAAATTCTCAGGAAGGACAAAAGGAAGTGTAGGGCATTCAGATTTAAAGGAAGTGAAAGAGTTCAGGTGAGCATTTATGCTCAACGGTTCTTCTAAACCCTTTGAAATTCTCATATTGTTCCAAGTGGTAGTGCTGTGTAGGGTATATCACAGCTGAAGTTTCCCCAACATGCTTTCTTTCAGCCTGAAGATTCTGGCAGTTACACCTGTATTGCTACCAACACTGCTGGAGAAGACACACACACTGTCACCCTGGTAGTTCACGTACTTCCAGCTTTTACTGAGCTTCCTGGAGATGTAGCGTTGACTAAAGGAGAGCAGCTCAGATTAACTTGTAAAGCAACTGGGCTGCCTGTACCCAAAATAACATGGACCTTTAACAATAACATCATTCCAGGTGGGTACCACTGGGTCTTACTGGACATTCCTCTCTGGAATTGTTTTTCCCCACCCAACTTTGCAATTCGTTTCAGAAGAAAAAAAATATAGAGGGAATAAACTTGTTAGGTAGTGATTGTGTGGGCAATATTTTCAGTATCATGCAATCATGTAATTAAATTGCCCCTGAGACAACGCTCTGAGGAAGATAATTAAGAAATTGCTTCTATTCTATAGCCAGCAATGTGACATTAAAAACATTCATTATCTGATGATATCAGCATCCAAAAACTAGTCCGATTTCTCTTAAACATGAAGAAAGCCTCAGCAGTTCATAGAACAGAGATGTACAAAGCTCAGAATTAAGGGGTAACTTAAGTCAATACATGCATGTGGACAAATAGCAGTGACTTTTCTGTGCATTTCAGAGGTATTACAGAACTGAAGTGGCATGGTGCCACTGACCTGTGTGCCTGAATAGTTCTGTAATCCAAACAGCCTTAATGCCATACCAGTGACTGAATCATAGACCTGTTTTGCTTGGAAAAAACCCTTGAAGATCATAAGTTCCAACCATTAACCCGGCACTGCTAAGCCACCTCTAAACCATGTCCCTCAGCACCACATCTACACGGCTTTTCAACCCCTCAAGGGATGGTTATCTCTGCCTCTGCCCTCAGCAGCTTCTTCCAGGGATTGACAACTCTTTCAGTGAAGAAATTGTTCCTTGTGCTCAACCTAAACCTCCCCTGGCACAACTTGAGGCCATTTCCTCTTGTCCTATCACTTGTTCCTTGGGAGAAGATGCCAACACCCACCTCTCCCCAACCTCCTTTCAGGAAGTTGTAGACAGTGAGACGGTCTCCCCTCAGTCTCTTTTTCTCCAGGCTAATCAACCCCAGTGCCTTCAGCTGCTCCTCACAAGACTTGTGCTCTAGACCCTTCACCAGCTTTATTGCCCTTCTCTGGACACGCTCCAGCATCTCTGTTTCTTTCTTGGAGTGAGGAGCCCAAAGCTGAACCCAGTACTTGAGGTGTAGCCTCACCAGCCTCCAAGTAGAGGAGGATGATCGCCTCCCTGGTCCTAGTGGCCACACAGTTTCTGATACAGGCCAGGATGCTGTTGGCCTTCTTGGCCACCTGGGCACTCTGCTGCCTCATCTTCAGCAGGCTATCGACCAACACCCCCAGGTCTTCTTCCACCAGTATATGTTTAAAATCATTGAAGTAATCCTTTGCTCTGTGTTCTCTCTTCCTTCAGCACAATACAATGATATAAATGGACACAGTGAACTTGTTATCGAAAGAGTTTCTAAAGATGATTCTGGTACCTATGTGTGCACAGCAGAAAACACAGTTGGCTCAATCAAAGCTATTGGTTTTGTGTATGTCAAAGGTACGTAAAATACCAGTAATTGTGGTTGCTGTTGGACAGTTTCACACAACCATCTATTTTGATAGTAGAATCATAGAATAGTTTAGGTTGGAAGGGACCTTTTAAAGGTTACCTAGTTCCAAACCCCTGCCATGGTAGGGACACCTTCCACTAGACCAGGTTGTTCAAAGCCCCATCCAACCTGGCCTTCAACATTTCTATGGCTGGGGCATTCACAACTTGTCAGTGCAACCTGTTTCAGAGTCTCACCACCCTCACAGTGAAGGATTTCTTCCTTGCATCCAATCTAAATTTACCTTCTTTCAGTTTGAAACTGTTAACCAGGTATTTGGTACCTTGGGGAAAATCAAACCAGGTTGAAATTCGTGCTTCAGAAAATCAGACATGAGTGATCCTTACCAGCAATTTCAGTAAGGGGCGTTTTATTTTGACTCTGTTATTTCTCTGCTATCACTTGTTTCTTCAGAGCCTCCAGTCTTCAAAGGGGATTACCACCCTAGCCGAATCGAGCCTTTGGGTGGCAATGCTATGTTGAATTGTGAAGTCAGAGGAGATCCACCTCCAACCATCCAGTGGAGCAAAAAAGGAGTTGGCATTCTAACTAGCAACAGGATCCGACAGCTTAACAATGGTTCTCTTGCCATCTACGGCACTGTTGTGAGTCCCTGCTCTGTTCTGTTGTGTTTCTGCACTGTTCTTGATTAGCTCAGGTGTTCCAGGTGGACAAAGATGGAAGCTAGACATTTAATCTACTTCTAACATATGTTCTTTTAATTCAGACTAGAATTAGACTTCAGTTATTGTGACAAAAAAAACCCAGGGGGGATGTGGTTCTCTTTATTTGTCTGACTCTACAGACTAATTGTTGGTGTCTGAAATCCTGGTCAAGCCTAATTAAATGGGACTTTTGACCTAAGAAGAGCCTAGGTTCTACCCAGTCAGGACAGATGAAAAGCAATTTTGTTCTCTGTGTGCAAACCTCTTAGCATCTTGTTTCCTAAGGTGAATGGCAAGACACATTTTGTCCCTATAAACCAATGCCTGTATTTTGAAATGGGGTTAAAACCAGCAGCTCCCTTGGAATTCATTTAAGTAAAAACAAATAAAAATTGGATCCTCGGAACTGAGGAGTTGAAGTAAAAATAAAAGTGGAATAATAACAGCAAAAATAATTCACAATATCAGCTCCATGTTAATAAATACAAAATGTTGGGATACTCTAGAATCTAACTAGGTGCCTCTTAAGATCCAGTGCATGCCATGTTGGCTTGCAGAAAGTTCACCTCCAAGAGGTATTTTAGCTGAAAGCCTCTCTACATCTTGAAGTTGCATGATCATTTGGTTTTCATTTCTTTAGAATGAAGATGCTGGTGACTACAAGTGCGTGGCTACCAATGAAGCTGGTGTGGTAGAACGCAGTCTGACGCTAACGCTTCAGAGTAAGTCTCCAAGGCATATATTCAATGCTACTCAATTGGAGGGATAACCTGCCTTGGGTTAGGTGTATGCAGCTCCCCTTGCAGTTAGGAGTTAAGATTTGTTGCAGCTAAGTTAAGATTCATCTCACCTTTCATCATTAAAATTTAAGAATCTAGTCTGAGCTGATGATTGAGGTCAAAGAAGAGAAGCATATAAAGGGTGATTCAGCCTCATCTTAGAAAGCATTTGTACTGGGCCTGAATCACCTTCTGAAAGGGCTCATTGCTCTTAGTTGTCTAGAGAGGATGTCCCACAGTTGGATTAAACTAGATTCTGAACTTTTAAATTAAGAAAGTTACATGAGGTGAATCCCAGCTTTCGCTGACATTTTTTTATTTTTGGCAGAAATTCTATGTTTTTCAGTTATTTTTTTCATTAGTGGTAGAATTTCTGCACATCTCTTTTCTATTAGAACATCAAGCCATATGGATCTGTTACTTATGTCTTGGTTGCCTATGGGCATGATAAATAGCATCTCCTCCAGATTTTATGAAAACCAACACATTTTAGCAGTGTGTGCTTTATATAGTCAGGCCTCAATCTCAGCTCTGGTCCTCAGGTTGCTACGTATTAAAAAATAGTCTGTCATTGTCATTTTAACTTGTATGTGTAAGGCTGGGAGACCTTCTTCCAGCTTTCCAGTACTTAAAGGGGCCTAGAAGAAAGATGGGGACAGACTTTTGAGCAGTGCTTGTTGGGACAGGAGAAGGGCTGATGGTTTGAAACTAGAAGAAGGAGGTTTAGACTAGATCTAAGGAAGATATTTTTTCACACTGAGAGTGATGAGATACTGTCCCACATTGCCGAGAGAGGTGGTTGCTGTCCTATCCCTGGAACTGTTTCAGGTGAGGTGCTTTAAAGCTCTGAGCGACCCGATTTATCTTTTGATGTCCCTGCTGACTGCAGGGGGGTTGGACTTAGATGATCTTGAAAGGTCTTTTCCAACCCAAACCATTCTTCTTTGAGTCTGTATATTCACAGTAGAAGATCAATAATAATAATTCTAGTCAAAGTAAACTGACTTAAGACTTTTTCTTCCCTTGTTCTGACCAGACATTTAGTATTCAATACAATGAAAAAATGTTACCCTGTGCTATTGCGTAAAAGAACCTTTCCCTTTCAGGTCCTCCATTCATTACTGTTGAACCTCTAGAGACAGTTATTGAAGCTGGTGCCACAGCAATGCTGAACTGCCAGGCACATGGAGAGCCTCCTCCCACCATCAAATGGTCCCGCCAAGGTCATCCAGTTGTGAGCGATGAGAGAGTGACTGTTCTGTCTAATGGCTCCTTGCGTATTGTTGCAGCACGGAAGGAAGATACATCTGAGTATGAGTGTGTAGCGAGGAATCTGATGGGATCTGTTCTTGTCAGAGTACCACTGACTGTCCAGGGTAGGTGCACAACTTATGTGATAATACCTATTCTAGAATCCCAGCATGGTGGGCGTTAGAAGGGACCTCTAGGGATCACCTAGTCCAACCCCACTGCTAAAGCAGGGTCACCCAGAGCATCTTGCCCAGGATTGCTTCCACATGGGGTTGGAATCTCTCTGGAGAATGAGACTTCACAACCTCTCTAGGCAGCCAGGGCTCTGGCACCCTCACAGGAAGTTTAGGAGGAACTTCTTATGTTCCAGTTTGTGCCCATTGCTCCTTGTTCTGTCACTGGGCACCACTGAAAAGAATTTGACTCCATCCTCTTTCTCCCTCCGCTTTCGATATTGCTGAGCATCAAGAAGATCCCGTCTGGGTCTGCTCTTCTCCAGGCTAACCAGCCCCAGGGCTCTCAGCCTTTCCTCCTCACAGAGATGCTCCAGATCTCTCAGCATCTTTCTAGACTGTGCTGGACTCTTTCCAGTAATTCTTGTCTCTTGAACTGGGGAGTCCAAAACTGGACACAATACTCCAGGTGTGGCCTCACTATGGCAGAGTAGAGGGGGAAGAGAACCTCCCTCGACCTGCTGCTGGCCATACTATATTCTTAATGCACCCCCAGGAGACCATTGGCCTTCATGGCCATGAGGGCACGTTGCTGGCTCCTGGTGAACTACTTGTCTGCCAGCACTCCCAGGTCTTTCTCCACATTGCTGATTTCCAGTAGGCCAGTCCCTGACCTGTCCTGATCCATGGGGTTATTCCTCCCCAGGTGCAGGACCCTATACTTGGCCTTGCTTAACTTCATGAGATTCTGCACAGTACCATCATAGAATTGCAGAATGGTTTGGGTTGAAGGGACCGTGAAGATCATCTAGTTCCAACTCCCCTATCAAACTGATAGATTCCAGCATAATTGTGAATAAATATGATCAGGATTTTTTTCTTATCCACATTTTATGCTTATGATATTTTATCCTAACTTCCGTATACGCATATATACATCTGTTGAGCCTCGTCTGAGGTGTCAGTGAGTTTCTACTTCATATGACTTTGTTCCTTCTGTTCTACTCATCCAGCTGGGTGAGACAGACGAGTGTGAGGGATTGAGAGACATGAATAATAATAATAGGATCTTGAACTAGATCCCATCCTCAGAATACATGTATATCATAACTTAAATGCTTCTCTTTAGAGATATAATTAGGAGCATAAGCAATAACTTTCAGAGCAGCTGGAGTAGTATCCTCTGAACTGTGATAAGATATTTCTGCAGTAATGCAGACATGCAGCAAGTTGAATTTCCAAGCATGGCTTAGGAAGTGCATTTTTGACTTTGCTGTGTCTGAGGGAGTTCTAAGCACCAGGATATTACCAAAAGCATCCGTGTTCCTTCTGCAGTGCATGGTGCCTATTCCGAGTGGTTGGAGTGGAGAGCTTGCAGTGTAACTTGTGGCCAAGGTGTTCAGGAACGAGTCCGGCAGTGCAACAACCCTCTGCCAGCAAATGGGGGGAGGAGCTGTGAGGGGCCTGACAGAGACCTGCGCAGCTGCCACAGCAAGCCCTGCCCAGGTACCTCTTTGAATGAGTTGATACTTTAATGAGCCTTACATTAAGTGCCCTAACAGCGAATGTTTCCCACCACAGAGCTTCCAGACAGATTAGTTTTTCAAAGAAGTTGGAATTCGCTTTGACTTTTGCAGAAGGAAAGAGTAAATGTCAATGAATACCTCAAGAACATTTTTTTTTTTTAATTAAAACTATGGGGTTTTCTATTTCTTAGTGGATGGCAACTGGTCAGAGTGGGGATTGTGGGAAGAGTGTTCCAAGAGCTGTGGACAAGGTAACAGAACCAGAAGCAGAACCTGCAGTAACCCACCAGCTCAGCATGGTGGGAAGCCCTGTGATGGCAGTGCTGTGGATTCAGTCATGTGTAACATCAGGCCTTGCCCAGGTAAGAGAAGAGAGGTTTGAAATTAGGTGTACAAGAGGCTTCCTATATTAGGTTTCCTTCTGAATTCTCTCAGCTAATTTCACATTACTAAATTATAAAAGAAATAAGCTCCCAACATCTTTCTTTTAAACTTGTAATTTACTGAACAGCACTAGCTCTTGGAAACAGAAGTCGCATAAGATAAGTGCAAGGGATATTTTCAGCAATTTATCTCTTTTTTTTTCCTCTAATAAAAATGTTAATTATATATTTTGACATTTTTCCAGTACCTCTTGCCCATGTTCTCACAGAGTAAAACTCACTGCTCTGAACCGAGTCTGTGGAACCAGTTAAAATGACTAAACACCCCAAACCACCAGCTGTTAAAAAGCCATGTAAAACACGGGAGTTAATAATTTAAGATATTATCCATATATTTTCCTCAGTTGGTTTCATTTTTAGCCAGGACTTTCAGCTAACTAGCCGAATGTTCAGGTTTCCTTCCTGCCTTTCCCACATTTGACAGGTTGTCATTTTTTTTGTAACCCTTCACCACTGGCATGTTTCCTTCTATACAATTTTTAGTATATCGCTTCTTCCCTTTTTTCCCTGGTCCTGCTACCACCAGGATGCCAAATGTTCATCCACCACCCTGAGATTCATTTCTGTACATCTTGGCAACAAAATCAGTTCTGGCTCTGGCTTTCTGGTAGCCACTGAAGGGAGCTGTGCATCAGCTCTAGCTACTGTGTAGCTTCTCAGCTAAGTCCTGCAACCTAGCCCAGTGCACCAGGGCCACATCACTTAGGAAAACACCAGATTTGATCAAGTGTTCAGTTCTGTTGTTCCAAGGTTGTGGTGAAGTGAATTGATGTATTCAGCAAACAAAAAGGAAATAATTAATCTCTCTTTCGGAAACTGTTGTTCCATTTCAGCTGTCGCTCCAGGCAAAGGGTTTTTCAAGGGTATTTCGTGAATTGGTATTAACCAACAAAGTTTGTTTGCCTTGGGCTGTGGAGCTCTAATTTCAAGTTAAAGCAGCTGTATAGTTGGAACAGTTTTACAGCTGTGATGCCTTTGCAGTGGATGGTGAGTGGAGTTCTTGGCTGCCATGGGGTCCTTGCAGTGAGACCTGCGGGAAAGGCACTCAGACACGGCTGAGGCTCTGCAATAATCCTCCCCCCTCCCACCATGGGTCCTACTGTGAGGGCTTGGATACACAGATACAGGTTTGCACCAAGAGACGCTGCCCAGGTAAGATTCATCAGACACAAAGAGAACAACAAGAAACTTGTCATTTCCTTCCCAAATTCAACTTAATTTATATTGAAAGCTTTCCTGTTCCAAAAGTGTAGTCCCCCAAAAAATCCATTCAAGTCTTTATTTTCACTGCCCTCTGTCACTATCTTTAGCATCAATTTATAGACCTAATGTACAGAATTTCTTATCCTGTGTTTGTCTCTCATCTGTTCCCCTACCACTGTGCAAAAACAGCTTTTTAAATCCTTGGCAGTTTAAGTACAGGTTTCCTAAATGTGTTTTTTGGGTATTTTTGGTTGTTTGGTTGCGTTTTTTTCTTTTTTTTTCCCTTCTTTTTTTTTTTTTGAAGTTTTCCTAGGTTCTGTGACTAATTTATCCTTTTCTTCCACATTTCAATGAGTCCTTGCTGACTGGATAGGAAAATTCACATTTTTGAAATACAACCTCTGTATTTGGCTGAGTGCAGGGTTAACACAGGGGGATTTCCTAAAGTGGAATGTGCAGCAGTGCAGTTTATATTCTTCTGGCTTCATGCTCCATTTGGCACATGCTGGATCCTGCCCTGAGTCCCCACTGAAACCATCAACTGGTAGGAGAGAGAACTGACCTTGTGGTGGTTGAGCAGCTGAGAGTTTGAGGTTGCAAGTTTATCTGGCTTGACCTGCTGCTGCTGAGGATGCTGTTGCTTAGTGAGTTTGTGACTGATCAGCCTCTTCTCGGGCACCAACTCCAATGCTCACAGGGACATACCAGTGCCAAGGGTCGAGGCTGGGCTGACCATCAACCCAATGACAGATGCTTCCTCTTACCCTCCCTCCCCTCTCCTGCATGGGAAGGGAAACGGGATAAAAGAGAGACAGAGACTTGTGGATTGGAAAATAAAAATAAAACTAAAAATACTTTAATAATAATAATAAATTAAATATACAAATAAGTGCAAACTCCAATGCTGAACCCACACCTCCCTTGATGGTAACTACGTCACCACTGATACTGTGGCAGTAGGCCTCAGCAGCAGATGAGTCAGGCTCAGGGGCTGGATCCTGGTACTGGATGCAGGAACTTAGGGATCACTGAGGCGCAGGAGAAAAGGAACCAAGAAGGGAGAATAGTCTCGCAAGGGAGAACAATATTCAGAATAATCATCTGAATAGTCCTCTAATCATCTCACAAGGGGGAGCTGACCCCCAGTTTATATATTGAATATGATGTATATGGGATGGAATACTTTAGTTGGTCAGTTTGGGGTCACCTGTCCTGTCTGCTTCTCCCTGAAGGTGCAGCCTTTACCCTGCACCCCCCCAACATGAGACACAAGATTTAGCAGTGACCTTGCTCTGCATACCAATCCCTGGTAGTAAATCTAAACATTAGGCCTTACCACTGGTAGAAGCTGGCAGTGTCTATGAAAACATGCTGTTAGTTTCAGAAAGTGCAGTTTCTCAGAGGAGTTTTAAACAAAAAGTAAAATCACTGAACAGGATTAGTTCTGTTCTAACCCAAACCAGGACAACCAGTAACAGTTTGTGTCACCATGTCTTGGGAGATCAAAGACCTTACTACTCAATTTCTTAGAGCTGGCTCATGTGAGATAATTTAATAGTAACTCCTCTAAACAGCTGATCCAGTAAATCACAGATTGGTTAGGAAGGAAGGGGAGAAAGTGGTGATGATTATGTCTTCAGACAGTGCAGCTGCAACCAGAGAAGGTATGAGTGAAGATTGGGCTTTTGGGATGGCACTTGGACCAACCATCTGCACAGCATGGTGATTTCAGGGTCTACTTTTTTTGTGGTTTGACTTGCTTACAGGTACCTAAAAATGTGAGAGTGACTGCTGAGCTTAAGGGCTGAGCAATTGACCGTGATTCTGGTCAGGTTTACAGGTCATTTAAAAGATGTGTCATGCCTTTCTCCAGCTTTCACTCCTGGAAATCTCCATATAGAAATTCCTGTGTAGCTGAGATGCTCTACACGGTCAGTTAGACACAGTCAGTGTCGCCCTGATGTAGCACTGATTTGCTTTGCAGTTTCTGCCATGAAAGGCTCTAAGTGTACCATGCTATGCCTTTCTCACCAGTGGACGGGAAGTGGGCCACGTGGAGCAGCTGGAGTGCCTGCACTGTGTCCTGCGGTGGAGGCAGCAGGCAAAGGACACGCCACTGCTCAGAGCCAGCCCCACAGTTTGGGGGACACAAGTGTGAAGGAAATGACATACAAATTGATTTTTGCAACAGTGATCCTTGTCCAAGTAAGTGCTTGGGGTTGGGCTTCTTGTCCACTTGTAGGGTTTGTATGTGTGCACGGGAGGAAGGAAACTCTCCACAAACCACATGCTCCTACAAAACATTAGGAGGTCTGAACACACACAAGTGGTGTTTAGCTGCCTGGCAAGAGTGAAAATGTCTCTCTATCAGTCAGTGTGACTGGGGCATTTTAACTATGAGAAGCACTAAGCAGTAGCAGCTTGTCCATAAGGTCCTGCAGGACTGTCGGAGGTCATGCAACTCTCTGAAGTTAGTACTGCAGAGTGAATCTCCTTGGATCTCACAGTAGAGTGTAGTGGCTCAATTGATTAATAATATGTCCTGCATGCTCTCCTATGAATGAGAGAATCCCAGCATGGTGGGGGTTGGAAGAGACCTCTGGGGATCATCTAGTCAAGCCCCCTGCTAAAGCAGGGTCACCCACAGCAGGTTGCCCAGGATCAACTCCAGGAGAGTTTGGAATCTCTCCAGAGAAGGAGACTCCACAATCTCTCTGGGCAGCCTGGGCTAGATGATGATCTGGTTAATGCACTCTGACAAATCGTTGAATGCTGGACAAGATAACTTTCTTAGATCTTTAATTGTCTGGGGGGGGTTATTTTTATTTTGGGAAAAGGAACTGAAGAGTTACTCTTTAATATATTCTCCTAGCTTGACTGTCTGGTTAAGTATCTGTTATTAAGAGGAAGACAGATAAAATCTGACTCATTTTTACAGTTCATGGCAGCTGGGGCCCATGGAGCAGTTGGGGAACTTGTAGTCGAACATGCAATGGAGGCCAGATGAGGCGATACCGGACCTGTGACAACCCTCGCCCTGCCAGTGGTGGAAGGGCCTGTGCAGGGGCTGACATGCAGATCCAGAGATGCAGCACTGATCTCTGCCCTGGTGAGTGTTCAGACCAACAGAGTCATTCAATGCAGCTTTTCCTGGAGGACTTCAGGGTACACATAAGGTATGTGAGATCTTCATATTATGAGAAGAGCGTAGAACATTCCTGTAAGTACTTCCAACTTCATGCGATCTAATAACCACTCACTTTTTTCTTTACATTCTGTCACAAGGATTTTCCCCTTCACATGTTAGATTTTCCCCAAACCCAGTGGAATAGTTTAAAACAGGAAATAGTATATAAAATCTCTCCTACACCTAGTAATTCTATTTAGTTTTTACAGTAAATACAGTTTATGAGGCTTCCAGTGAGCTCTCACAGCATATTCCAGGAGCAAAGTGCTCAGCTCAAATGCTTTAAGTAAAATGACAAAGTTAATTTATTTATTGACAATAAAAAACTAAGGGCTGATCAGTGAACTTACACATTCAGGATCAGTTACAGCAACACAGAAGATAAACCACAACAATAGAGATTTACTAAACACCTACAGATTCCTAAACTCAGCCCATAAAGGGATTATTATATTGTTATTATTTCTGATATAATAATTAAAAAATTACTAAACGTCTCTGCCATGCACAACCCTTTACATGCCCTTCTCTGTGGAAGGTGCTGGAGCTCCATCCCCATGTGTACCAGTGCCACATTTGGCACACTGTTGGCCTACAGGCTGGTGTTGCAAATCCCTGATGAGGCCACATCCACACACCCAAGGGGTGTGTCCCTGCTTGTGGTACCCTGCAACATCAACCTCTAGTCGCTGGACACCAGCTGCTTGTGACATGCATGTTCTCCATTAAGTCTTAATGGAGGTTACAGTGTCAAGCACAGTCCGACTGGTGCAACCTTAAGCCAACTCTAATTGTCCTCTTGGCAGTGTTTGGATAGATAGAACTCATGTTCTGTATTTGCAAGATGTATGTTTGGTTTGGTTTCTTGTGCTTTTCCACCAGTTTTATACCCATGCCATCTCAGATATTTTCTCTGCAGAAGTAAAAGCAGTCAGAGCTATAGACAGATAGGTTGTCTCTAGTGATAGACCACCAAAAATATTATAGCAGCTTCTGAATATTGGCAGCTGTTCTGGCTTCCCTGATCAACCATGAACTGGCTTTTCAGCATAACATGGGGAAGAATTTGACCTAGCTCTTGTTAAATCCCCAACCATTATACTGGAAACATCTAGTGGAGGAACCTCCTTGTTTCCAGTACAGTTGATAAGACTGTGAATTTTAAAGGTGGTGTGTTTCTGAGGTGAAAAGTGTGCCTGTTTAGGTGTGGTTTTGTCATCCTTTGAAATGTTTCTTTTCTCTAACACGATGGTTCCATCAAGAAGGAATGATGTTAAAGCATCACTGATGCAGCCTGACACATTTGAAATAAAAACATCACTTTCTTCAATCTTCATTTCTTCAGTGGATGGAAACTGGGGGCAGTGGCAGACATGGAGCCAGTGCTCTGCTTCTTGTGGAGGAGGAGAGCAGACCCGCATACGCCTGTGCAGCAATCCAGCCCCACTACATCGAGGACGTCCTTGTGCTGGAGACTCCTCCCAAATATCCAGGTGTAATACCCAAGCATGTCCTGGTGAGTTAATTTGATTGCTTCTCTCCTGTGATTTGACCAGTTGACCAAGTAATTTAATAGTTTTGGCTTAAATCTGCCCTGCATCTTGAGCTGGATAATTCTTTTGTTAAGCTGTTACCTAGCACTAGAGGATGCTGTTGAACAACTGCTGCTTTGCAGACAGCTGAGTTCCTGCAGTGGTTCCCATGTTACTGTGCATCCATCTCAGACTCACGGTGCAGGCCGTGAGATTTACTCTTGCCAATAACGTAGAGCTACCCTTAGTTTGTAAAATGCTGGACAGTATTTCTGAATAGAATGTCAGAGAGCAGTTTTCACACTGGCTTTGTTTTTCCTTCCTCCCTTCTCTCCCCCTTGCAGGTGGGCCATCACATGCCAAAGGCAGCATCATTGGAAATATTAACAATATTGAGTTTGGAGTTGCTTTGCTGAATGCCACCGTGACAGACAGCCCTGACTCTGAAACCAGAGTAATAGAAGCAAAGATTACAAACATCCCACGGAGTATTGGTAAGACTCTTATTGCTTTTCATCACTTTTCTTTTCCATGAGCCATGTTGAGTTCTGTGCAGTGTCATATTTCACCACTTCATGAAGTCTCACTGAAGAAACTGATCTAAAGTTTTCATAGACAGGAAGAGGAAAAGGGAATCTTCAATGTTTACTTCTAGTGCTGTAGTATTTGTAAACTGGTTCCACTGAACATAGAATCATGGAATCATTTTGGTTGGAAAAGACCTTTTAAGATTATCAAGTCCAACTGTTAACCTAGCACTGCCAAGTCACCTCTAAACCATGGCCCTCAGCAC